>CM029112.1:5897500-6167500 GCA_016859345.1 Istiophorus platypterus | reverse complement strand
GACAGTGACTCTGCCCTTTTTGAGAAGGGCGAGTGGGTGTTTTTGACTGGAAACAGGTTGCAGTGACCCAACGCCGGGTCCTGTCAGCGGAGCCGGGGCGCCGCTCGCCGCGGACGCGTGGCCCGAGCCCTCCGGTGCGTTGGGGGCAAAGAGGCGCGGCCGGCTCTGCCTCCGCGAGCTCGGCGCTGCAGCCGTGCAGGGAAACATCTGTGCGCTGTAGCTTTCATTTCACCCGAGCAGGCCTGTGGTGGTTTGTCTGAGAGTTTCAATGTAGAGTTTCTCCCCTAGTTGTGGATTTAGCCGGTTCGTGAGGCTGGTGTCCTTGAAAGTTGAAATATTGGTTTTCCCTATTGCCCTTCTCCAACGCGGGTCACAGCCGGACGGCAGCAGATTTTTACTGCTCGAAAATGCCCTATGGGTTTTCTAAGCAGTGGGTCCTCAACGCGCTGCACGGTCCCTGCTTTCCTTCAACCCGTTATCCCAAAAACTTATTTAGTTAATCATGTGCTACCTGGCCTTGGAATTCTTGCTTAACTACCCCTGAAACCACCCGTACACTTTTTGCGTTCGTATTTTTTGGTTTTCCTTTTGCTGATGCGTTTTTGACCGACCCTCTGCCCCCGTCCCCCCCGTCCCCCCGTCCCCCCCAGGGTGTTGAAGATGGCAGTGTGGATCCAGGCCCAGCAGCTCCAGGGAGATGCCCTGCACCAGATGCAGTCTCTGTACGGTCAGCACTTCCCCATCGAGGTGCGGCATTACCTGTCCCAGTGGATCGAGGGCCAGCTGTGGTGAGGCCGCGTGTGCGCTTGTGCCCGGACAGATGTGTGTGTGGCGTGTTGGGACTGTTCCTCTCCCTCTCCCTCTCTCTCTCCCTCCCTCCCTCTCTCTCTCTCTCTCTCTCTCTCTCTCCCTCTCTCTTGTTCTTTCTCCCTCTCCCTCTCTCTCTCCCTCCCTCCCTCTCTCTCTTCTCTCTCTCTCTCTCTCGTTCTCTCTCTCTCTCTCTCTCTCTCTTCCTCTCTCCCTCTCCCTCTCTCTCTCCCTCTCCCTCTCTCTCATTCTCTCTCTCTCTCTTCCCCCCTCTCTCTCTCTCTCTCTCTCTCCCTTTCTCTCTCTCTACCTCTCTCTCTCTCTCTCCATCTCTCTCTCTCTCTCTCTTTCTGTCTCTTCCTCTCTCTCTCTCTATTTGTTCTTTTCGACACCTCAGGGTTCGTTCACTAACCACGTGCCTGCTTTTCTATGTGTGTCCGCGTCGCTCGTATGTGTCTCGTGTGTGTGTGTGTGTGTGTGTGTGTGTGTGTGTGTGTGTGTGTTATGTGCTCGCGTCCGTGTGCTTGTGTGTTTTCTTTTTTTGTTTGTTTTTGTTTTTTGGTTTTTTCTAGGGATGTCATAGACCTGGAGAACCCGCAGGAAGAGTTCAAGGCCAAACGCCTGCTGGACAGTCTGATACAGGAGCTGCAGAACAAGGCTGAGCACCAGGTGGGAGAAGACGGATTCCTCCTCAAAATCAAACTGGGACACTACGCCAGCCAGCTCAAGGTAAGACCTCCGGACGTGTGCCTGGGCGGGCGTTGAGAACCGGTCGAGAACCGGCCCGTTCCCAGCGCCGGTGCAGAACCTCGCCGGTTTGCATCCCCTGGTTCGCCTGCCGGTGGCCAGGAAGCTGAAAAACAGCCAACTCGCCTCGTTCGCTCAGCCTGTTTGAATCAGGGACTTTTCGCCGTTCGAGACCAAAAGACCAAAAGCAGTGTGTGTGTGTGTGTGTGTGTGTGTGTGTGTGTGTGTGTGTGTGTTTGTGTGTGCGTGTGTGTTTCCAGTTATCGTCAGATTTAACGGTGAAGGAGAAGTTTTCCTGGCACTTGAAAAAAGCCTGACCTTGATATTTCTTGTCATAAAAAAAAGAAAAAACACGTGTGATACTTGATTCGTTGCTTAAGAGAAAACTGGGAAAAAAGAAAATACCGTTCGTACGGTTCACGCAGTCGAAAGAAGCCAAAAAAACACACCTCGGGAGGAATATTAAAAGAAAAACGGCGCCGTAAAGCTCCGGATCCCGACTGCCCGGAACGCCGCTGGGTTTCCAGCAACAGATTTTAATTGTTTACAAAGTGACAAGAGGATAAGCGGGCGGCCGGAGGGCACGGGAGCTCGGCTCAGCCGCCTCCCTCGCCGTAGTTCTTAGAAAGAGCATGCGGTGCGCGAAATGTTTTAAGAACAGGTCGTATCCGCCATGAGAAAAACAAGGGGGGGGCGGCCCGAGTCGGGGCTTTGGTAGCCAGCCAGCCAGCGCCGCTGTCCATGACCCGGCTCCCTGCTCGCCGACCGGCCTTGTGTTTGCCTTCTCCCTCCGCCGAGAGCAGGCGGGGGGGGGGGCAAAATATCAAACTGCAATCCCAAATTCCTACGACGCCGTCGCTTTCTACATCCATGTTTGTGTACTTCTATATAATCATGTATCTGAGTGTGATACATAAGATAATTGTCTGTACGGCTTATATCTCATTTGAGAACCTGTCTCACCTTAGAAAAGTCAGAATGCTGCAGCTGCACAACTACAGTCGATACCCGGTGCCCCCCCCCGCATCCCCTTGTTAACTCAGTGGGATGAAAACAACTCAACGTTAAACTTTCATTGAATTCTTCCACTTAAAGCAGGAAACGACAAGCGTGACTCCAACTGACTCACAACAGTATTTTCTAAACTGAAAGTGAAACCGGAGTTTGCTGCACTGCTCATGAGAAAGGGAGGAAAAAAAAATTTACAGTAATGCATAAACCGCCCCACCCCGGTGTGTGTGTGTGTGTGTGTGTGTGTGTGTGTGTGTGTGTGTGTGTGTGTGTGTGTGTGTGTGTGTGTGTGTGTGTGTGTGTGTGTGTGTGTGTGGGAGACGATGTGTGTATGTTAATGAGCCCGGTCTCTATATAAAGTGTGCCGAGCCTCAGAGATGGGTCTCATTAGGCCCGTCTAATGGGTTTCACTGTGTCCGCGGCGCCGGCCCCAGAACTCAGCGAGCCTCCTTGATGCGACCAAATTGGCGAGCCCTGTGTGCGGCGTCCGCTCCCCTCGTCGGGGGCTAACTGGCCCTAACGCGGCACATGTGCTCCTTGTCTTTCAGAGCACGTATGACCGCTGTCCTCTGGAGCTGGTCCGATGCATCAAACACATCCTCTACACAGAGCAGAGGCTCGTCAGGGAAGCAACGAATGTAAGTCGGGTGCATGGGTGTGCTGGGAAACGCGAATGCAGGCTGATGCCTGCTTGCACACACGCTTCTTGCTCATTTGTCTGCACGCAGACATCCTCACTGAGATATAAACTTGTAAACACCTGTGGCTTCTCCATGCATTATTCATTTCAAAGCCTGTACAAAGCCTGCAAACACAAACGGAAGCTCAAGTACATAACGGTGTCTGATCCAGTGGCTGGGTAATTGGGTAACTACTCTCTGTTTCCTCCGTTTATTTATCTCCTCCCCATGTCTGCAGATTCCCTTCGGATTATTACCTGCGCCCAAGCAGAGTATGTTTTCCACCGCGTCTGTTTGTCGGTTTTATTTTTCAACAGGATTGTGCAAAAATAAATAAATAAATAAATAAAAGCGCTGCACCGATTTGCACCAAACCCGCTGGAGGGATGATGGGGCAACGGCCAGGGAGGAAGCCGTTACATTTTGGGGCAGATCCGGTTAAAGGGGCTGTTCCGGGATTATTATTATTATTTTATTATTATTATTATTATGTTATTATTTTTTTAATTGCTTTCATTAAGGGCATTTTTTTTTGTCATGAGGGAAGTAGGCACGCTCCTGAGTGAATTCCTCTCATCCTCTTCAAACCGTGGCGTGAAAACGGCCTCGTAGAAGGAAAACCTTTGTATTACTCCGCTGCAACGCTGCAATCGAGGGGGGAGTCAAAAATGGAAGTCGAATATTTCATGGTTTATAACAAGCACTGAGTTATAAAACCATAAAGCCACCAGTGCGTAAAACATCTGACTCTCAGCAGCTCCTGGGGTGAATTGATTTCCAGTCACAACATGCCTTTTCTATTAGTGGAATGCATATTTGGGCTGATTGAATTCCACCCCGTTTAGTCTCAACCTTTAGGCACCATAGTACTTTTGTTCAGAGCTTTAACTGACCGTGCAGTCTGCCCGAGTTTGATAAGCAAATGCTTTCCCTCTCCCTCTCCATTTGCGGCGGTCCCACTTTTCTTGTGGTCCCTGGGGATTTTAACGGTCAAAATGCGAAAAAAGCCCAGCGGCCAGACGCAGGGGTCAATGCATCGCGTCCAGCTTGGTTTCTGTATCCGCGCCCCCCCCCCACACCACCGGTCGGTCGGTCGGCCCCTCGGCTCGACAACGGTCGGCCGTTTCCCCTAACAGCTATCGTAAACAACCCAATGAAGGACAGGTCGGGCAATTTACAGGCCGTTAGCTGTCCAATGGGAAACCAGCTGAACCCCCACGCATGTCTCTCATTTCCACTTTTTGATTGACAGTCGAGCTCTCCAGTGGGCGGCATGATGGACAGCATGTCTCAGAAATACCAACAGATCAACCAAGCTTTTGAGGAGCTCCGTCTCATGACCCAGGACACCGAGAACGACCTGCGCAAGCTCCAGCACAACCAGGAGTACTTCATCATCCAGTACCAGGAGAGCCTCCGCATCCAGGGTGAGACCGGGTGGCGGCGGTGGCGGTGGAGGCTTGAATCTGGATAATGTTGCTCCTGAACGAGGCAGAACTGAATGTATTTTCTGACTGTTGTTGTGCGAGGGGAGGCTCTCTCCTGAGTAAATCATTATTCCTCTCAGTCGATAATTTACACTATGTGCGGAAGTTAGAGATTTTTTTTTTTACTTCCCCTCTCTTCTCTCTCCTCCATCTATCTGACTCTTCCCTGCCCTTCCCCCCTTTGGATGGCATAATACCCCCCCCCCCCCACCACCACCACCTCCCATCCTCCCATCCTCCCTCCCCCCTCCCTCCCCAGCTCAGCTGACCAGCCTGGCCACGCTGCCCCCTGCTGACCGACAGCTACGGGAGCCGGCCCTTCTCAGCAAGAGGGCAACTGTGGAGGCATGGCTGACCCGAGAGGCCAACACACTACAGAAATACAGACTGGTGAGACGTGAACATACAGCCCTTCATGTTATTCATATACATACATGTGAAACAAACGACCTTTGTTTGTCTCTTTAATTTGTGTAAGTGCGTGAATTCCATTTATTCTTTAACTTATTCATAAGATAACTAAACCTCCATCATTGACACTGTGTGACATTATGATCCCCGATGTGAAATCGCACTGTCTTGTCCTGTTTCTGAGGTTGCTCGCTGCAAATCGGGTTATCGAGGTACATATCGCAGGCCCCTACTATCGGGGTGCTCATTGCAATGCGTATTACTGCAGTACTTACCGCCGAACATATAATCAGAGTACTAACTACAGGTTATCTAATTCATTTCATTAGTTTTAGTAAGGCCCTCCTTTCAGTTTTAACTGAGTTAGCATGGAGGATGAGCAAAAGTCAATTAATAAATAAAACGGAAAAAAGAAAAAACAACACACACAGAGGACAGATAAAAGCTTATTATATTGCTCCATCTCTTATTAATAAATCTGAGTTTCTGATCCCTCGAGGAGTCTGTTACTTGTTTGTTTTTCTTCATCTCTCCCAGGGTTTCTTTAGCCATAAATTGCGGGCGGGGTGGTTCGGCTCTAACCAGTTTGTTCTAACTCATTTCACCACCGCTGTATTTTGGAGAACCTTTGGTTTTGTGGGACGTCCGACAGCTTGGAGCACACGGTTCCAAAAACGTTTTCCGTTTTGGGCATGGGGACAATGTGTGCGTCTGGCTGCCAATCCGACGCTCGCAGCGGGAGGAGTTGTCTTAACTGTCGGATGTGGTCTCCTGAAAATGGGATGGGATGGATGGATGCCGAATTTTTTATTTTTTTTTTTATTTTAAGTCGGTTTGTCTCTTTGTGCTCAGGACCTGGCAGAGAAGCACCAGAAAACACTGCAGCTGTTGAGGAAGCAGCAGACCATCATTCTGGATGACGAGCTGATCCAGTGGAAGAGACGGCAACAGCTGGCAGGCAACGGGGGCCCGCCGGAGGGAGGCCTGGACATCCTGCAGTCCTGGTGAGCCCTTTTCCACCTCCCACCAAGATCACAACCACTGGGCTCCCTAAGAAAAAACAAAGGGTCACGAGTTTACAAGCTCGCAGTTGACCACCACTGGGTTTATTTCCAAAGTTTATTGGCTCCTAATAAGGGAGACGCAGCAGACATACACTGACATCTTCTAATCCTTTTTTCCGCCTGGCTTTGTTCTGTTTACCCTTCCCTGTCCATCCAGGCCTTTTTCTTATTTACTACTGTGTGTTTTGTGTGTGTGTGTGTGTGTGTGTGTGTGTGTGTGTCAGGTGTGAGAAGCTGGCAGAAACTATCTGGCAGAACAGGCAGCAGATTCGGAGGGCGGAGCACCTTAGGCAACAGCTGCCCATCCCCGGCCCCATTGAAGAGCTGCTCAACGAACTCAACAGCACAATCACGGATATCATTTCAGCACTGGTCACCAGGTGTGTGTGTGTGTGTGTGTGTGTGTGTGTGTGTGTGTGTGTGTGTGTGTGTGTGTGTGTTTCAGTTCATCAATACTCTGACTCTATATACGCTGATCTGAGGACCCGCAGGTATGTCGGTATAGCTTCAGTACAAGAATGTGTGTAAGTGAGCGGTTGCATCGCCTTTTTCCTGCATCCAAATCCTACTTACAAAACCTTAGCTGCATTTGGAGCAACAAAGCGAGAGACATCATCTATTACTAAAATTGAATTACTTATGCATCAAATGTGTCCGCATAATGATTCAGTCCACATGAGGGAAACTGCTGATTGTGACCGTAGAGAACCTGTGGCTATTTGGGAGCATGTTTGTCGGCGTTCTCCTGGTTCAGTACCTGCTGTACGGGCAGTGAGGAACTTCTGCTGAAGTGAGAACATGTCACTTCAGCTTAAGGTTCGTTAAAGTTAAACCATAATGCTAAAAACTGAATCGCCGGATGATCTGCTGACACTTGCAGTTACCATGGTCGCGTCAAGTGCCGTTTAGTACTAAAGCAAACACTCACTGCGCAGCTACTTAGTCAGAAACACAAACAGAAGAGCAACTGGTGCACGGTGTCGTGTTTACTGTGCAGCCAAACAGACTTATCCTGTTTTAGCTGAGGTCAGTCAGAAATAATGGCAACCACAATCTGATTTCGTGCCAGGCGCGGTATGAGTCATTTTCCGTGCAGCAGCAGCAGGGCACAGTGAAGTTGGCTGGCGGTGTGCCGACAGGTTGCACATCTCCAGCACCCCCCCCCAACCCCACCCCCTTCCCCACCGCCCTTGTTTCGTTACTCCCTGTAAAATCAATCTGCCTCAGGAAGATTTGTAAAATGTTGTCTATGCATTTTTGACGAGCAATCGCATATCCATGGTGCTTCCTGTGCGCTCCACCATAGTGGCCACCCTCAGGGTGGTGTGATGTGGGGTTTCATCATGTGAAGCGGCGGCAGCAGGATATGTTTGGTTTTGTATTAGCAGTGACTTGACACAGCTGTGATGCTGTGAAAAAACTGTGAGGCCGCTATTAATGAGATAGTGTTGCACGGTGCGTCGTTTCCTGCGATTTCCTTTTGCGTGTCGCGGTGTTCTTCATCCGGCGCGGGAATTGGCAGACCTGATTTCAGTGTTGCAGTGCGTTGCGGGTTTATCGAGGTGCAGGTGAGAGGTAAGAACGTAGCAGTGATGGGTTCCGTGGTTGGTGAATGGTTGTATGAAGAACATTCAAGCAGGTCTAGCTACACGAAGTCAAAGTGCGTTTGTCTCGTCTCCGTGTGTTTAAGCCTGAGTCCTCGGGCTGAACTCTTCTGTTCAATCAGAGAGCTCAATGAACACACTACATCATCCAGCCATCACTCGAATCCCGATTAGTGCAGACCCAAACGTGGGCGGAGGAGAAGAGGAGGAGGGCGAAGGACGAGAAAGAGGAAGAGTCAGGACTGAATGTAAATGTGCCCAGAGGCAAAGGATGGCAGCCGAATGCACCTTGAATCTAAGAAAGATCTGCAGAGACAAGGAGCATGCAGCGTGCACGAGATTACCAAGGCCACGTGCAGCTAGTTTCAGTGAATTATGTTTCGGGCCCCGAAGGCTCATGTGCCGGGGGCCTTTGCCCCCCCCGGCGTCTGAAGTTTTTGACATCATCCGCTCCCGCTCTCCTCGAAGATCGTCCCTGCCGGGACCCGCGACACGCGGAGAAACCGTGTTACTGTCGCAGCGATTCCTGGTTAGCCGCAGACGAGCCTGGGTCCAGGCGGTAATGCGCTGCTATCATGCACAGCGCTCACAGGTTACGTTTCCTCAACAACATCCTCTCTCTCTCTTTACATATATATATATACGTAATATATTTCCCTGAAGCCTCGGGAGGGTTTCAGGCTGGGAATGGGTGAGTGTTGTCTTCTCGTTACCACTTGAAGGCTTGATGGCTCATAACAACAGTATGTGTTTTGCTACCAAGCTCCCTCTGCGCCTGCAGCTTTAATTATTAGGTTGTGCCTGAGTGTCTCACCTCTCGCTTTCTCTTTGCGTTCAAGTGGAAAATCAGAGGGCGGATACAGAGAAAAGGAGGCCGCCGTCGTCAGGAAAAAAAAAAAAAAAAGCAGTCGTGAACCCTGTTGGTTTACTGAGCAGCGATTAGTTTCATGACCTTTCACTAGTGTGCAATTAATTACAATTATGGTCGTTTTCAGAGGCTGGTGTTGCAGGTCAGTAGAGCTTAAAGGAACCCTGCAGAGTTTTCACCGTCAACAAGCAGCTATTTTGCGACATTTCACACCAAAACACACCGTGTGTGTACCTGGGCTCTGACGTATGTATTGAAAGCGTTTTCTACCTTAGGAATCATTTGTGAGGTCTTTTTGTACGTTTGCATTGCGCTCTTAGTTAAGATTCAGGTATAATTTGAGACACGGTTTTTATTCGGGGCTATATGGTTCAAAGGATGCTTTAAATAAGCTACTGAGGCAGTGAAAGATTTATTTTTAACTTGTCTTTTTTGGTTACATACGCACCTGATCAACAGGGCTTGTTTCTCCCGTTCAGTCCGCCTCTCCTCTGTGTCCCCGCAGCACCTTCATCATCGAGAAACAGCCTCCACAGGTGTTGAAAACCCAAACCAAGTTTGCCGCGACGGTGCGCCTCTTAGTGGGCGGGAAGCTGAACGTGCACATGAACCCCCCGCAGGTCAAAGCCACCATCATTAGCGAACAGCAAGCCAAGGCCCTGCTGAAGAACGAGAACACAAGGAAGTAAGTCCGGAGCTTTACTCTTTTCACAGTTTGGATCAAGAGATGAAAAAAGGAAACGGTAGAAACAGTTATGAAGTGACACTCTGGAGGCTCGGTCTTCTGCTGTTTGATGACGTTAGCATCTTGGTTTTTGTTTTGAATGTATACAGAACATTTTTAATGCAGATGTTACAAATAGTGACGCATCCCAAGCGCTTTCAGACCGTAGCGACATGCGATCCATCTCTTTCCCTTTGTTTTGTATGCACTTTTTGTTTTTGTTTTTTTTTTTTTAGTATCCCCACTTCCTTTACTGGGGACACTGCAGTGAGCTCCCATGGCGCCATTAAGACCAGGAGTCTTAGTTTTCGACAAGGATTACAGGATCCCAGGATGAACTCTGGCCCAGTGTGTTTTTCAGCCCTCACCACAGAGACATGGCTGGAACTTGAACAATGCCTCAGAGGAATCTGTGATGTGGATGTAGAATCCACATTTAGCCTGTTCCACAGCCTCGGTCCACATTCCTCCTTACTAATAGAAACTTTCGAAGACTGTAGGTCAGCCAGGCGGCCAGTGGTTAAATGGGTGAACAATGCACCGGCTAAGCCATCATCTGCTGTTTCCCATCTAAGCCACTGGGCAGAGCAGCGATTCGCGGCCCAGACACATCTGCTCGCCGTGTTGTTTTTCTTTTTTCTTTTTTTTTTCTAATGTAGTTAAACCTCCCGGTTATGTAAAAAAAAAAAATTACAAAACGACTGCGAACTTCAGTCCTGCACCCAGCGTGATTCTCAGTCCGCCCCTGCCATCCGAACGAGCATCATTCTGTTTTAATTTGTTCTGGGAGGAATGTAATTCTCGGCGCTCAAGTGCGTCACGGCAGACGGTTCGGCTAATTGACTCCTTGATCGCCTCTCTCCTGCAGTGACAGCAGTGGGGAAATTCTCAACAATAACTGCGTTATGGAGTACCACCAGACTACAGGCACTCTCAGTGCCCACTTCAGGAACATGGTGAGTGGGGCCTTGAGCAGATGACTTTACCCTCTTAGGGGGGCAATGGGAAATGAAATGACAGCCATGCCCTTCGTGCAGCGGCAGGCTCCTGCAGAATTCATTTGAAATAATGTCAGAGCGCAGATATGCAAGTTTCAGCCTCCGTATTATGGAAATCTAGGGCAAAATGTATCTAAGTTGGAGCCATGCTTTACAAATTAAATACATACCCTTGGGCTGAATTAGATTCACTTGTCATTAGTGCAGTTGCCATAGTTTCTAGAATAAAGTGACAGTGTATTGAAATAACACTGGGGGGAAAAAAAAATACTGGCATGTAGTTGGATTTTTTTCTTTCAAGCAGCACTGTTGAGCAGCACTTCGCCAACCGCCGTCATTGTATATAATGACAGTGCAGGAGTGCGGTTATTATAGCACAGAATGCACTGCACACACCCATGGCAACTCAGCGATGCTCTGGAGGATCATGGGTGCGTAGCACCGGTAGAGCCTCTCTCTGCGGCTCCCATGTTGTTAGCAACAAGCCCCGGAGCCAACAATGGGGTATTCACACGTTAACCCCCGTGGTGTGACCCAGAGGGAACAGTGCATGTATGTAGCGTCTGTACGAACGTGCGTGCGCGTACGATGTGCGGATTTGCCGTACGCGCAGCAGCATTCCTTGTTGTCAAGCGTGTCACCTCTCTCCCGCAGTCTCTGAAGAGGATCAAGCGGTCGGACAGGCGAGGGGCCGAATCCGTCACGGAGGAGAAGTTCACCATTCTGTTCGAGTCCCAGTTTAGCGTCGGCGGCAACGAGCTCGTCTTCCAAGTGAAGGTAGGAGGAACAGGCCGCGTCGGCCGTGGCGCGCCGGCATCCTATCCGTTTCTCAGTCTTACACATAAACAGGTTCCTGTTATTGGCACCACTGTGTCGCAAGACCTTGAGCATCCACTCCCACGCATGCAGTGACACACAGTGCAACACATCTGCCCAACCAGCTGCACTCGCTCCCAGTCCTCAACCCTCTTCTTCCCAGCGGTTTGCAATGTTACTTCAAAGGGATCCTCTCTGCTATCCAAAACTATAGAGCTGCTATGAAGGTCGCGTCTTTCTTTTCTTTTCTTTTCCTTTTTTCCGATGCATTCTTGCACTGACGGCCTCCCCTCTTTCTCTGAACAGACGCTATCACTTCCTGTAGTGGTGATAGTTCACGGTAGCCAAGACAATAATGCCACGGCAACGGTGTTGTGGGACAACGCTTTTGCAGAGCCGGTGAGTGACGGTTTGTGTTTGTGAGGAAAATATTACTCAGAGGTGGTAAACATTAGTTGTTTTTTTTCCCCTTTTCATCCTTTTTTGTTGTTTCATTTTTAGGTACAACATGAAATTCCCGACTACATTAAATTCCCTTTACTGTTACTGCTCTATGTGTCAGATTATGTTTATGAGCGCTGGAGGTTGTGAGTTTCCACATCATGCTTGCGTGAGTTGCGCATCGGCTTTCAAGCTAGCTCTGATTTCACAAAATAGCTTGTGAAACTGTGACTCAAGGTGAGATCACAAAAACTTTTCACTGATTCAGCAGAGGAATGTGAAATCAGCCTTTTGGGTCAAAGTCTGTACACACATCCTCCTGCATGGGGAAGCCTAGACGTCCAGGTGAAAGTAACTAGAAGAACACAGTTTTGAGCGAAGTGGGGCTTCGGTGAAATATGTGCCAACACTCGTGGGAACAATAAAGCTGTATGCAAATAGGGACGCCGTGGGAATAGCTGTGCGTGCATTTGTTTACACGCTCTTGTCTTCGTACAGTTTATCTCTGCCAGTGTTTTGCCTTCTGCTGCAGCCTCGCTCCCCTCAGTTAAGCCAATGTAAATCCTCCGCTGTCTCCTCCGGGGGTCTGCAGGGACGGGTGCCTTTCCTCGTGCCAGATAAAGTGCTCTGGCCTCAGCTGTGCGACGCCATCAACATGAAGTACAAGGCCGAGGTGCAGAGCACCCGAGGCCTGTCCGAGGAGAACCTGGTCTTCCTGGCTCAAAAGGCCTTCAGCATTTCCAGCAACAACCCCGACGACTACCGCAACATGACGATGACCTGGTCGCAGTTCAACAGGGTCAGTGCCGATTTCCTCTTCCTCCTGGTTTCCTCCCTCTCTCCCTCTGCCAATGCATCTACACGGTATCTATAAAAAAGCATGCAAATGATCTTTTAACATCAGCTGTAAAAATGAATTTCTCTCGTGCTGTGCTTATGAAGGGTTCCCTCCTCTTTGCATATTTAAAACACCTGCAGGCCAGTCACAGTCAGCCATTTCAGCCACATGCTTGTTCCCCGCAGAGTGATTTACTATTGGTTATTCATAAATAGAAATATTTCTCGCTCCATTTACAGTGTTCCTACTCTGTAGTCGCCTTGAGTGGGAACGCCTCATTGGTAGCCAGGTCTTCATCTTAATGGGCCTGTTTGTCCACACAGTGAAAGGCCGGAGGCCTCATTTTCTGGCTCAAAGCAGCTGGCGGTGGCAGAAAACGCACTCACATTCACCACACACCATCGGTCTCATTAGATTACAGGGACATCAAGCTTCAGCCGCCTCACAGACTTGTGTGCAGGCCACACACATACGCACGGTTTTCACCCCGTCCCCCTCCTCACTCGGCTGTACACTCGGATAAATCAGGAAATCTGGCACGAGGATGTGTTCCTCTCTCTGTCTTTATGGACTGGACGGACATAAGCAAGTCTGAAAACCTTTTAGAAGATGAACGTGTGTGTGTGTGTGTGTGTGTGTGCGTTTTAAAAAAATACTTTCCCCTAAAACCATTTTCCTCTGCAGGAAAGCCTGCCAGGGAGGAACTTCACATTTTGGCAATGGTTTGATGGTGTGATGGAACTCACGAAAAAGCATCTCAAACCACACTGGAATGATGGGTGAGGAAACTGCAGAGGGGCGTTTTTTTGTTTGTTTGTTTGTTTTGGGGGGTTTATTGTTTTGTTTTGTTTTGTTTTCTTTTGTCAGTTCCAGTTGTTGGCTGAACAGAAAAGTAAAAGCACTACCTCTCTCCTTTTTTTTCCTTTTTTCATTTTGACAGCTGGACTGCATGCTCTGTGAAAGTAAATGTTTTCCTCTCCCCATTTTGTCAGTCTTGACAACTCAGGCAAAGGTTCACTTTCATGATTTTCCATGGCAACCTGGGGAGCCAGATCCTGCTCTCACCAGTAAACTAGGGTTGAAATTAAAGAGAAAGGTGGTCAGGGAAAGCACAGGACATTTTTCTCTGTGTGTGTGTGTGTTTTGCTGTATATCTTTCTCTTCTCTCTTTTTTTTTTTAGAGCCATCTTGGGCTTCGTGAACAAGCAGCAGGCTCAGGACATGCTGATGTCCAAACCCAACGGTACTTTCCTTCTGCGCTTTAGTGATTCTGAGATCGGAGGGATTACAATAGCCTGGGTGGCAGAAAATCCTAACAAAGCAGGTATGACATGCAAATGCTTGCTATGACACCACACTTGAGGTAACGCCATTCTCTTGAAAGCGACGAGGGCGGGAAAGGCGGATGACAGTGATGGCTCCTGACATCTCTTTGCCGAGTTAAGGCTGCATTAGGCAGATTTCTTGGCCACTGGGGGGCAGAGAGACAAGCTCGCGAACTGACAACGTTTGAAACCACAGCGGCGGCGGTTTAACATACCGTCCGCCAACGCACGATCGGGCTCGCGCCACCTCACGACATCTTTATAACACAGCCGATATGAATGGGAGGACGGAGACCGGAGACAGAGGCCGGCAGGAGACGAAGATGAGTGAAATAATTTGCGTCCCAGGATCATTGCGACAGTGATAATATAGCATTAAAAATCCTCTTTTTATGGAAAAATTTTAAACGAAAATCCAAAACAACTCCAGACGGTGGGAAGCTGGTCCACACTTTTGTATAATCCGGTACGGTTTTGGCGAGATCGCTTCACGGGCTCGACTCCAGCAGTCGCTTATCCACACGAAACCCACCAAACGTCGCCCTAGAATCTACGACATGCAATGGTTTGCTGACTTTGCTGACTTACGCCGCGTAAAAACTCCCTCAGGCTTGCTCGGCTCACATTTGCGGTTGACTCGCATTGTGTAGTCCCGCTGTCCCGACTTAGCGAGCGCTTGTCGCCAACGTGTCGGCAAACAGTTCTCTACACGGAAATATAAGAGACTCCGGAGACACACGGGCATCACATTCAACTTAGCCTCCTTCCGAGATTATGACGGCGAGTGTGATAATGGCTCGACTTCAGCCCCGGTTCCAGTCGCAAAGATATATCCACCAAAATCCAGGTTTCTGGATTCTGATGTGTGTGTGTGTGTGTGGGGGGTGTAGTTTTATCAGACCATTCAAATGAAAGCCACCCTGCCATGATACCTGCGCTTTCCTCCAGGTGAGAGGATGGTGTGGAACCTCATGCCCTACACAACCAAAGACTTCTCCATCCGCTCGCTGGCCGACCGCATCAGCGACCTCAACCACCTCCTGTTCCTCTACCCCGACAGGCCCAAGGATGAGGTCTTCTCCAAGTACTACACCCCGCCGCTCTGTAAGCCAACCCTCTGTTTTCGCCTTGACTGCTGTGCGGTGGCTGCCACGAGCTGTCGGTCATCCTCTCTCCCTGTGCTTGTTTGTTTCACAGCCAAAGCGGTGGACGGCTACGTGAAGCCACAGATCAAGCAAGTGGTGCCCGAGTAAGTGTCAGGCTTCCTGTCCGTCTTTGCTCCTTTTCTTCCACCCTTTATCTCTACCTCCCTTCTTTCTCCTCGGCCGTCGACCCATCAGTTTTTTCTTTTGCCTTTTCCCTCTGCGGCAGCGTTTAGAGTTAATCACTAAATATTGGACCCTGAATTCAGATCAGCTATTAGTAAGCTGTTACAGTTGGAGGGGGCCAATTAAGGATGGCCAGGGCTCCTGAGCGAGCTTGTCCTCCGCTCATCATTAGAGTTAGGCTTGTTAGTTAGCAAGCGCCGCTCCCTGCCTGCCTCCGCGGTTGGTTCATCCGCAGCACAGTGAATGGCCATAATGATGCAGTGAGGCCTGGAAAACACGCTGAGGGCAGTTGCTTAGGCAACTGCTGAACGTAGACTCATAGGCTTCTATCCTTGGCTTGTGTGTGTGTGTGTGTGTGTGTGTGTGTGTGTGTGTGTGTATGTGTGTTGCTACAGCAATAACACCACCCAGAGGCGGACAGCGGGAACCCGACGACCTGGCGCGCCGCAGGCGCGCCCCAGCCCCCCCCCCCACCACCACCTATACCACGCCATGTCGAGTCAACAGTCGACGGACACACATGAGCCGCTCTGTGCGAGCTTGTGTGCGCGTTTGGTTTTTTTTTTTTTTTTTGTCAAGAGCGTCTCTCGCGTTTCCGTTTGTTTGTTTGTTTGTTTGTTTTTTGGGCCGCCAGCTTTGTCTGAGTCCGTGTGTGTGTGTGTGTGTGTGTGACGACAGGAGCGACTCCATGCTGGACGCCGACGGAGACTTCGACCTGGACGACACCATGGACGTGGCTAGGCACGTTGAGGAGCTCCTCCGGCGGCCTGTGGAGAACCAGTGGGGCGGCCAGCAGTCGTGACCCTCGACCTTTTTCGCCCGCGACAAAACCAAACAAACCCTGCCCTCCAACCCGCCCCACTCGCATTGACATTTCTCATGGTCTAATTCCATTAAATTTCTCTTTTGTTTCAGATAGCTATAATGTGAAATGTTAATAATGGTTGTGATTTTTTTTTTTTTTTTCTTTTCAGCATGAGAGCATGCACGTCAGCGACTTCTCTTAGTTTTCTTCGTGTCCATAAGTGGTTGTAAAACAGACTAGGTATAATGAAAAACCTACAATGTTACAGTATTGTGAAAAAGAAAGGAAAAAATAATGTCCATTCACATCGTGCATGCATTTCCAATTAATTTTGAACAGATTTAAATAATATGCTACTGTATGAATTCATTTTAACAGTTGAATGTTTTTATTTTGTTATATTTTCTCCTTTGTAAATGGGTTATCAGTATTTTGATAGTGACATTGAACTCGCCCTTTGACAACAAAAAAAAAAAAAAAAAAAAAAAAGGAAACTTAGGAGTTTTTGCTTTTTGGCTCCAAACGTTATAATCTGAGTCATCGCTCTGCAGAGTTAGTTAGTTCCTCAGACCCGTATACACTAACCTAAAGGCCGAGCGACTCTCTTTGCTCTCCGCAACTGACAGCACTCACATCGGCACTCGGTGCACACGCGCAGGTGCACGATGCGTTCGTTCTGATATGTTCACCAGCCGAAAATCGGGGGGGGGGGGGTTACCACCACCTCCACCAACACCACCCCCCCTCGCTTTTTCACAGGGCTATTTGTCTTCTGTTCGTACACAGAGATGCAAATCGAAGCATTTACTCAGCGCTGCCTGCTTGTCCTCTCAGGTTCCTCTGTTCCCCTCATCAGTGCTACCTCGCATTATTCTACTGACTGTGCGTTGATACTTTCTGTTGTTCGTCTCTGCACCTCTCTCACACCTGTAGGTACGGTCATTGGGTTTTTTTTGACTTTTTAATTTATGTTAATATATGTGAAGATCCCTTTGCTGCCTGAGGCCTGACTCTGTTGGCTTTTTCTTTTTCTTTTTTTTCTTTCTTTTTTAAAGACGCTTGAAACCGAGACAGGTCAAGCGTCTTGAGGTGTCATGTCCGGTCGGTTTTGCCCGCGTATTCGGGGCAGGGCCGCTCCCTCTTGACCTTCCCCGCGGCCTCCGTCCACTTGTTCCCGCGGCCGCGTCGCGCGCTGACAGCCGGGCGTCTTGGCGTGCCCTGTCTTGGCGGCAGGATGCGCCAGCAGCTGATAGGCGAGGGCCTCGAACGCTTGCACGGACTCGCCAGCCGCCGGGCCCTATATAGAACTCAAGCATGTCAAGTCGTGTCACGTTGTCTCTTTGGCTGATGTTTTTCGTTCAAGATTAGTTTTCGTTGTGAATCCCAAATATTTTTTTTTTACTACACGTGAAAGAGAAAAAACATATTAATTTAGTAAAGTATTGAGACAATTCCCCCAACACCCCCATTTCATACAAACACACACAGTTATGTCAGTAAGTATTTGGACAGTGACTCAATGTCTGTAATATCTCCTCCATGCACCATGGTTTTGAAGTGGAGCAATCAAGATGTGATAGAAGTGTAGACTTTGAGCTTCAATTCAAGGGGTTTAAGGAAAAAAATTATATTATCTGTTTAGGAATTACAGCCACTTACATACAGAGTCCCTTGTTTTCAGAGGCCTTAAAGTATTATGAGTGTTAGTAAAAGACACTAGGGGACACTCCGGGAGGTAGGTGTATTATTGCTAAAGTCCACAATCAAGAGACGCCTCCATTAATGTAAATAGAAAGTTCACCATGAGGTGCGATGGGAAAAGAAGAGTATAGAGGGAACGTATCTGCTCATGATTCAAAGCCACGGCTTCATGTGTCAGACACGGTGGAGGCAGTGTTATGGCATGAGAATGTATAGCTGCCATTGGAACTGGGTCACTGGTGTTTATGGATGATGTGACTGCTGAGAGAAGCAGCAGGATGAAATCTGAAGTGTATAGAGCTGAACTGTCTGCTCTGATTCAGCCAAACGCTGCAAAACCGACAGGACGGAGCTTCACAGTACAGATGGATAATGACACAAAACGTACTGTGGAAGCAACACAAGAGCTTCTTAAGGAAAAGACAGTGAATATTCTTCGATGGCCGAGTCGGTCACCTGAACGCAACCCAGCTGAGAATGCTCTTAACTTACTGGAGACGAAACTGAGGGCAAAAATGCCCATTAACAAGCAGCAGCTGGAGGCAGCTGCAGTAAAGACTTGGCAGAGCATCTCAAGGGAGCATTTGGTGACGACCATGGGTTCAAGACTTGGGGCAGTCGTTGATTTTCAACCACGTATTAAGAATAATCCTTCTTTTCAGAAACATGTTTGTCCAATTACTTTTGAGCCCTTAAAAATGAGGGACTGTGCATAAGAATGGCTCCAATTCTTGCAGTTATTGCAATTGCAATTTTTTGTGAAACCCCTTGAATTAAAGCTGAAAGTCTACACTTGGATCACACCTTGGATGGTTTTGTTTCATATGGTGTGGTGTGGTGTGGTGTGCAGAGGCAAAAGTGTCGAAACTGTGTCGCTGTCCGAATATTTATGGACTTAACTGTACACATACATACACACACACACGAAGCTTGATAGTAAATATGTCATTGAAAACAGCCTTGCACCTCAGGAAAGAATCGATTAGCTGAGCTGACGTATAAGCCAAATAGAAAAATGATCTATGTAAATAGAATATATGAATTTATTTTCTCTATCATAATTCTACTTTATTATTGTTTCTCTGGCACTCCCCCTAATGAATGTAACCCCTTTGCATGACCCCGCTGAGGATTTACATACAAGTCGCTCCTAACCCCGAGCAGAAGTTTCAAGTCTCGTGTCCCCGGAAGCACCAGTTGGGAAAAAACATTTTAAAAAATAAAAGGACACCGAGCAACTGGAAATCAGAGAAGAATTAACCATGTACTTTTGTGTTTGTCCGACAGACATTACAGTATTTAAAAAATATCCCCTCGTGTTCCTTTTCATTTCTCTTACTCTTTTATATCTCCTACTTTCTCTCCTCTTCCTCGAAATCTCAACCCACATGGGCAGTCTTGTGATATACTCTTCATAACCATTGCTCTCTTAGTTTCTCGAGCCTTGTTCCACTGTACTCTGTGTATTTTTTGACGATGTAGATGGCGCTGTGTGCTGTTCGATGTATGTACCATGTTCGTGGTTTGGGTTTATCACTTGAAGGATTTTTCCAAGAGAGACAGCTGTTGGGTGGGGGGGAGGAAAAATAAAGTTTTATAAATAATTTGAACTCAAACCTGTAGAAGTACAGAAGATTCTGATGTCACTACAAAATAAATGCAATCTTTTTTTTTTCTTTTTTTTTTTTTTAAATGTGTGCAGTCACTGACGATCCACAGGCTCATCTGGACTCAGCGGGGGATGATAAAATGTATACGCCCTATACGTTAGGGAGGCGTATTTTGTCAGAGAGCTAGTGCACTTGTGAAATAAGTTTCACCACATTGACAAGTACATGAGGGTTTTATTTTTAGACTTGAATTGTCTTTTACGGGGGTTTTAGATTAGAAAAGTTCCGGGTTTTACAGAGAAAAACCTTTGTGCTGTCCCCTGAAGAAAACCCCAACAATACCTGGCCTGGAATTCACATGTTCCTTCATGGTATAGGAGTTCATAGGGTTAACCTTAAAGGAAAGTACCTCTAGACTTTTCAACACTGCAGACTAGATTTTAAAGCGTGCTGTTGTCGTTTTCGTGCAATGTGAAGATCAGCTTGCAGACTACAGAGGTAGAAAATAGTTTATTCTTCTAAATGAACATCAGTCTAAATGGTATTTTTGTTCAAGTAATCTCACAGTTGTAAAAAAGGTTTCGTGTGTTCACTTGCAGGTGGGGTCTTCTGACATTTAGGACACAAATATGACATTTATCTATGTGAAGCCTCTGAACACTGACAATCTATGCCCCCAGCTGCATTTACACAAAAAGCCAATGTGACATTCAAAAAACCGGAGAACGGAAGAATTCACGCTGATTTTTCATACCAGATTAAACTAAATGTAAACCAGCTGCCCTGCGAGGATGGCGCTCCAGATCAAGCAACAATAGCGTGGTATATCTGATTCAACTGAATGGGCGCAATGTTGAGCCGGACGCGCAGCAAATGGCACAAGCTCCGCGTTCAAAACTGAACGTTTGCTGGAGTGTGGCAACTGTAACGTCCGACCATAAGAGACGGTGAGTATGAGAAACTAACCGGACTGGAAGAATTATCATGTAGTGTGTACGCACATACTTGTGTCTCCTCACATCATCCAACTGCACTGCCCTTTGGCAGCAATAGGTTTTTTGGGGGTTTTTTGGGTTTTTTTTTTGCAACCCTCAGCAGCAGCAGCAGCAGCAGCTTTTGCCTTTTTCACGGATTTTCCACATAAGCTCATTTCTGCCATCTGGTGGAAATATACACAAACATAACAGGTTTTGTGTGTGTGTGTGTGTGTGTGTGTTTATTCAAGCTGCAGCTCAAATGCCAATTACCTGCCTGGTGAAAGGTGATAAGAAAATCTAATTTGCATGGAATTCAATAAAATGTGACCAGTTATTGCTAAAATGATTTTCGTTATCAGATTATTCCTCTAGGAATTCATTGGCTGCTTCCTTAATAGAAAAAAATCTAATTATAACGGTTGATTAGAATGTTCTGCACACCGGTTGTAATTTTAATTATTTACACTTTATCTATAGGTTACTGTGTCAAAGGCTTGGAATGTGCACGGGTCAGTGATTGCAATCCAGCGGAAGAGGCTCCTACGGGTCAGTGGAGGGTCGTTGCTTGGATACTAAACCTGCATTTATTACAAGGGCTTTGAAACAGAGATATGGCACTAGCACCGTGGATTGAATCCGAAGTGACAAAAGACACACGGGGAGGCTTCTCTGCAAAAAAGGGTCACCGCAGTGCACAAGCCAGGGTTTACAATTCAGGTCCGATAGATGTAAAAAGGGAGCAGTACATTACAAAAGAGGACAAATGGCTTGTACGTGAATGTAGAGGTCGCAACAGGTGATAAAAGATTACAGAACAAGAATATATTATGATATATGGTTTAACAGATACCTTATATATTATTGAAAATAGGGAACCGAGGGGGGGAAAAGATATTAAAAAGAACCTGAGGGAACTCGGTGCGGTTTGCGTTGCTCCCAAACGCCGTGACGGGCTCTGGTGCAGCTTCTTTGGCGTCGGCGGGAGTTCTGTCGTGAGCATCACGCGTTTGACGTACATCTCCTTCCCTTTGGCCACAATTAGATTCATCCGGATCGTGTAAGTACCGTCTGACCGCCCGGGTGAGGGGATCCAGTTGCATCTAATGGTATGTAACAGTCTAACATTATGGTGTAAAAAGATGGAATGTAATAGTCTTAATGTAATAAGTCTAACAACCTTAGTTATGTGACCTATATAATAAAGATCATCTCACTCATTGGTCAAGTTTTCTATTTGTGATCAAGTGGAGCTTATGAGGCTCCTCTACTGTTTATATTTACAAGACAGCACATATTTTACAATTAGTAGTATTTTCTTCAGTCATGTTGTTATAGTAATTATTGATAAAATCCCATAATATCTGGAATATCTTTCAAACCTCTTTGCAGAGCTGATATTCACATATAACATCTCCCGCCAGGCTGTAGACCGACGCTAGCAGACACACAGATATGGCATGAAACACACGTCCTCCGTCCTCCGTCCTTCGCAGTGTCTGCAAAGTTTTGAGACAACAGAGAAGACGAACGGTTTGAGGACCTGCAATGCTGAAAGGCAAAATGCCTGTAGTAGCTCTATTGTAGTTCATCCACGACATATCACCAGCAGGTGTCAGTAAAGTCTAGCGGATCAGACGGAAAGCCACGTACTAAGTGACCCCGGGATGAAATTACAATAATGATTTACACATAAAGTGGTATGAAGCTGGGAAAAAACTAATTAAAATATACAGTACGTTGTTACAGGGTCTGAATGTAAAGTTATAGTTGTTCTTTTGAATAAAGTAAATAAAATGCAATAAAAATCACAGCATGCTGTTACCATCGAAGCAAAGATGGCAGAGGCAAAACATCTTGGATTATGTGCCTTAATAATTCCGATATCTCTTAAGCGTGTGAGTCATTTTATAACTAAAAATTCCCGCAGTTCTTTAGGGAGCACTCACATGAAATCAACAAGGATTAGACGTATGGGTCCAACGCGTTTAAGAACGTTCTTGGCGCTGGTGTAAACTGGGGTCTAACCACACATACTGTGTAAGGGAAGAGCTGCAGGTGCGGACGGATTATCTGCACTTGTTTTCTTTGCTGATCAAAATTCAAAACGTGAGGCCACTTTCCCACTTAACAGATGCAAACAAGTCACCCGTAGCATTCATGGAACAGCGGTCACAGGTTGGCCCTTTGTGCAACATCAGAAGACCTGATGTTGCACCAAAACACACACACACACACACACACACAAAACATAAAAATTGGGGTGTTAATGAAGAGTTTCTGTTCCTGTTAGACTGATGATCACATGGGCCGCGGCAGGAAGTGCGGTGGCAAAGCTCAGGAAGACACACCCTCCGCTCCCCAGCTGTGAGCAGCAGGAACTTCCTTCCCAGATGTCAACATTCAAATGTACAGTTAAATGCGCCAATACGTGCGTCTGTCGAGAGGCAGATGCTCGCTCTTGTTTTTCCTTTTTTATCTCAGTATCTCGGCTTTGAAGTTAGAAATGTGTGACTGTAATTGAGGCCGTAGACACAGTAAATGAGAAATAAAGCTGTGGCGGGGAAGAAATCTACGAAAACCACGGCTTTCTGCAAAAATCCCGTGTGGTTGTAAATCCTGAGCGATTGACCGGGTGACCCTCTATTAACCCCCCCTCCCCAAAGCCAACTGGGATTAGGAGACTTGATCAATAGCCAGCTGTCATCAATAGGACGGATGGGCCCCTGCTGACGGGCACCGGTGGGAGGAGGCGGCCATTAGATGCCCGGGAGCGCCGCGGCCGTGGCGGAGGCCCATCGGTCTGAGGCTGACAGCTGCAGCAGCGGGAGGGAGCCGAGGCCGACATCCTGCCACAGGAAACCCTGGCAGAGCTCGATGAAAAAAACGACGGGGTTGTTACCCGAGAGCGCCGCCGCCGCCGCCGCTCTGCCTCCTGCGCACTGATTTATCTCTGCTCCTACTTAACCCCCAGTCTAAGGTTACATTCATCGTCGTTGAATCTATCAGGCCCCGATTTCCTCAGTGATCAGTCTGGTGGACTCGTGTCAACCGGCCCGACCCCCAAACACCCGCCCACCGCCCCCTTTATGGTTCGAGTCCACGTGGAGCCCGATGCCTTCTGAGAGTCGGGAGGCCTGGTCGTCACAGGCCCCTCCACATTAAAGCCAGACAGCGGGGTTGGGGGGTGGGGGGGGGGCTTTTAAAAGCAGAACTTTTGCTGAATTATTTCTGAGAATGTATAATAGATGATCCTGGGAGAGGAAAGGGAGTGTGGGTAATGGTGGGGGGGGGGCATGTCATCTCGTGGGTCTCACACACACACACACACACATTGTTTTTGCGGCGCTCGCACGAGCGTCGTCGTCCCAAATATAGAACCGGAGCCGGTGCGATGCGGGGACGTCGCTCGCGCTCAGGGGAGTCCGGCCACGCGCCGAACGTCACGCTCGCACGTGACGAGATCGTGCGCGGTTCGATTGGCGTCCTCGCGGGGGGGTGGGGGTGCCAACGGGGTCGCGTGATCCCGCCCCCCCCCCCCCCGGGGCGACCCGACTCTTCCGGTCCCGTCCTGCGCCGCCGCTCCTCGGCCTGACCCCGGAGGAAGCGCCGGGCGCTCGCTCCGGACGCAGCGGGACCGTCGTCGCTCCTTCTCCTCCAGGTTTATTAAATCAGTGTCGAGGCGCCGAGGACGCAGCGTCTCCGAGGACGGATCCTCTCAGTCCCGGTCCCGTGTCTCCTCTCAGCGGATGAGAGCGTCTTAACAACAACCGAAGCCTCCTTCACTTTATTCTCAACATCTCTGAAGAACAGACTCTTTTTTTAACGTAATTTCCCCACTGATTTTGTTTAGTTTTTTTAAAGCTCCCTCTCGTCGAGAGGCCAACAAACGAGTCTGTGAGTGAGTTTCCAGAACCGCGGATTCACTGAAAACAAAACAAACAAACAAACAAACAAAACAAAACAAACAAAACAAAACAAAACAAAGATACGTCACGTGTCCCCGTGATGAAACCGTAGAAGTGAGCGCGCGGAAAAGAAACTTAGAGAAACTTACACGGACGCGGTTCGGCCTCGAGGGAGACGGCGCGCGCGCACGCGCACGCGCGACCACACTAAAGAAGAAGAAGGGGGCTCGCGCTTGCGCGCGCCGGGCGCTGGATTTGATTATGCGCGCGAGCGCCGGGCGCGCTCACGCGGCCGCGGGGCTTATTGCGGCTGCGCCCTCCCGCTCTTGAATTTGTCCCGCCGCCGATGCGTGCGACGCGGGGCGACGCGGGCGAAGCGGGCGAAGAGAGCGGAGGAGCGGCGAGGGGCGAGGGGCGCGGCGGACGGTCACCGCGGTCACCGGACGGTCCCCGGACGCGGACGTGGGTCGAACGACACCGGCTCCTCTTCCTCTCCGTCTTCCTGACGACGACGGGACGAGCTGTGGCCGGAGCCGTCGGCGGCGAAGCGTCGCGCTGAGACCGGCGTCTCCAGCGGGGTCGTTTTTTGTTGAGCTCACGCCTCCAGAGAGCCGGAGGGTCGCGGACCGTGGGAGGGGGGGTCGGCGGCGGCGGCGTGGGGGGGGGGGGGGTCACACCGTCTGCCTCGCTTCACCAGGACGCTTCAGTCCGACCCTCCGCCGGCTCCGGATCCACACGCCACCGTGCGCTCCGCGGACGGACCAGCGGCGCCGATCGGTGGGAACGAGCCGCCCCGGACGTCAACAAGTCCACCGCGCTTGCCAGGAATAATGGGCTTTATTTGCATTACGGAGGGGCGGGCTTTGCTGTGAACACCGGCGGATCATGGCGGGGGTACACACTTCAGACGCCGCGTCGGGACATCGCTCGGATCCGCCGGCCGTCGGCGCCCCGCCGTCCCAGGGCGCGACCAACGCGGCGGGGAGCACCGGCGACGCGACCCCGCTCCCTCCGGCCGGAGCCCGGGCGTACTTGGAGGTGTCGGCCGCTGCCCAGGGCCACGGGGCCGGGGGAGTGTGCACCAACGGGCGGCACGGGGAGCGAGCCGGCCCGGGGACCGGGAGTGGCGGCCGCGATGATTCCGCCGAGAGGAGCCAGGCGGCCGGGAACGCACCTTGCGGCATCATGAAGGTTGGTTTGATTGAAACGCTTAATTATCCTGCTCCTCAAGGTGACACAAGGCGGGGGGTGGTGGTGGTGGTGGTGGTGTGGGGGGTCTGCTAAGTGTCTGTGCCACAATAAACCCTAACAAAGCCAGGATGAGATGCACCGACGCGAGGTAAGTCCAGGACCAGGGACCTTCAGGGACCCTTAGAGTCCCAGAAAAAAGGGGGAATTAAGCCACTTTTGACCCCAGCAACTCTCTGTAGAAGTTACGAGGCAGCTGACACCCAGAATTTGACGTAATGCCCCTGAAACAGAAATGGTCTGTCAGACGCCGATCAATAGTAATGAAAGCAAAAGTGTCAGGCTCTCCCTGCACATCTGTCTGGGTTTTTTTTTTTTTTGTTTCCGTTTTTCTTTTGGGCCGCACATGTGGACGTCCTCGTGTCCTCGACCCCTCCCCCTCCCCGTCAGCCTCACCGGGGAAATCGAGGGACACTTGGACACGAGGTGGACCAGATGTGCGGCAATAATCATCCTGAAAAAAAACAAAACAAAAACCCCGTTATTGATAAACTTCCCCTGAACTCTCTGGGACTTGCTGGTGGCACATTTTAAAAGTCCGTCACCACAGCAGGGTGGTTAAAAAGGAGCCCGACAGTTTCGCTTTTCTCTCTGTTTTATCTTTTTTTTTTATTCTCTGGAGTCGGCTGCCGTTGCTGCAGTCACCATATTACTCCTAAGACGAAGCACGGTGCATCATAGGTTTACACTTGGGGACGGGACGGAGACACATCGGGGCAGCGAGCGTGGACACTGTGCCGGGTCCACCGGGTCCCCGTCGCGAGCTCGGGTATTTTTAGTTTTAGGTTCAGTGACGCTGCCGGTATCCTGCCGTGGTTAAAATTTACCACGGGGACGATAAAGTTTGTATGGGACGGCTTGTTTAAAAAAAAAAAAACCCACAGGGTTAAATCTTTTAACACTGGAGCGACGTAGAGGTAAAAGCGGGTCTTGGGTTAAAGGGTGGGATTTTATTTTTGTGTGCTCTGAAACTTAAGCCTGATGTAAAACTCGATTTGTGGGCCGGGGGCGGGCCGCCGCTCTCTCCGCGCAGCCCTTCCAGTAATGGATGCCTCGATTGTAATATTTCTAATGGTTGCCCAGCCCTGATTAGGGCTCCTCTTACTGGGGGTTAATTGACTGGTCTTCCAGACGCAGCCGAGACGACGAGTTTCCCTATGGGCTGTGTGTGTGTTAACCTGTAGCGAGAACGCCTCGTTCCTTTTCCCTTTCTTCTTTTTTTTTTGGTTCTCCTCGCGGCGTGCGATCCGTCGGCCGTGGCAGGCCGCGTCACGGGGGCCTCGGTCGGAGATGCAGGTGCCGTGTAGGTGGGACGTGCCGGAGAGACGCATTCTGTCGTATCAGACCTACCTTGCTTAGCAACCGGCACGAAACACTGACTAATTCTTCATTACCCCCATCGCTGAGTTCCCCGCGGATGTGGGTGAACGCGATGCTCTCTCTCTCTCTCGGCGTGCACACATCTTCGGTTGGAGACCTCGAGATGCACAAGCTGCTGGTTCAGTTTCTCAGTCGAGCGGAATCCAAATAAAACAGTTCTTTTCTGTTTTCATCCTGAGGCTTTTCCTTGGTATTTACTACTATTTCCTACTACAACTAACGTTTTCCTTGTGTCGAGAGAAAAAAAAAAAACTTAAAGAAAAACCCCAAAACCCCAGAACAACCTCTCACAACAAACACGATCGGTCCAGCTCCGTGAGCAAAACATGGCAGGAAAGCTGATGGAGGGTGATGGCGGTGTGGGGGGTCGGTGCTGTCTAATTATGATTGATAACAGATCGTCCAAGGCTGATTCTCTGAAAAGGAAAAGAAACACGTTCTCCCGGTGTTGGAGAGGGATCCCGCCGAGTGAATTCTGGCGTCCTGTCTGTCGAATGACCTGCCGTGGCTCAAACAAACAAACAAAAAGAAAACGGAACTCATCGGCCGAGGCCACGCGGCTTCCGTAGCCCTGTGATCTCGCCGGGCCGCGGAGGCTAGCCGTCGGCGGGAGGCGTACTCGGGGATCCGGACGAATCGGCGTTCTGCGGGCACCCCGAGCATCTTCGCGCCTCACGTGGCTCCGGTTGCGGCTTTGTGCGCCGGCATGTAGCGCCGGCAGCGGTGATCCACCACACCGAGGCCCCTCCCCTCTGTCGGGAGTTGCTGCAGAAAATACATTTTTTTTGCAGACAAAAGAAAAAGAACTATTATTTAACCAGTAGTTTTTGTCTGAATATTCGATAGATTGCAGGTTCACCGCTCGAACATCCTTTCCCCTTCGGAGAAAAGTCCTCCGTCCGTACCCGGTTAGCGGATGTCGCTGCGTCGACTCCGTCTGGCGTCGACCGCACGACGATCCTGTGGAACAGGTTTGCGCGTCTTAACATAAAGACCTTCAGCGAACAAGGGTGAAGCTGTCTTGCCGCGGTGCCCTGAAATGTGCCTGGATATTTTCTCATGTTTTGCAGATGTGTGGTTCCATTTGCCTGAGCCCCCCCCCCCCCCCCCCCCCACACACACACACACACATATCCCCTTCAGAGACGCATCGCATGTTATTGTCACGACGTGGAACACGCTGTTCGAACAGAGCGCGGCGAGGGGAAACTGGGTCAGCCGTTCTGCAGACTCGGTTCGCGTATGGCTCCGGCACATCCACCTACACTTGAGCGGTACTTTGCTGCTCCTGTGTTTGGGTTTTTTTTTTTTTTTTTGGAGAGGTGGAGGGGCAACGGGTCCACGGGAATGGGCAAGCAAATGAGCAATTACAGCGCCGCGGTACCTCACCAGTTTGTCCCAGGAGCTAAATCTCACAAGAGTCAGGGTTCTGTGTGTGTGTGTGTGTGGCCGACCGACTCCGTCCTCTCGTCGTTTCCCCGGCGGGGTGACAGCGTCCGCCGAGTGTCTGGGGGAAGGGGGGCGGCGGCGCTGCCACGCAGCCCTGTTACGTAACGCTGGACTGTGGACAGCTGCGAGAGCGGCTCCAGCCCGGCTTCCCGGGCGGACGGAGGGAAGTGACAACCAGATCTCGCCAGGAACTTGAGGGCCGAGGCCGCTGCGCCTAAACTGAATATCCCGAGCGTTTGCCGTTTGCAGTTTCTTTCATTTCTCCTTTTAAACCCATCCACGTCTCTTCTCTGCACTCTGCAAGTCCTTAACCTCAGACCGCAGATAAAGAGGTCAAGCGTTTGTTTTCCAGAGTTCATGGTTGGGTCCAAATCCAAAAAAGTCACAGTTGAAACGGTTTTACATCAGCGTTCTTAGGGTCCATCGCGAATAAAGATCAATAAGGATCCCATGGTTATCAGTCTGTCTTGTGTGAGGGGCCCTTCTGCCTCCGTGAGGGGCAGGACATCATTTCGCCCTGTCATTCTTGCCCTCTCATAGTAGATATGAGCCAAGCTGACACAGATTGTCTCCACAGAGGAGTCGACCGAGAGAGAGAGCGAGTGAAAAGGAGGAAAAAGGAGTAAATGATACTTTGATTTTCAAGAAGTTTAAGTGATGAAATGCAGCGGCTCCAGCCAAAGTTTTGCTCTTATATCTGGGTCAACTAAATCCGGCGTCTGTAGTTTAAACGGGAGAGAGTGAAACTCTTCCCGTTCGCCCGAGGGACCGGAAATTTCTCTAGGGTTGCAAACGGGACACCCCGGGGTGTCATTTCGGTTCGGCCCTGCGTCTCCAGACCGGCGCTCCGCCACTCTTGCACCGAGTTTGACACCGGGGGGGGGGCGTCAGCGAGTCATTAACGTCGTCTTACCGGTATCTTCTTGGGATCACTCCTGGAGGATTCCCGCTCCCCGGCAGGGAACGTTATCTCGGGGAAAATATCCGTCCTTACCGGGGGGATCTGAGGTGGCTACGAGTGGTGGGACCTGTTACGACACGAAGCTGCTCTCCGGCATCGAAGCGTCTTTTCTTTTTCCGTTGGCTTTTATACTTTAGTAAAATCGCCAGTTGTTGCTTCACACTTCAACGCGCGCGAAAACCGAGTTGCCGTTGCAGACGTATGTTGTGTTCTTAAACGCGGGCTCATGCCAGCGGGGAGGGAGAACCCGCTCCCTCTTATGTTGTTTTCCTTTGAACGTAGATTCCATTTCTCCTTCATGTTGTTGCTCTGCACGTTTAATGCAGCTTTTGTGGTCGTATTTAGGACGGAAGCTCACAACCATTTCCATTATTGATCAATTGGTGGACTATTTTTACCCCTGCCGAGGACGTCGTCTCCGCTTGTGTCTGTTAGTCTGTCTATTTATTTATTTATTTATTTATGCAGGATTACGTGAAAAGCACGGAACCAATCGGCGCCGAACGTGGCGGACGGGGAAGAACCTGTCGAATTTGTCGCGGATCGGAATAATTTCATGAGAATTTGAATTCGTTCCTCTGAAGTCTGGTGTATGCTCTTTGATATTTGCCTTGTGCTCTACTGGAGTTGCATTTTTGATTTATTTTTTTTTTCAATGAATCGTTGTGGCCTATAGGAATAGAAAAAAGGAGGGAAGCTGTGAGATATGTCTACCACAATATCCTAGAGCACAACATGATGCAATGACGTCTCGTTTTATCAGAGCTTCCAACCCCAAAATATTAGATTTGCTATAATTTAAGAAAAAGGGGGAAAGTGTCTCATGTTAGAACCTGGAATCATCAAATGTTTGATTAATGATTTATCGATTTTCGAAATAGTCGCCAATTAATTTTTAATTTTTATTCTTTAATTCTTTGGCCCGTTGTTTACCAACTGGTACATTAAAAAGCTGCCAAGTGAATTTCTGTTTTTATCTTCAAGCGGCAAGAAAATCAGCAGCAATTAACTGATTGATATCAAAATTATTAGCATACGGGAGTTGTCTCGTCTCGCTGCGAAAGACAACGCAACAACAGCCAGTGTTGGTATTCAGCCCTGTTACTTCATTCTCCGCCGGCTCCTACTGAAAATAACGCAACCTATTCACGGCGTTTCCAAAGTTTACATAAAACCCGTCCGACGCCTGGACAGGAACGTCGCCGCAGGGCATCTGTATCTGTGCGTTTCCCGACGGATCCTGCTGTCAAGCCGCCGCCGCCGCCGCCACAACTCGCTGTTGTTTCCCTAATGTGAGATTTGGCCCATCCCCTCGAGGTCTGAGGACGTCTCGGCACAAGCCCGAACAAATAACACTGATTACGTATAGTGGGATCATCTGAGATGATGGTGATGGTGATGAGAATTGGAATAAGAGCCCATCCACGCCTCACTGCTCTTATCATGGGCTTTATGTAATATAAGAGCTCCCTCCAGAAATTTAATTTCAAGTAATGGAATATGGGTAGAGATCCCAGAAGTTAAGGGTAAAATGCACGTGCTTGTTTTTGAGGAGAGCACAAGTTATTCCCATGTCTCCCACGGCGGCGCTTGGATATTTTTGGAAAACAGCGATCTGCGCCGCGTCGGAAAAAGGAGGCGGCGGGAGATGTGGAGTGGTGATTACGGGCGTCTGGGGCTGCTGAATCATCGCTTGCTCCCTTGGCTGCCGCTCTCAGAGCAGCAATCTCCAAAACACCAACGTCACGAATTGGCCTCCTCCCGCGTCTGAGTCCACGGCTCAGTGTCGGAACAGCGGAGCGAAGGCGGGGGCGGCGCGGGTCACTCGAGCCCAGAACGCGTTGCTAGAACGAGATGGATTAAAATCTCAGCGGAGCCAATCCAAACAAAGAGGAGTTATGATTTATGCACTTCTAAAAAAAAATTTTATTTGGGCTTCATTTCTTTCTTTTTTTTTGTTTCATGGCTATTGATAAAATGTGTTATCGCTCAACGCCGCTTCGCCGTCATTTGACCCAGTCGAGGAGCGAGAAGGAATCTGGGGGGGGGGGTAAATACCTCAAGGTCATAGTTTGAGTGTTTATTGGAGATTCGGAGAGTCCCTGTCTGGTTTTCAAGGCTTTTCAAGGTTTTTTCAAACGCATTCTGCGACTTCGACTTGAACAGAAATGACTCTTTTGGGGGATGGTTCCCCCCAGTCCCTTACTTATCCGTAGCTACAATTTCAAAGCGCCAATGCTAATTAGCGAACACTAAGTCGAAGTAACTACCATCACAGCTCTGACGAGGTTCGGGGGCGTTTGACTTTTCCCGAGGAACCAGACGCGTCCCTCCCGTCCTTGTGGCCACCGGCCTCCTCTTTCCTTCCTCCTCCCTTTTTTATTTAAATTCTCTCAAGACCGGCGCTGGAACCTCACTCACCCATGTGTCAGACTCTTTCAAAGGAGAAGAACTGATTTGGACTTGGCGGCGCCGGCGTGCATTCAGGGGCTATGCCCGGTCCTGGCGCCGGCCTTTTATTCATGCCCGTTGGAGGGGATCGCCAGGTGAAGCGGCACTGGCTGGACGTCGGTTTTGATCGAGAGATGATACCGTGCAGTATTTAGAGTCTTGTTAAGATGGTCCTGACCCCCCCCGAAGAGGTATTGTCCTTTCAAGGACATAAGTAAGGGGGAGTAATATTCAGATTTGTCAGGCTGGATGTTCCCCAGGTTCAACTTGGCGTCGGGGAGCAGGGGCCTGATGGATGAGTAGGACAATATGTCTGCGAGAGCTGCTCCACCTGGCTTTGCTCTGACATGTTTTTTTTTTACTGCCTCTGGAACAACCCCCCCCCATCACATATTTTCTTCTTCGTAAACCTGCGGTAAGACAGGAAAGGGATGCAACCATACACTCGGAAGAGTATGCATGATGAAACAGTTTGCAATCATCCAAAATAAAACCCAGTCTACCAGAATAAATAAAAAATAAAAAATAAAAACAAAGAAAGTGGATCCGATAAGGTGGGATTGGGAAAGGTTTCAACATCCGAGCCCGGCAGCGGCCTCGGCCCTACGGTCGTAAGGCGCGGGGTCGTGGGGTGGGGGGGGCTGTGTGTCTCTTTTTGTGAAACAACCAAATTAAAAAGAGCAGGCAGGGGTGGTCACGGGGTAAGACCGGCGCCGATCTGCCTGGGTTCGTCCTGTCTGGGGGTCCTCACGTCTGCACCCCCCACCCAAGGTGGTCTAGTGGACGTCGCAGTGGCTGAGATCGGGACGGGGAGGGAACGATTAGTAGAGGTCGCAGCATGATGGACGAACTAGGATCTGTGTGTGTGTGTGTGTCTTTTTCATGCACGTGTGGTAACTTTCTGTCGCAAGCACTCTGGTGTAGAAAGCGACAGCGGCGACTGTCAGTGGCGAATGTAGCCGCCTCCTCGCCAAAACGGGGGGGGGCGAGCCCCCGGCAGCGGCTCCCTGAGGGAATCCAATCAATATCCGAGCCGGAAAAAATATGGTAATGGAAGATAAGGCCGCTCAGGTGCCGGGGGCAGGAAGTGATGCAACTCGTGACCTTGTGGGCAGATTAGCATTGGTGCAGGTGTGAGCTGGTGAGATGCTGTGGGCATCGTAGGTCCGATTAGTCATCACGTCATAGCGCCCTCAAGTGTGTGTGTCTGTGTGTGTGTGTGTGTGTGTGTGTGTGTGTGTGTGCACAGACTTTCTGTCTCACACACGGATGTGACCTGATCAACCAACGCATTCAAAAAAAAACAAAAAAAACCCCAACGGTAACTTGTTTTTGTTTTTTTGTTTTTTCTTTAATGTCAACTGCGGTGGTTGCGCAAGAGTTTGCCATCATGTTTGGAAAGTTTGAATTCCCAAAGATCCGAGCGGAGACTGTCGTCCTCCTCCAGGTACTGAAGAGAAAAACCCTGGTTCTCTCAAGCCGTCTGTTGTCGGTTTTCCTTTTTGGTTTTTCCTCCTTTGCCAGTGTTGTTCCTGGGCTCTGCCTCTGCCGCTTTGCTATATTTGCTTTCGTTTGTTCGTCGCCTTCTTCCGCTCTCGGGTCCAACCTCGCACCATGTCAAGACCCAGTCGGTCGCAGACCTCAGCTTATTTATAGATGTTTTTTATTTTTTTATTTTCCTGTTTTCACTGTTTCTGAAAGACTGACGCATAGTTTTTTCTTTCTTTCTTTTCGGGTCTACAGAGCAGAGCATCCTGCCTTTTTTTTTTCGAGCTGCTGTCATCGCGATCGTATGATAAACACCTTGAGGAGACAGGTTGCAGCTTTCAGTCACGTAGCTCTGACTGTCTGTCAAATGTTGTCTCCATAGCAGAGCATCAATAAAAGAAAAAAATTCAAGTATGAGAGGCAGGAACTGGACGTGTGGTTCTATCCGGGGTTTCGTTTTCTCGTTATTTTTTATCCGACAGTTGCAAAGTTAAATAAGACCGTATCAGAGTGGCAGTTGAATCTAAACATTTCAAATGAAAACTGGCAGAAAAAGCCAGACAATTACTGCTTCTTTGCCTCGTGAGAGCTGTTGTCTCTAAAGTCAGGGTGGTTGTAGAGAGTCAGAATCCTAATATGCCGAACTAAGATGGTGAACGCGATAAAACGTTACACCTGGACAACTTTAGCACGTTAGCACTGCCGTTGTCCGTGGGCCGACTTCAGCTCGATGAAAACTCGATGCGCCGCTTCGTGTGAGGAGCCGCGCCGAGAAAACGCCGGCCGAGCCGCCGCCGCGATGGGAACCGCGCGATCGGGCTGGCCAGTGCCGTATGTGTGGCCGTGGCCGTGGAAGAACGTCCCACCCTCAGCGGTCTTTCGCTCGTTCTTCCCCTTTTTTACCGGGCTTTTTGGGCCGAAGCAGCACATCCTGGACGCGCGGCGAGTGCGCGCGGAGAGGCTAGCTGTACGACACGGTGCGTCCCCTTGCCGCCGTGCTCGACAACGACCAGTAGTACAGAAACCTTGCCAGGGATTCACAGATGGTGCCTTTTTTTTTTTTTTTTTTTTTTTTCCTTGGCACAGATGGCAAGAGATGAAGGGAATTTTGGGCTTTAAGCACATGAGCCGCGTATGTATGTGATTGGAATTGGATGCGATGTCGAGTTAAATCGTCTTGTCTGATTCAATGATTGACCGTTTTTGGCAGAAAAACTATAGTAGAAGTTGAGTTCAGGCTTTTCCATTCATGCATTTTGTACGTGCGTATCCTTTTTTTATTTATTTACCTTTAAACGTTTTTATGTCCTACTTTCCAGACAGCCACTGCCTGGACTTGACTGACTGAATCCACCACAGGGAATATACTGTGTCTGTGTTTTATCCGAAGTTTGTGTTTGTTTTTTTAATTTTTATTTTATTTTCTCTTCTAAAAATTTTTTTTTGGTTACCATTAGCAGTATGCGCCCGCGCGATTTAAAGGAAACACCGTGTGCCTCTGTTGATGAGCCATTCATGTACTACTGTTTTGTTCTTGTGTTTTTTTAACTGTTTTGCTGGTGTTATTTTTTTTTTTGTTTTGCTTTCTAAATCTTTTTTGGTCACTTTACACTTACAGGTACTGGCTGCCTGCGATTTAAACACCTACACAGCCCCATATCCATGAGGTGGGAAGCAACATATCTCCTTTTCTTCCATGGCGAGCTTCTGCGTTTGACCGTGAGACGCTGCGTTTGATTTTTTTAACCCCGGCAGTGACCGTTCATCCCGCCATCGTGAGCAGGTGCTTGCTGAGGCCATCCATCTGCTGAGTTTTTTTTTACATATGCCGCGCCGACTGTTGGCCTCCGCCGCCGTGTCGCCGTTCAGGCTGCCCGTGACCCTCGGCGCATTGCCCCGGGGCGTCGCTCTCAGAGGGGTTGCAGAGCAGCGCAGGCACGGGCACGTCGCTCAGACATTCCGATCATGCTGAGACACACACACACACACACACACACACACACACACACACACACACACACACACACACACACACACAGACAGACAGACACAAACACACACACACACACACACACACAGACATAGACAGACACACACACACAGACAGACAGAGAGACAGACACACACACAGACAGACAGACACAAACACACAGACACAGACACACACACACACAGACACACACACACACACACACACACACACACACAGACACAGAGAGACACACACACACACACACACACACACACACAGACAGACACACAGACACACACAGACACAGAGAGACAGCCACACACACACAGACAGACAGACACACACACAGACAGAGACACACACACACAGACAGAGACAGACACACACACAGACAGACAGAGACACAGACACACACAGACACACACACAGACAGACACACACACACACACAGACAGACACACACACACAGACAGACAGACACACACACACACACACAGACAGACAGACAGACACACACACACAGACAGAGACACAGACACACACACAGACAAACACACACACAAAGACAAAGACACAGACACACACACTGAGACATAGAGATTCGGACACACACACAGACAGAGATGCACACACACACAGACAAACACAAATACAGACACACACACACTGAGACACAGAGGATCTATGCAGCACACAAACACAGAGATAGACACACACAGACAAAGAGACACACACACACACACAAAGACAAGACACACACACACACACACACACACACACACACACACACACACACACACACACACACACAGACAGACAGACACAAACACACACACACACACACACAGACATAGACAGACACACACACACAGACAGACAGAGAGACAGACACACACACACAGACAGACAGACACAAACACACAGACACAGACACACACACACACAGACACACACACACACACAGACACACACACACAGACAGACAGAGAGACACACACACACACACACACAGACAGACACACAGACACAGACACACACACACAGACACAGAGAGACAGACACACACACACAGACAGACACACCCACACAGACAGAGAGACACACACACACACAGACAGACAGAGAGACACAAACACACACGCATACAGACACACACACACAGACAGACACACACACACACACAGACAGAGACACAGACACACACACACAGACACACACACAAACATAGACAAACAGATACACACAGAGTAACGCAGAGACATAGACAGACATGCACACACACATAGACGGACACAGACACACACAGAGATGCACACACACAGACAAAGACAAACACACAGACACACACACTGAGACATAGAGATTCATGCACCCACAAACACAGACATAGACACACACAGACAAAGAAACACAAACACACACACAGAGACAGACACAGACATGCACACACACGCAGACGGACACAGACATAGACACACACACACACACTCAGACAGACAAATTTCCTAAGCAGCGTCGATTTGTGTCTCTGCAGCTTAAACCGAATCCATTATTGACAACGTCATGTTCAGGGCCTCGCGGATCAGTCTCCTGTCGTTTGGCTGCGAGTGTGTGTGTCTGTGTGTGTGTGTGTCTGTGTGTGTGTGTGAGTGTGGTTTCTTCTTTTTTTTTTTTTTGTCTTTGTTTTTTTCAGCCTAGAGAAGCGAAAGCTCCTAAAGCGGCTCTGAATATGTGTTTAGTCGCAGACAGTGAGAAGGCTTCTCCGCCGGGGGGGTGGAAGCTGGCGGGGGTCTCGTGCGATCGCCGGCTCTCCTGCCCGCCCCGCGGGGCCCCCCCGGCCCCCCCGGCCCGCCAGACGCCAGCCGCCGACCCCGCCGTGCGTATCAGTGCGCACATATATATTTTTCTGCGGGAGCAGGCCGGGCTCTGGACCGAGCTGTGCCGGGTCTCGGGAGCGTTTCGGTGGATCCGGACTTCACGCGGCGGAATCCGATACTGGTGCTGTCAGGGAAAATAAGAGAGAGGGAGCAAGCAAGAGGCCATGATGACAGAGCGGGAGTCGGCTGGTGTTGGTTTTCTGGAGACGTGGAGTTAAAAGAAGGTTCAAATTAGTGTTTTAGGTCTGTTCCAAGTTTCGAAAATACCCAACTCAATCCTTAACTCAATCCTTTGACAAATCCTTCCAATCTGGAATAAAATACCAGAAACAAAAAAAACCCCAAAAATATGTTAATTACAAAGTGTTGAAAAGAAAACTGCCTGCCAGTGCCACTGCAACCGTATCGTCTTTGCGGAAGTGCGACCTGGCGCGTCAGTCGACGCCTGCTGAATTCTGAACGAGAGAATATTATTTCCACCACCTCGTGTTTTATTTCTGCCTCCCCGGCTGCCTCAGCTCCAGCTGAGCCTCTCAGCGAGGAGCAGGCGCCTCCTTCCCCTCGCACCAAGTGGAGGAAAAAAAAAATTAGAAAATAAAAATACATATATATATATATATATATATATATATATATATATATATATATATATATATATATATAGTGTCAGGTGACGGTTGAGAGAAGTCACGAGGTAGCGACGCAGCAAGTGGTGAAAAAGCCTGCATCCTCTCGGAGCTGCAGGGTCCCTGAGGTTCACCTTCGCTATTCCCTCCAAAAGACAGAAGAAAAAACCCAAGAAAAAAAAAACAACCACAAGTTTTTACACATTTCCATATTCGAGCCTTGACTAGACTTTTGATAGCAAGATGGATGTCCTGCCCTCCAGATGGTGGGGGGGGGATGCTGACTCTGTGTTTTTCATCAAAGATTGTTGTTGTTCTGAGGTTATACAGTTGTGAGCGGGACTGTTTGTAAAGAACTCTCCCGGGTGGTCCGCTGAAGGACGTGCTGACCTCTGACAGTTCTTGTGGGGTTGGGGTGGCGGACAAAATAAAAGAAATGTTGTCTGAAAATGTTCCACGGAGGATCAACAAGAAACAAACGGACGCCGCGAATGAGTCAAACGGGATTGAGTCAGTCCTCAAACGAACTTTGAAGGCTTGAAATGCACATTGTCTTTTTTGTTTGTTTGTTTGTTTGTTTTGGGGGGTTTTTGAATGTATCTAAAGCGGGTGCAACTTCTAGTTGATTGGGGGGAAAAAAAAAAAAGCAAAATTTTTAGTATGGCCCTTTTAATAAACACCTAGTGCCACAGCGCTGTTTTCTTTCCTGTTGTTGTTCTTTGCTTATTTTCACTTGTCTGTTTGTTTGTTTTTTTAATGTGGGCATCTTATCAATGCCATCGTATAATGTCAGATTCCAATCAGCCTGAACAGCAGTTGAGGCTGAGTAAGCGGCTGCAGATTCTCAGCCCAGTTGTCAGCAGCCCTGACAAGGTGTGTGAGATTAGCACTCGCTGTCATAAGCCTTTTTTTAGATGGAAGCAGAGGTGTAGAGGCCTGTAGCCAGAATCCAATTTTATTTGTGTGTGTGTGTGTGTGTGTGTGTGTTTTTTGTGTGTGTGTCTGCGTGTTCCTGCGTGCGCACGAGCGGCTGTAATTCTGAGTGCACATCCGCATGATTGCGTGAAAAGGTCACACTCGTGCGACGGGGGGGAGTTCGGTTCTGTGATCAGGGAGAATTGAGGTCAGCACGTGTAGCCGCGACCGTCGGCGGGGTTGGCGTCGGTCGGGCGCCGCCCGGCGGCGCATGGCGCCGGGGGCCGACCGAAGGACTAACATGAGGGTCACGGTGGAAACTTCGAATGGCGGCGAATGACTTCGCTCCCGGTGCCGCTTGTTTGTGAATGAGGCTTATGAATTAGCTTTTGAATTTAATTAGATTTAAATGTAGCCAGATTTTTTCTGTTTTGTTTCATGCTAATTTACAGTAGCAAAGGGCCATAACCCTCTTTAGATCATATGTACATACAAGTACTTCATTGATTGTTCTGGAGATTAAGCTCTTTAGCAGATAAGAACACTGATGAGTGTTTCTAAAGAACGATAATTAATCAGAGAAATTAATGTCTGAATGCTAAATATGAAGCTACAGCAAGCAGCCAGTTAGCTTAGCTTAGTTTAGCTTAGCATGGAAACAGCTGGAAACCAGCAACCTGGCTGTGCCCAAAGGTAACTCTTGGGTGTTTATCCATATTAAACATAGGCAATATAATGTGTTGATTACTGAGCTTCAGAGGTGCTGCAGAAAAAGCTAGGCTAACTTTAACTTATTTCCTCTGTTCACGGCCTTTGTGCTCAGCCAACATCCAAATTGCTGAATTAAATTAAAGAGGACCCGTACAAAAATACAGGTTACCAGAATGTTGCCGATGCTTTCCACAACCGTTCCATCGGGCTGTGTCAGAGGGTTATTTCAGTCAAAATTTCTTCATAAGTCACATCAATAGGACATAAATGGACGGATTATTTCTGGGATTATTTAGACGCGTGGGGAAATCGGGGCAAGGTCCTTTAAGCGCTTGGACACACTTCCTACCAAACGCCGCTTGGCCTGGATGTTAAATACCACGTGCCGGACCAAGGGAAGGGGAATATCATACAGATCAATGTCCAGACCGCTCCGTTGAAATGCTTGGCACTGACTGAATGATAGGAAAAGGGAGAGGAGAGGCAGAGGCGGCGGGACGGATTGACGGATGGATGGACGGACGGATGGATGGATGGACAGATGGACGCTGATGCTGCTGCCGCTGTGGCGCGCCTCTGATCCCCCAAGCATGGCCGGGTGGGGCACGCCGGCTTTGTTCGGCTTGGCGTCATGGCGACTCGCCCTGAAGGCAACATGGCAGGGATCCTTGTTTACAAAGAGGCTCTAGATGAAGGGAGAGATTGTTGGGGCCGAGCCATACCCTTTGCATGCACATGCTTCACGGAAGCCATGATGGCGCCGCTCTGCCTGACTTCCTGTCCTCATTTCATCGGAGTACAGTGTTTGCGTGTGCGTGTGTGTGCGCGCATGAGAGCGTACGCTTGTGTGTACATCAAATTGTTCATTCAATTTAACAAGCAAACTATTGCTGAAACACTTTTTTTTTTTCTTAAATGATTTATTATTATTCTTTTCTAGACGAGATGACTCATAGTTGCATATTTTGTTTTCTTAATTGAGTGACACCCACAGGTTCTTTGAATATGTGTCGCATTAAGACTGATTATTATTTGCATTATCAGTTCAACCTTTAGTTACCATCAATACCTCAAGATGTTTATATTCCTATGATGTAAGACGATTACCTGATGACAGGAGTTCACATTTGAGCTGGACGATATTTTCCTTTTTTCTTGAAAAAAAAAGACTTGATTATCAGTATAATTGCTGATTCCTGTTCTGTGGACACTCTAAATATTGGAGGAATCGCTTCGGCCCTGATGATAACCTCAAACATTTGAAATAACAGCTGCAGTGAAGCAGTAGTTTCTCCGGAGTTTCTTCTTTTTTGCTTTCAGGAATCCTCCATCTGTGTCGAATCTCACTTTTCTTCTCTTTTTTTTTTTTCCTTCATTTGATTCTCAGTTTTTTTTCAAGATGCCTTTACCCTCGCGAATCTCCGCGACCAATTAGAAGCCAAATCCGTCCCCTTCCCCTAAACAGACACTATAAATACGTGTGCAAACACAACCGCTAGAATAAATGTTAGACCTCGTGATGGGGGCATTTACGTCGTAATCGCGCAGTTTACTGCAAACAGAAGCCGCAGCATATTAGGAATTTAATTGTGCCCATTGTCCTTATTGAGGACATTATGGGCAGAGGACTGGACAGTGTAAGCGGAGTAGGCCATGACTAGAGCATCCTCATCCCTCTAAATCAGCCATTTTCTAAGAATTCAATATTGAGAGGAAAGATGGTCCACTTCATGTTTACCTAATAACAATTAATTATTCCGCCTGACGCATGTGTGTTTAGGGGTGTGACAGCAGATGAGCGGGGGGAAGAAAGAAAGAAAGAAAGAAAGAAAGAAAGAAAGAAAAGAAAGAAAAAGGGGGGAAAAAAATCACAACTGTTGTGACCAATTGAGGATCAGTGTTCTGAGAAAAACAGGAAGTATTCCGGGGAACTGCCGGATCCCGTAAACGAGGAAGACAGAGCAGACACATCTAATGCACGTCAGTCATCCCCATCACCTCGGGTAATTAGTTTTCACACCGTATTCACAGGCACCATGCTGAGACCGATAAAACTCCCTCAGGCCCTGCGTGTGTGTGTGTGTGTGTGTGTGTTACAGTGTGGGAAACAGGTGCGCATTTCCCCATTTGCTCATCTTTGTTTACATTGCTTGTGGCTGAGAGGAGGGTTGTGTATGTGTGTGTGCATGTGTGTGTGTGCATGCGTGTTTGTCCATGCATGCATGTGTGTGTGTGTTTGTGCATGCATGCGTGTGTGTGTGTGTGTGTGTGTGTGTGTGTGTGTGTGTGTGTGTTTTTGTTTATACCGTGGAGGAAGCATTGACAGTGCTGGCGACAATGCCAGCCCCTCTGGTGCCGCCACTCTCCTACCTGCCACTTACACTCCAGACTCGAGAGACCCACCAGCCCATAGTGTGTGTGTGTGTGTGTGTGTGTGTGTGTGTGTGTGTGTGTGTGTGTGTGTGTGTGTGCGTGCATGTCCCCGCTATGACGAGCGGATGGAGGGGAGGAAACAAGTGAAGATGAAAGGATGAGTGAAGGAGATCTGGCTATGGATGCAGGGAAAGGGAGGGAGGGAGGGGGCGGTGGTGTAGGTAATGGCGGAGATAGAGAGGCGAGGAGATAGAGATAGCTGACATAAGCATGGAGAGGTCAAGGTGAAAGCTGGAGGGAGCAAGGGCTGTTTACAAGACGGAGAGCCACACAGTCGGATGGTGGAGGGAGACAAATGGGGAGGAGGAGGAGGAGGAGGAGGAGAACTCAGGGGCGGAGCGGGACGGTGGACGTGATGGACAGCTGAATCTCGGGGCTGGCCGGGCGCCATCAGATCGGCCGATACGGCACCGGCGTGCCGATCGGAGGCCAGTTTCTCGCAACCGGCGATGCCAGGAGCGGAGTATGGGGTGAAGGCCGCACCTTCGCGCCCCTGAGGGAAGTGGAGGGGGGGGGGTGTTACCTCAGACCACGAGCGCAAGCGTGCGCTCGGCCACGTGCGACTTTTGCTAATGTCGTTAAATGCTCTCCCCCCTCCGCGTGGGGGTTTGTCCTTGTGAGAGGATGCGGCCACTCCTCCCCCCTCTCTCGCTCGGCCCCTCCCTCCCTCCCACATCCCAGCCCACGGGAGAGAGAGAGAGAGAGAGAGAGAGAGAGGAGGAGGATCGCATTTCCCAGAGTCAACGCTGCATTGGTGATATAGGACCCCGGCAGCCGGCTATCAGTCATGAGCATCTCCCAGCCCGGGCTGCACCGAGCCAAGCTCCTCCACCCCCCCCTTCGTATATCGATTCCAGACCGACGGCAGCTGTGATGGCTGGCGGACATGTAGCCGGCGTGTTTGCCGGCCCGGCCTCGCGCTGCACCCCTGTATGTTACGGCTGTCATGTATGTAGGGCCATTAGCCTGCTTGTGGTATCAGGTCAATTGCTACATCCCTTATTGACGGAGCTCTTGACTGGAAATAAATTGAAATAGAGGCCCGCACTGTGGAAATGTTATTGACGTAGCCGGTGCCGTGATGTTAAGTATGTGCCTGCGGCCCCCGCAAGGTGGAGGGGCCGCGCACGCCTACGGGGCCCCGGCTTTCAGCTGTGCAAAATAAGAGGGCCACGGACCTTTCATGAATCACGTTAAAATTGAGTAGCTTGCGCTTGATAATATTTAAAGTATTTTAAGGGGGGAAATGTGTCACATATATACAGTATATTTAGTTAAAAATCTCTTCATGCACACCCCTGCATTAGCGTCTTTCCGTCCACTTGACGCACCAGGGGGGCAAATCTAAAGTGCAGTGGGTGTTGGCAGCGGATACCAGTGCAGAGACAACCAAGGTGAAAAGATAATACTAGAGTGGTGCCCACAAATGACAAAATAAACAAGAACGAGCAGAATTCACTGCCAAACTTTGTAAAATAACGTCAGCGTGTGGAGCGGCAGGTCCCGTCAGCTGGGAAAATTGCAGCCCATCGCCGGTAGCAGGTGACTATTAGCTTAATAGCCCACCGACAGCAGAGCTCAATATCATTTTCTATCGATAAAGTTGTCAGCGCGGCACAGTCTTACTGCAGCCTGGACGCCCCCGAACAATTTCAGTCACATTTTCCCGAGTTCCCGCGGGAGAGTGAGTCCTTACCGTCTCTAAAAAAAAATAAAAATATATGATAATAATATGGAGCCGCCGCGCACGGCTCCCCGGCAGCTTTGAATTTACCGCTTCGCCGAGACCGGGTCTCCTCGGCGCGGCGATGCACGAGGCGCAAAGCGTTTTTGGGGGGTTGTTTGTTTTTTTTAACCACGGGATTTCATGGTAATTCTCGAGGCGCGGCGCCCTCGGTGTCAGACGCCGGGCAGACAAGCTGTTCGGCGGCGGAGGCGACAGCTGCCAGGCGGCAGATTTTAGGAGCCTGCTAGTTCAGCCGATGTCGACTTCATGGTTTTGTCGAAAGCCCCGGCTGGGATTTTAATGCCTCCAGCTGACTCATCGCAGAATGGGAGTCTTGTAAGAAGGGGGTCTTACACTGTAGAGGGGCGCTGGACGTGCTCCAGTGCGTATGGGCGAGTCCGCATGGCGGCTACAGGTAAATTTCACCGCTATCCGGCGGGAGGCGCCGCCTGCATATCAATGAGAAATATCTCCCCTGAATTTTCTTCGCGTTTGCAATATGTTTAATGGACGAGACAGATAATTTCATGCCTCTAGTCAAACATCCACTGTGCGTCAGGGTTCTCATCAGCCCCCCCCCCGAAAATGTGATTTATTCCTCAGAGGAAGACTGGCGGTGCCACCTGACTGGTTCGGCCGGTGATTTTCCACTTTAGTCGTCCATAAGAATCCATTCTGCCGCTGATTGAGGCTTGCGTGCATCGTGCCGGCCGCGGTGTGCGGCGCTGTGCCGTCGATCTTGCCAACGGTGAGAAATTGAGCCATGACGGCGACCTCGGCCGGTCGCATGTGCAGAACGCGCGGCTACGTGCTCCTGACGGCAGGGAGCTGGCCGTTAAATCAACGAAACACAAAACGCAGGTTATCACGCATGCTAATATACGCGATGTGGTTTATTGAATCAACTGTGGTTGTCCATGACGTCTAAATTGTGGAAAGAAAATATATATATAATCAGCTGAATGGATGGTACCAGGTAGAGAAGTTGGAGCTTTTGAAATGAAAAAGCAAAGTGCTCAAATGACCCAGACGGTGCCGGAATCACCACGTGAGCTCTTTGTTTCCACTTCAGGCTGCTTATTAGTGTATTTACAGAATCATAGCTGTGTCTGGTTCAAGGGGATGACTGAAAATGAAAGAGGATGTGCAGCTGGAAATTCTCGTGTCTTCACTTTAAAAAGAAAAACCAAAAAAACGGAAGACAAAAGCTGAACAATTGGGGGAAAAAAGAAAAAAAAAAAGGCGGCGCGCTTGTGTGCACGTGTTTTTCTGAGGGAGACGCAGAGAAGGCGTGACATCCCTAAGGTGATGCCTCATTCTGGGCGAGGGAGGTGGAAAAACCCGCGGTCCGTGGGATCGAACGCGGGGTCGGCGGCCGCGGGACACGGGGGACACGTTCACTCCTCGCGCGCTTGCATCGTGCTGACTCAGCACTCGGAGAAAGAGCGCGGGGGGACGGAGACGGCGGGCGTCCCGAGCCGGGCCGCTTGCCCCCCCCCCCCGCTGACGCAAACATGCAAAACTGAAATGAGTCCCGTCAGGCTGGCGAGAACACGTGCGTGATTTATTTATTTATTTGTTTGTTTTTTTTGTTTATTGTTGTGTAACTCTGCTCCCACACACACAGCTCTTTCTGTGCCCCCCTTTCTTTTTATTTATTTATTTATTTATTTTTTTGCGCTTCCGCCATCCACAGATTTCACGCTGTCTGCATCAGCCGCTGTGCTAGAGAACGGGCGGGCGAAGCCACCGCTCCTCTCCCACACTCCCCTCCGCCGCCTCGCCCGCCCGCCGGCCGCCGCACCGGCCTACTCCTGCACGCCGCCTCCGCCCGCCCGCCCTCTCCCACACTCCCCTCCGCCCGTGTATTGATTCCCCCTCTGCTTTCACGCCGTTTGGACCGAGTCGGAGCAGGATGACTCATTTCGCGGTGTCCATTGTTTCCCTCGTGCAGCGCCGCTACATGCAGAGCGTGGTGTCCTTCAGACCACCTCTGCACAGCTCAGGGACTGGATGTACTACACTCGCAGTCTCCCGCTCTCTCTCCCCCCACCGTTACTGAGCCGGGCTTCAGTCTCCGTCACATCTGTTTTCCATCGCTCACAACTATATTCCTCTGTCGGATCAAATTCACTTCCCTTACATATGTATATTCTTTAATGTAAAATTTTGCCATAAATATGACATGTTTCAAAATGGTAAATAACCTTCCTTCAGTCTTGTGTTGTGAAGAGCAGAATTAATGGTCTGTTTATGGCTTGTGTCATATAATGTTTATCTGTGCTGCCTGCAGAGGCTTTAATCCCAATGAGACTTTAACCTGGTGCTCTCAGGAATCTTCTCTCTAAGGACTGTATATATTTTTTTTCTTTTTTCTAAATTTCCATCATTACCTTTTGTGTCAGATCGAAGTCGTTCCCTCCTCTGATGGCACTTGAGTCACTGGGGTTTTTTGAGTGTAAATTAACAAATGAAAGGCCTTGCTGAGTTGCTAAGCAGCCAGGCCAGTCTATTGACATCTGTACGTTTCTCCCTACAGCTCAAATCAGTGGATTACAGGGAGAATGAGGTGTTCAGTATAGTACTCTATGATCAAAGTATTCATATTTAAATTCAGGGTTGAGTTTATGTAGGTAAAAGTGCAAACAATGTACTGGATGTACAGGATGTATCTTCTGTATAAATGTGTAAACGACTAGAATTCAGCCAGGAAACTGAACATTACAACAAGGGTAAAGTGCATTAATTTAAGCAACATGGCAACGGAGCACCGGCATATATATATATATATATATATATATATATATATATATATATATATATATATATATATATATATATATATATATATATATGTGTGTGTATATATATATATATATATATATGAACCAAATATTATTCATTAGATTAAAAGGTTTTATCAATTTCTCAGACAACACTTTTGGTTCGTTGCACCAACAGACCGTCTACTGAGGCAGCGCATTTGCCCTGAGCTCCAACTGATGTAAATATGGCAACCAATGATAATCCTCAAGTAAACTGAAAATATAGCCTGTAAAACTGTACGGCAGCTGTGCTGTACGTACGTATGCAGGTCCGTCGCCGTTGGACTCAGCTGAGCGAGTTCATGCCTCAACTCTTATCGCCTGTCCCGATATCATCAGGTGTAGGACTGATTCGAATCTAAAGCAAATTCTGTTCCTACGTAAAACTTTCTCTTTCCTCTCTGACCAAAACGTGGAAAACCGGCGCTGAGCCGCTTTGTTTTCTCAACAGTATTTGCTACTGTTGTCGTCGTTCCTGGTTGGGAAGACAAATAACGTGCAGTGAATAATGATATAGGCTGAACAGTTATTTATTTTGTGTAAAATTTTGAAAAAAAAAAAAAGGCAGCTGGAAGCTATTTGACGTTCTCAGTTTTCATTATACTTCAGTCATTCAGCACATTTTACTAAGGTGGATATTTTACCTTGTCAAACTGGTTTAAGTAAGAAAATTAATGACAACCACTAGTAATAATGACAATGATAATATTAGCTGATGATTATCAAGGCACTTCTTCAAATGGCTGGTTTATGTGTTCCAGCAGATGTATGACTAAAAAATAAACTGTAAAACTTGCTCTTGATATATATATATTTTATTATTTTTAATTTATTTTTTTAAAGCATATTAGCTCATTTTAATTAAGCAACAATCCATCTTTGTTGTGAGAAAGAAAAAAAAGATAATGAGTCCAGTTCCGTGATTTGGGGAGGATGGGGGTGGGCACGCAGGCTTCTTAGTCTGCACTGAACATGTAAGCTCTTAAGCTGCTACAATGAACAGTTGTATCAACATCAATAGGCGAAGCGTCTTCTAGAAAGAAAAGCTTTATCTCAAAGGGCTTCTCTCTGCTCATGACTTGGGGGAAGCTGATCAGGCCGCTTGGGCGCTTTCTTTCTCCCGTCTGCTCAACACGAAGCTCCCACTTCCCCGAAGGTTCTTGGCCTGTTAGCGTCGGCGCGTTTTGGGTTGACGCGTCGTCGTGATGTCCGGACCGTTACAGCTGCAGCCAGGGCCCGAGAAACGGCTCCCGCATACGGCGTCCGATAAAGTCGTCGCCGTTTTACTTCTCTTTCGCAAAAACTTGCTTTAAAATGCTTCCTTGACTGAAATTCGCAGTAGCGCTAGACTGAGACGAGAACCCACCACATCGACTCAACGCCTCGCAACATAGCCGCATTATCGCGTGGAACAAGGCTTTTTATTTTTTGGTCTTTGTTCACGCGTTCACCTGGCGAGCTCCGCTATCTGCTGCGCCTCCTCTGAACTGCGCCGGCCCAGCAAAATCGTATTTCACGATCTTCCTCCATTTCTGACATTATCATTTAATTAATGTGCTGACAATATGCAAAAAAAAAAAAAAGACGAAGAACAAAAAAAAAAAAAAAAGGGCGAACTTTCTGTATTTGGTGGGTCCCGTTTCTTTTTTCCGGCTCATAATTTACCGTTATCTTTCTCAGACAGGTTTGTGAATAAAATAAAACACTGGGTTGCGGATAAGCCCGGCTTCCCCCGAAGAAAGGTCACCGCTGATGAATTTCAATTATTCGTATACCGGGAATGATTGCAATCTGGGTTCGGACGTAGTCAACTGATTGACAATGCTGCACTAGTTTCTCGGGGGGGGGCTGGGTGTGAAGGACAGGATGCAGATGGAGATGGTTTGGATGCAGGCGCCGCTCTGGAGGCATTTCTGCAATCAACTGTATGCAGAGCTGAAGATATATAAAAGCAATGTATATGTATGTGGTTGTTTTTGCCTTATGCTTTTCTTGAAAGTTAGCAAATCTCTTGTCTCACATTGCCAGAGTCCTGCTTTAACGTAATGTTTGATGACAGTCTTATGGGATTATGCAGATGGCTGTTTTTTTCTCCTTCGGTTTTGCCTTGTTTGTTTTTTTTAATCTTCCTTGCTTGATCAGATCAGATGCTCGACATTTGCATTATGTCGTGTATGCATGTGTGTAAAATTGTTTGTGTGTGTGTGAGACACATGTCCTTCAGGTGCCGTCACATTGCAAACAGAGACATAAAGGGAAGAGGAGAATTGACAGAGATATGCCCCTTTTTACAGTGAAATTAGTGTGTATAAGTGGCTTTTTTACACATGTGAAACCTGCAAAAAAAAAGATTGACTTCTTTCCCTTCACCAGTGGACAAGCCTTTCTGCTTTTTTTGTTGTTTTTTTTCTTCTGGTGTGTCATGTCCAATGTCACGAACGCAGGGGAAAACAGGATTAGTAAACAGTGGAAGGCGGCGCTGTCTACGCCACGGCGTTGGCTTTTTTTTGTTTTTTCTATATCTTTGACTCCAGTCTCTTCAAAGTCAATGTCGGAAGTGTTGCAACTGAAGAACAACATCGCTGTTGAACATTGTTTGCATAGGCTGCAAAAAAGTAATAAACGTTCCCGGCTGTTTATGCGCCGATGCCGTCACATTCTTCCGCCGCCCCCGATCTGGAGCCGGCAAGCAACCGTGGCTGCCGCAGAGTCATCCGACCCTTGGAATGAACAGCGATGGTGTCCTCTCCCACTGAAAAACAAAAAAACCCGACACTGGTGGGAGTTTGTGGGTTATTTGTCTAGTGTGAAAAGGAGAGAGGAATGAAGGAAGGGCCTCACATTGTTCCTTATAATAAAACTTCAGTGGTATTGTTAACACCTTGCTGCGGCGTTACAATGCTGTTAAATCCCGCCTGCACACGAGCCCGTACAGCGGAGCAGTGCAGAGCTGGCGTTGCCGTTGTCCTTAATGAGTGTAGTAAATCAGCCGGGATGCTCACGGATGCAGCATGTTAAACCACAATAAGCCCTTTGTACAGGAAGCGGCAAAGGAGCTTCCGCTTGCACGGCCAAGTAATTGAACAACTTCTTGTAAATAGCGCAGGCGGCTAGATAAATAACAAAAACACAAGACAAATGATGGTCATATTTAGCTCTGGCGAGGATGAGCATCCTTCACATGAGTCTATTTAAGAACCGGAGAAGAAATGCCAAAAGGGGGGGGGGTGGGTCTAGGGTGGGTAGCAGATGGATGGAGAAGAGTGTACCCTGTGGGATCCCGGCTGCATGTGACCAGTCCACTGGACTGGCCTCAAACGATGCCGAGTTCCCTGAGACTATTCATTTCAGCAAGCAACTGTCAACCCCCCCAAAAAAAAAAAAAACCTCCACCCTGCAAGAGTATTGATTTTTCCTGCTCACGGAGGAATTTCATTCACTGCCTGTGTCAGCATACAGCGCACATATCATTTTTCCTAGGGCCAGGAGAATATAACTGGGTCTTCCATTGTTAAATGTGGAAACGTTACACTAAGGCCATAACCGTGCTGGATTTGACACTGGAGGGGGAAATTGTTTATTTGAATTAATGGATTCCCCCCCACCCCACCCCTCACCACCACCACCAACCCCCATTCCCTCCTTCCCAAAAGCCCTCAGCAGCTGTTCTGACCCTGGCTCCCCCCTCTATGCCCTTGTAACACCCACACACTGCAGCCTGGTGTTTCAGAGCAGCCGCTCCACGGTGGGGTTTTCTTTTTTTTCTTTTCCTTTTTGAAGGCCATCGAGCAACGGCTTTCTCTTTCGGTAATTAAGCAAATGCCCAGCAGAAGTCTTGTCGTCCTTGGGGAGTAACGCTGCGACTTGGGGCATCGTTTCCTACCTTTGAAATAAGGCTGCGATCCATGTTGACGAGCCGCTTTTGGTTTTCCATCTGGTTCCATCTCTTAAGAGACTCGACACAGATGTTGGCGGGGGGTGGGAGATGGGTGCAGGGAAGCCGGGGGAGGGGTTTGGGAGGGGTCGGGGGGTGGGTTACTTGAAGTGATGCTGGTCGGGGCAGGAGTCGTCTTCCGGGCCAGACCGATGCGGTTCTGCCGCCGGAACCTGGGCTTCTCTAGCTGCAGCCAGAAGACTTTCAAGGCTCTTGGCGCTCCGCGTGGAGGCGTAAAGTCGACCACACGAAGAGATAACACAGCAGAGCACCAAGATAGCCCAACGGTGCCTCGCTCACTTATCAAACTCATTATAGCTGCTTCCTCCCCTTTGATACCGATGTTCGCGTCTCTCCGTGGCAGCGCGGCGTCGGATCCCGAGCTAGAGTCTCAACGTGAAGTGGGCTGCCGGGGGTCGGCCCGGAAAAAGCAAATGAAAGTCGACGCTTGCTCTCCGAGCCGCAGGGAAAGGGACCACGAGATTAAGCAAAATAAGCTCGGATGACAGGTTTCGCTGACTCTTTGAAAAGCGATGGTCCCGACGGAGCCCGGTTCAGAGAGGACTGCGGCTGAGACACTCCTGCTGATAAAAAAGAAGCCTTAAACAGCAGATTTTATACCAAAGAGCTCCTGAGGACCGTGTTATATAAGATTATGCACAATGTGTCGATTGATTTGTGCTTAATGCTTCGCTCCTGTGCCGTGAATAGCAATCTGGCCTAAGGAAGATCGGAAAGTCTGAGAGGCGGCGCTGGTCGCTGGCCACATGGTGCAGAACTCGCTCCGGATGGAGGCGGCGGAACGGTTTAGAACACCAGAGGAGATCTAGGACCCGGTCCTCCCACTGCTCCTGGATCTCCTTCCCTTTGTCACCTTCGTATGACCTTTAGCAACACGAACGCGTCGTGGCTCGGAGGGATGAGTTCACATTCAAAATGTCCCCCCCTGCCTTTCGGGGGAAAACTGGGTCAGCCTGATGTGGAGGCCTGGACATCGTCGCGGCTCCCTCACGCGTCCTCAGTTGGAGTCACGTTCCCCTCCTGCTGTTCGGTTCTCTCCCAGGGAATCCTCGTTCTGCCTCCTCCATGGCAAAGGAGTGAGGCCAGACCTAAAAATAGGAGCTGCTGTTCTCCCTGTTCTTCCCCTGCGTGCCAAACCGCTCTCTTTATCTCTTTCTGATGCAAGAGACCCCCTGGTTTTGCATATACATCAGCCCGCCGAGCCGGCGCAGGACGGACCCGGCCCTCCCCGCTGCAGTGCTGCCATTCAGGCTTTCCGGGCAAACGCAGAGGTCACCTTCACCCGGAGCTGTTTCCGTAATGTGGGCACATTGAACCACTTTGCTCCCGTGCCCCCGCCCTCCCTGCACTGCTTTTTTACACAAAAGCACCCGCTCCCCCCGCATGTACTAGATTCGTCCGCTAGTACCGGATGAAAAAAAAGAAAAGGAAACAGCGAACGAAACTGCCGCAGTTCAGCCTGGTTCCGCTCTCAGCTCCCACTAGTTATTTGCTAGTCGGCCCTCACAGGTGCAGGAGAGAGCGCTCAGATCCTCATGTGTAGCAATTACGCATCACAGAAATACATTATTAAAATCCCGCTTTCAAAGTGCTCATTGTGCCGAATGGCCCTTGGCAGTGTTCACTGTATTATTATATATTGCATAATTGGATTATTATCACTGATGCGTGAAGGGGTAGCAGCATTTTAGCACTGTAGCTGGTGGAGATGGAGCTAATTTTTACTATTTTATATATAGTTGGGTACTATAGGCTCATTGTGCATTTTTTTTAAATCTCTTGATTTATCTTTTATTGATATTTTTAATATAGTTATCAGATGGATATAATAGTTACCTTTTCACTACCTGGTAATTTGATGGTTAAGTAAACTGGTGGATGAATTCTCAATAGAAAAGGAGATGGACAGTGTGGTTCAAAGATAAGTGGGGACGGAGACATTACCAGTTTTTTTCTTCATTTTTCCTGTATTTATTTACCCCCCCCCCCCCCGCCACTGGCACCGGAACAGTCCACGAGTCGGTTTGCCAGCCTCTTGACGGGACCAGAGGAGCCCAGCCAAGGATCAGGCTCGCGGGGATTATTTATAGAGCTGAGTGGGCTTCGCGGACACAGGCGTGGAATGTGTCAGAGAGAAAATTCATCACCGATCAAAGCCTGCTCAGAGACGTGGCCGTATCTTTGCCGAACGCCGGGCGGAATCGGGGGGCGGCCTCGGAGGGGAAGAACGAGCTTTACCCAAGGCTCCGTTTGTGTTGTGCCATAGTAGGTCTGCTCTTCTGCCCACACACAGTCCTCCCGCACCCACACAGGTGACTGGGCTTCACTGAACACCTGCCAATTTTAGCATCCTGCTCCTCTTCCTCTTCTCCAGGTATCAAAATAGCTTTTCTCAGCTGTTGGATGTTCAAAATACCTACGTGGTGGGTGTTTGGACGGTGAGTGTGTACCTCCACAAAAGCACGCGGGCTTCTGCGAGGGAGCGGCGTGCGTGTAGGTGTACATGAGGAGGTGTAGAGGGGAAAAGCAGAGCCTCTCTGGGATTGGGACACAAGAACCGCAGGTATCCACTGTGGATCCCGAGGGTTCGTCCCTGTTCGAATGGAGGCAAACGCGGAAAAGCGCCGTCGAGGACGGGCTGTGCTCGTATGTGCTTGTTCGTTTCTGTGCGGTGGGTTTGTGAGGATGGTGCAGGAGGTTGCTGCCCCCCCCCCAAAACCCTTTATCTTCCCCTCACTCTGGTCCCATTGAGGGAGTAGAGGAGAGGCATAAAAAAATAATAGCGAGGTGAGGTGTAGGCAGGGTGGAGGAGGGGGGAGCGGTGCAGCAGAGGTGTCCTGTACTGCAGCGGCGGCGGCAGCAGCAGCAGCAGCAGCAGCAGCACGGCTCCCTGGTGGCAGGCGGGGGCTCTCCTCTCTCCCCACCATCCGCTGCATTGCAGACGGCAGTCAAGGTTATGCCCGCGTGGCCAACAGTGACGGGCTGGAGCGCCGAGGACGCCGGGGAGGGCGTCCCGGGAGCCGGCGAACGGGCTTCGGGGAATCCTGCCGCCTCTCTGCCCTGTAATGATTCTGTTTATAGCCTGAGAAACCTGCACGGTTCAGACTTGCAAGTCCCGTATTGAAAATGTTTCTCGCCCCACCTTGTTGCAGAGGTTCCCTGTAACCTTTTGGCGGGCTGTCATTTCATACAAGCATTGTGTCCGAGGTGGAGACGTGCGGCACCAGCCTCCAGCTCATCCCCGGACTCCTCTGTCTAGCTACGATAAACACGTCAGTGTCGGGCTACGCTGCAGCGCCGGGGGGGGGGGAGACTGTGTGTGGTCAGCGCTTCCGGAGGTCCTCTGCGAAGTTTTCACTGGAAGTGGATCAGAGATGGGACCACATCTGGTAGCACTACATGTAAGAGCTGCTGCAGTGCTCTCACTTCCTGTTAATAGCCAACTGCTGTCCTACATAGACACACTAAGAGGAAACAGGATGACAAGATTTCCACATCCTGTAGATATTTTTGTGTGTGTGTGTATGTGTACTCAACAGAATTCCTCCAGCTTCCCTTTTTGTTGTGTGATCCATGGTGAGCAGGTTCAAAACAGCTGCCTCTGTCAAATGTTATTGAGGAAGCGATAGATCATTGGCCACGGGGTGGAATCATTCGGCGCAACGCTAACCTGACCTTAATTGTTTCCCGGTATCAATCTCACCGCTCTATTAGTGTTCTATTGAGGGATATACTGTGCAGGGACAGAGAGACGGCGAGTAGGACGAGGAAAAAAGAAATAATTTCAGGAACTGAGAGACGCAGAGAGTGACAGAGAGAAAGACAAACTGGGGGGGAGCAAGCGATAGACAGGAAGGAGGGAACTGATGACGAGGCCCGGGTGTCAGTATGCCAGTGTCAACCTTCATCCGGAGTTGGGCAAACACGCATCCGTGCGGCAGTTCCCTGCATCCCCCGAATCTCTGGCCGACGCCGCCAGGATCCGGTGACCGTGGCTGACGACCACGCGATGGTGGTGGGGGGGGGGCAGTGAGCGTAATGAGAGCAGTGCCATGAGATGGGACAACGCCGCTTAATCAAAGCGATGCTGACAGCGGAGGGGCGGGTACCAAACGAGAGTCACGCACCACCCACCAGCTACGTCCTAACGCGCCTCACCTCTCTCGGTATAAGGTTCGGCGCGGGCATTTTCCAGATGCATGCGTGGCCCCGGTGAGAAATGCCCCCCCCCCCCCCCGTGAGACAGAAATCGCGAACATAAGCCGATGAAACAACCTTCAAACACCCCCCCAGTGTAGCCGGGGAAAACAGTGGAGCGTACAATTGATGGGAGATTTTAAGGGAATCCAAGGACAGACAACCCCTTCCTGTCCCCCCCCCTTCTCATATACAAATGGCTTTGTTATTATTTTACACGGCTTCTACAGAATTACAAACACGACCTGACGGGCACAGTCTCTCAGAGTGAGTGAGAGCTGAGATTGACAGCGGACACCTTGCCTAGGGAGGAGAACGACCACGGACTGTTAAGACAGGAAGCTGACCGTGAAGGAAGCCTGAAGTGGACAGGATTTGACCCTCTCTCTCTCTCTCCCTCCGTCTGTTGATCCATCATCGTCTCTCATGCTTTAGTAACGAGCATGTAGCACGAACACTCACAAACTCACCTGAAAATCCCTGCAAGAAATAATTGGCCCCATCGGAGGCTGATGGAAAGCAGCCGGGGGGGGGGGGGCGCCACAGGAGAGCCCGGCCTCGGCGAGCGGGCGTGCATGTGCGTGCTCGTATGCACGCGTGCGCGTTCGGACGCGCGGCGTATTAGGAGTGACGGGTGTGATGTGACTCACGGCCAAAACCCGCGGACGTGCTTCGCCGAATGTGCCGAGCGGTTTCATGACGGACGGTGGGAAAACAAATGGACTCCCGGACGCAAATGCTCTGCCCAAGTATCTCGGCCGGACGGAGGCACCCGGTGCTTTTTCCAGCGGTTCCACAGCTCGATAGCATTGACCCGCCTCCTCTCTCTGTGGGCCAGTAATTAGCCGGGGCCGTTCGGCGCTCTCTGCCTCGTTCAGAGTTCTCCGAGGGATTTCCACTTATTATCAGAGCGCGGGGCGTTAACGGGGGCTTTTGCATTCGAGGCACGGCGGGCGCCGTGCACGACGCGGCACCCGGGTGAAAATGTAAATCCATTCCCGGGCCTGGGGACGAACATCAGCATGCCCGCGCACGCTCAAAACTCACGCATCCCACATTCCCTTCCCGGACCGCCGGGGGTTTTTTTTATCACCCATTCACACATTATGTCCTTGTTCCGAGAGAAAAACCCCCAACCGGCACTAAGGTGTTATGATGAGACCACTGCTGCTGGAATCTAAGCCGTCGCCCACCGGAGAGATTACTGTGACGAACGGCGACGGGCCCGACACATCCCTCTCCCTCCGATTCTCTTTCCCTCGTCTTGTCTCTACTCATTCTCTCCATGCCTCCCTTGCCGCTCCTATTTCCAAAATCCGTATTCGCTCTGAGAGATGCCTTATTGGCGGGACGGATAACGATGCCGTGTTGCCGAGGCGGAACGTTACTGACATCGCGTTTATCTCTCCATCCCTCCATTTCCCCTCCGAGATTTTTAGCCTTTTAGTTAGATTTAATTTGCTTTATTGGCATTGAGGTTGAACAGCATTGCCAAAACATCTAAACAAATTAGGTTAACATTAAGCTCATTAAACTTACCCTCCTTCTCAATATCTGTCAGTCGTACTTTCTTTATCTGTCTTTCTTGGGTGTACACAGTCTCAGCATACATCCACGTTACCTCTCCCTCTCTCTCTCTCTCTCTCTCTCACTTCCCATGCAGTTTTAGGGAGTAGAGTCTGTTAGAGACTGAATGATGTCCGCCCTAAGCTGTGTGTGGCAGGATTCAGATGTCAGTTTGTGTAATCGTCTTGGATGTGGGAAGGACGAGGGACTGTAGTGCCTTGGGCTGGCGGTGGGCAGCCCAGACTTTCGGAGGAGGGAGGAGGGAGGCGGGGGGGGGTTGTTCTGATGACCCCTGCCGCCGCCGCCACTGCCGCCGCCGCCGCCGCCGCCGCCGCCCTACCCATCCATGTAGACGGGAGCCCAGCGAGCTATGAAGTCCTCCAAGGCAAAAGCTAAGACTTCTCTGAGTCTTCATGTCGACTGTTTCTTCAGGGGATCGGTCTTGGACTTCGTCCAAAAAAAACAAACAAAAAAACAAAACACAGATTTTAACATCATCTTTGCCTTTTAAATTTTTTTTTCTGATTCAGTTACTTGTTGGTTTGGGGTTTTTTGTTTTTTTGTTTGTTTGTTTGTTTGGTCTCTTCTTTCACACAGAATCAGGAAGAACCTCGCCCTCCTCTTGACTGATGAGGATCGGAGGAAAAACATATGAAATTGATGCGTAATGTTGCATCGTTGTGGAAACGCTTCAACCTGGGCACAGTGAATTCCTGCTCCCTCCAGGCAGGCACCGCTTACATTACAAGGACGCCGGCTGCGATGATGAAAATCATATTGTCCTTGAGATAGAAATAGTAATTGGTGACACAGATTTACACGGGGCACTCCGGCGATAAGGCTTTTGCCATCAAAACACAGCATTCGCGGCGTCTCCGTGTCTGATTTTTTTCCCAGCGTCTGAAATGCCGATGCGTGCGTCCGAGGCGCGGCGAGGCCTCGCCGCGGCGAGTTTTGTCGGGATGCTCTGTTGTGCGTGCAGACGGCGAGCCCGCGATCCCCCCCGGCGCCCATGCGTGGCAAACACGACACACACGTACGCATGAGTCACATTTCGGAGGGCGCGTCATCGAGAGGGCTCTGCGCCGCGCTGTTCTGTCTTCACTCCCCATTACCCACGCTCCCCTGTCGCCTTATTTGCCGATTCGCATTGCGCTAACACACACATGAATGACACAGTGGCTCTGTGGGCGAGAGCAACTGAGCCGTGTCTGACTACTTTCTACAGACCCCCCCCCCCCTTTTCTTCTTCTTTTTTTTTTTGACATACGATAGGGGCGAGTAGCAGCGGGTGGCAGTCAGCCAGCGCGGCCGTGACGAGGCGGGGGTGGGACGGTCGGCGGTCGGGTCGGAACGAGAAGGAAGTGGGTCACGGTGCCGAGAGAGGCAGGGCTTCCACAGAAGGACCTTCGGGGGAGAGATTCATCCTCCATGTGTTCCAAAAATTAGGCCGAGCGGCTCAGCGCTACAGCGTGACGTCGCATTTGTCAGTGTGCGTTGAATCAGTCCTGTTGTTCAGGCCGCCTCATAAGACATCGAGCGCGGGTCTGGGGGCTTTTTTAGCTTCGCTTGTGCTTCCTGACATAACGGGAGATCAGGCGGCTGAGGAAGCCCTCTGGGTTTTTCTCTCGGGTTCCTCGGATGGCACCCACACAAACATTCTTAAGGGATGAAGTAGGCATTAGTCTTTCTGATAGTGCTGTTTTCCAGGACACACAATAGACTGGGGGAGCACAAGAAAGCCAAGCAGATGTGCTGTATGTATATAGCTTTTAGAAATTATATAACGTTATAATTGGAAATTTAAAGATCATAGAAATATACAAAGACAGGAGGTCTACATAGGCAGTACAGTCAAGCGTTATTGTTTTGGCATATTCCACTCAGTGGGGCACTGCAGCGTAACAGGCAACCCGAGAGCTCATGTTGCATTAATTGCCTCCCTAGAGTTCGGTCCTCCACTGCTTATGGTGCCCAGCGACAGGGTGTGACAACAGTGATGGGGGGCGGGGGGGTTGCATGACATACCGCTGCCCTTCAGAGGATGTTTTTTGGGGGGGGGGGGGGGCTCGTCCCACAGCCTGCCCCGTCCCCGGCAGCTTCACCCTTCCATCAGGGAGTGTTTGACCCAGCCCGGAGCGGCCAGCGTCACAACAGGAAAAGGGGTGGGTGGGGTGGGGTGGGGGGGTGTTACCAAAATACCCTCACATCACCGCGGCAACAGCAACAACAGGCAGTATAGCCAGGAGCAGTCTGGTCGAGCGCGCGCACACACACACCAACACACACACACACAAACACACAGAAATACTGACATCTCTGTCAGGAAACATCCCAGGGGCTGTGAAAAACAGTGAGAGTGCAACCAAGCATGGTCCATCAAGGGAAAAGTGACGGCTGGATGTAGGAAAGTTCTTTGTTTTTCTAAGATCTAGAATGTATTGTTATAAGAAAATTGAAATTTCTATTAAATACGATTAATACTGTTTTTTTTCCGCCTGTTATTTATGCATGTAAGTGGCACAGATATCAGCGACCAGCCAGTAATTAATCCGTAACCTGCCTCGCCTGCCCGGTTTTGATCGGGGGGCTCAGGGCAACGCCGGGCTGTCCTGCCTGGCTGTCCAGCTAATTGTAACAGCATGTTAATGAGACACAAGATTACCCTCACGCCCTCTGACCCTCCGCGGCCTCCACTTCCCTCGAGAGGGCCTGGAAACAATCAGACCTGAACAGATCTCCCCCTTCTTGCCGCTCGCCCGGTCTGCTTTCCGTCTCACAGAGCACTCTTCACATTTCCCAGGATCCTCAGTCAATGTTAATGTCCATCTGGCTGATTTTGCTGATTTTTGGCTTGAGAAGAGGAAACCGGCGGGAGAGAAAGAGAATAACTGTCTTTTTGGTCTGTTTAAAAAAAGAAAAAAAAAGGGGCTAGAGTAGTTAACTGTAGTTTTCTGTTGCGTAACGCGAAAGGAGCCGGCTTCTGACATTAAAGGCCACGACATTTGGGTTGAAATGTGATCTCTTGATTGCAGCCTCTGGATTTATCCCTCACTTCAAGCACCATGATATGTGGCAGGCAGATGATCTTTTGGAGGAAATGAAAGCCTGACAAAGGGAGACAGAAACATCAATACTCTGGTCCATCCACCTATTATGTGAAGTGGTTGACAGGTTCTTTTCACTCCTGGGTTACCTCCGCCAAAGACTTGGATTTGCATTGTCCTCCACCTGAACCGATGGCGCCCTCCTTATGCTCAAGGTCTGGGCGGGGGAACGCGCGGTACCACGCGGCCGTGGGTCTCGGCTTCAGCCGGCGCGACAGTTGCATGCAAGTGTTCCCCGAGGGGGAGGGAAATAAATGCACGAATAACTCTATTCTTAACACATAGTGTGTGTCCCTTTTGACCTCGGTGGTCCCAGCGTCATCGGGCCCCCAGCGGACCATCAGGTCAGCGAAGGCACTAAAATTTCAAGAAGATACATATATATCGGCGTTAAAGGACAGTCTGTGTCTCTGTTTAAAGTTCTTTCTTTTCTCCATCTCTGAAAAAAATTATGATGCCAAGTACTTATGTGGTGGGGGGGGGGGGTTGTAGAGGTCATAAAACAAGGACAAAACCAGAGAGTAATGATCATGTCATTTCTTCAGCTTTGCGTCAAGTGGTGCTCATTAATTGTGATGAGGTGTCCGGCGTCATCTGCCTCCGACCGTCAGGTGGAAGATGGATTGCCCCGAGGTGTTCCACTGTGGCTAGTGCTCTGGGGAGATCCATCAGACCTGTGCAGGCAGTCCCTGTCTCCGGGGGGGGGGTAAAGACATACCTACCCCCTCCAAAGCCCTGGGGCCCTCTGTAGAAAGAAAGCTAGAAAGTGCAAACTAAAAGAGAGATGGAGAGATGTTGGACAAGAAAGAAAACTGAGATTGAGCAGCTTCGGTTACATTCATTTCACATTAGAGATGATTCAAGTAATCAAATATCCCCACTGACATGTGACTGTGGTGATATTTAGCTTCACAGAGTTGTTTTGAAAGGGACTTTGTCTTCTGTCCAAGTTTCAACAATGGCTTTGCGTCTAGAATCTTTTATGTGTAACAGTAATTAGTGGATTGGTTTAGGTTTGATTTTAATGCACTGCTCTCTCCGGTATGCATTATTCAACAAGCCCATTTTCCAAGCCCTAAACCAGGCCATCTGTATTCATGCTATCTAGCTAACCACAGCCCTATGTGGAAATAGGGCAGCACTGTCATCCTGCTCTCTGCCAGCTAGGCTCGCAGACCTGAAAGCTGCAAAAAAGTTCAGCCATGTAAGGGCAGGTGGTGTTTGGATTATCCGTTTTACTGTTATACTGAGTTTTGCTTTTGCTCGGGTTGTTGTATAGCGACAGTCTCCTCAGAGCTTCAGCAAACATTGCAAGAAATGTGGTGTATGTTGCCCCACACGAGGTTTGCTCACGAGATGAATATTTAACCGGCAAATCTCATTTGCAGTTATAAGGTAACATGAAACCAATTTTGAAGTTATTAACTTTGTTTGAGAGATGAAACCATTGTGACTTCAGCCAAGCCGAGATTGTATCTCCAGTTTTGTACCCTGTCATTATAGCGAGCAGTCCTGTTTTAAAAAGAAACAGACCTCATGCTGTACTCTCGAGTTTTTCCCAAGGGAAAACCCCAGAAGTTACTCTGCCTTCACATTCAGTTATGCAATTTAAAAATATGAGCAGAATGATTAGACAAGGAGATGTACGCTCTAAATAACCATGCAATTATCTCTGAGGCTGTTGGCCTGTCATAAATATATTAACTAACACAACTGATTGTTTCAGCCATTTCAATTGGCGAATGTCAAAGAGGAACCCGCATGGTGCCCGGCCACCACTGTGTCCCATTTGCATAAAGATGGGGAGGAAACTGCTGGGGAGCAGAGAAAGAAGAGAAAGACTCCCACTCGACAGCTGAGAACTGGGTGTTTAATGGCAGCCCCGTTGATTTAGTCTGTCATATTGGATTATTCAGCAGCTCAGCACAGTTTACTGATGGAGTGGTATATCATTTCCATCTTCATCTTTAAAATAAACATGGCAATAAAACTACACGGAACAGGAAAAATAAAAATTTGGGGTTGAAATTAATAAGAGGGTTTTCTAAGAAGAAAAAAATAGGTGTTTTTTTTTAAAATGTGATTTAAAAGATGCTCTTGATTCTGCGAGCCTCATTGCCTGTCACCTTTAGTCCTGAGGCGGGATTTAAGAACATCTGGAATCCCCCTGTCTGAAGATCTGAGGCTGTGCTCAGGCTCATAGGGGAGCAGCAATTCAGCAGTACAGTGTAGCTGGGAGTTACAGCTTTTCATGCTTTAGCAGATAAGAGTGAAGAGGGCGTAAAACAGGAGTGATATGATCATGCCTTTGAATTTTTTAAATGCTGAGCAGCTACATTTTGGACGAGCTTTACAAGGTTTTTTTTTGTTTTGTTTTTTTGTTTGTTTTTGGCTTAAATCCAGATATAGTGAATTGCAATAGTCTTTTAGCAGCATAACAGCTTGTGTTTAGAATTAGGATTTTTCTTTTTCGATTTAATGTGCACTTTATCTATCTTGGTGTAAAGCTGCTCTGTAATGACAACTCAGCCTTTTATCTCCCTCCTCCTCTTCTATGCAATATAATCTCATAGTAGTATTCACTGTTTTTTCTTGATTTTAGATACAAAGTCTAACTAAGAAATCTTTCTCCACTCCACCCCCCACCCCCCCAATCCCATTTGTTTCCAGGATGGCTCCAAACAGAGGCAGGTGAGGAAGAAAACCGTGTCCTTCAGCACAATGCCAAGTGACCGCAAGATCAACAGCACAGCTGCATGCATGGCCTTCATGATGGAGGGTTGTGAAATGAAGAAGGTGCGCTCCAACTCGCGCATGTACAACCGATACTTCCTGCTGGATCCGGACATGCATTGGCTCCGCTGGGAACCATCTAAGAAGGATTCCGAGAAAGCCAAACTGGAGATCAAGAGCATTAAGGAGGTCCGTTTGGGAAAGAAAACTCCTGTTCTGCGCAGCAATGGTCTCTCAGATCAGTTCCCTGATGAATGCGCCTTTTCAATCATCTATGGGGATAACTATGAGTCCTTGGATTTGGTAGCCAGTACAGCAGATGTTGTCAGCACCTGGGTTATGGGTCTGAGGTACCTGGTGTCTTATGGCCGTCACCCCGTGGACATGGCGGAGCCCAGCCAACCCAGTCTACGAACCTCGTGGATTGGCTCGGTGTTTGAGCTAGCAGATATGGAAAAGGAAGGACACATAGACCTGTTCAGGGCCACCCAGATAATCAAGGGGCTCAATCCTGGGATGAAGGAGTCCAGGATAGAGCTGAAGTTCAAGGAGCTGCAGAAAGCTAAAGACCAGTATGGAGAGGCAATTAACATGGACACCTTTGTGGAGGCCTACTGTGAGCTCTGCACACGGCCAGAGATTTTCTTCCTACTGGTGCAGTTCTCCAGTAACAAGGAGTATCTGGACAGTAAAGATCTGATGCTATTCGTTGAGGTGGAGCAAGGTGTGGAAGGTGTAACGGAGGAAATGTGCAGAAATTGTTCAGAAATTCGAGCCATCTGCCGAAGGCAGGGAGAGGAGCTACCTCTCCATTGACGGCTTCACACACTACCTCCTCTCCTCCGAATGCCACATCTTTGACCCCCAGCACAAACGTGTGTGCCAGGATATGACCCAGCCTCTGTCCCACTACTACATCAACTCCTCCCATAACGCCTCCCTTCTGGAAGACCATTTCTGGGGTTCGTCAGACATCAGCAGCTACATCCGAGCTCTGAGGATGGGCTGTCGCAGCATTGAGGTCATTGTATGGGACGGCCCTGACAATGAACCAGTGGTTTATGTGGGTAGCTCTGTAGCCTCACAGCTAGCTTTCTCTAAAGTCCTGGACATTATTAACCAATATGCTTTTGAGAGCTCTGAGTATCCCCTGATTCTCTGCTTGGTGACCCACTGCTCCATCCCCCAGCAGAGGGTCATGGCGCAGCACATGAAGAAGATTCTCGGCGACAAGCTGTACATCGAACCCCCAAACAAGGAGGATAACTACCTACCCTCCCCTGAGAAACTGAAAGGTAAAATCCTCCTCAAGGGTAAGAGGCTGCCGCCCAGCTGCACTGATGCTGAGGGGGATGTGACGGACGAGGAGGAGGGTCTGGAAATGTCCCGAAGAGTGGGAGCTGATGAGAAGGACCAGCTAAATGGCTTGGGCTGCAAGAGACTCAGACTGTGCCGGGAGCTCTCTGATCTCGTATCTCTTTGCAAGGCCGTTCAGTTCAGGGACTTTGAGTTCTCTAAGAGGGACCAAAAATACTGGGAGATTTGCTCATTCAATGAGGTAGATGCAAACAGATTTGCCAATGAGTTCCCAGAGGAATTTGTGTGTTACAACAAGCGCTTTCTGTCTAGAGTTTATCCCACACCTATGCGAATTGATGCCAGCAACATGAACCCACAGGATTTCTGGAAGTGCGGCTGCCAGATTGTGGCCATGAACTACCAGACACCGGGCTTGATGATGGACCTCAACCTCGGCTGGTTCAGGCAGAACGGCAACTGCGGGTATGTCTTGCGGCCAGCCATCATGAGAGAGGAGGTGTCCTACTTCAGTGCCAATGCCCGGGACTCGCTGCCAGGGGTGTCCGCCCAGCTTCTTCACATTAAGGTCATCAGTGGGCAGAATCTGCCCAAGCCTCGCGGCTCTGCTGCAAAGGGTGATGTGGTGGAGCCCTACATATATGTGGAGATCCATGGCATCCCAGCTGACTGTGCTGAGCAAAGAACCAAGACCGTGTCCCAGAATGGTGACAACCCGATTTTTGACGAGAGTTTCGAATTCCAGATCAATTTACCAGAGCTCGCAGTGCTGCGCTTTGTGGTGCTGGATGACGACTACATCGGAGACGAGTTCATCGGCCAGTATACCATCCCGTTTGAGTGCCTACAGCCTGGCTATAGACATGTCCCTCTACAGTCTCTTACAGGAGAGTTCTTACCCAATACCACCCTGTTTGTCCATGTAGCCATCACCAACCGGCGGGGTGGAGGAAAGGCACATAAGAGGGGTCTGTCCGTCAGAAAGGGTAGGAAGGCCCGGGAGTACACCACCACCAAGACCACAGGGATCAAAGTAGTGGATGAGCTGTTCAGAGCCTCCACCCAGCCCCTCAGGGAGGCCACAGACCTCAGAGAAAATGTGCAGGTAAGGAACTATAGACTTAGAGTGTTTATGAAACGCAGACACGAAACCGTGGCCCAGTGCATCCCAGGCGTTTTGTTTGAACCTCTCAGGCTTTTTAACGCCTTAAACGCTTTGTGTAGGGATAACTTGCCTGCTCTGCTAAGCTCTTTTAGATGCCACATTTGTGGCTTTTTACATTCTGGTGCAGCGTTGGCGATGTCGATCATAAAAATAACGCCACAGATCACTCCTTGATTAGAGCGTCTGTGGACCCACAATGCAGCTGTGCATTCGGGTGCAATCGTTACCTTCAGTGCTGGTGAACTGGTTCCCCACCAGTTACTCTGCTCTGTCTGCTCTGGTTCCCAGGGCCAGACTTCTTTTTCTTTTTTTTTCTGAGCACTCATCCAGGTAGATTTGGCCTCTGCAAAGTGGCGTAGGTCACGTATGCGTCACACATTGTGTTTCTCTTTACGGAGCAGGTAACCTTCATGGATATCTGTGTGTTTGGTTCCCAGTTAAGATGAGAAAGAGCAGAGAAGCCTTCTCCACCGAGTAAAACCTCAGGATGTTTTATTGCTTCAGCGGGTCCCAGCTGATGTAAGTTTCTCTGATTGGACTCGTGTCGCTTGCTGTTGTGGATAGAGGCTCGTCGCTAATTGTGCTCTATTAATGTTGTAGAAGGGAGCGGTAATAAAGTGACATTGCTGTACATTATAAGGTTTAAGAATAGTGTAATCATTAATGAGGGAAAATTACTGCTCAGGGGAAAGGAATGGGTTGCTAGGCACTCAGCACACTGTTTTATGACTCGTCTAGATGAGCAAATGAAGATAAGTAACCGCCGAGTATATTTTTGGCTGAGCACCGGCAGCAGAAGCCTTGCAGGTCGGTTTGTTCCTTTCTGTTTCCGATGATTGAAGGGTGCGATACAGAGGTCGCCTCGTGTGCTCGCCGTACAGGTGAGATAACGGGCAGGGCCGGCGAGCTGTTTACACGCCACGCGCTGTGTCGTTTCACGGTCAGTTTGGAGTGACGGGTCTACTTTTGTTTTCTCTGACACTTTCCAAAGCAAGACATGATCCGCCTGTTGGCTTTGATCTGCTGACGTGACAGATCAACAATGCTCAGTCTGCCTAGGGGAAATGATGCTTAATAGAATTGTGCTAAGTGGGGAAAAAAAACAAATAAATAAAAACTATACAGTTTATTTTTATTATTTCTTAAAAATGATGTTAAAGAGTTTGAATCAAGTAACCAAACATCAATCAATCCTCTCATAGAACAGGGCCAAATAAAATATTGTTGATGCCATAAATTTAAGTAAGAAAGCACCATGAGGTGGAAAAACAGGAGCGTCAGAACAGTGACGGTGGATGTGAAATGAGAAAGCAGCGGAAGGGAACGAAAGCAGAGGTCATTATTACCTTTATCCAAAGACTAATTAAAAATCATACTGAAAGTATAAATAACTCATCTGACGCAGCTGTGCAGACAAATGCACGTGAAGGAAAAAATGAGGTGCTTTCTCATCAGCATAAGAAAAATAATAAACGTGCCCATCTCGCTTAAAGAAACGTGCTAAAGGGTAAATGACAAATCTGAGACTGCGCTTTTGAGGTTGTGGCACCAAGACACTGAAACTCTTTACAAAGCAGCTGCAGACCTACTTGTTCAGACTCACCTTTGGGTGATATTTCTATTTATTTTATTTTTTTAAATTATTATTACGCTCTATGTCTTCGTTTTTTTATCTCCTCCGTGCAGCACTTTCTAACGTCACTGCTCTTGAAAGGTTCTATATAAATAAAGCACTTTCTTACTTTTTATATATCTAGGTCATAAATACCAAAGTCTATCTGTCTGTCTTCAGTGAGCAGTGAGTTCAGTTTAATGGCTCAGCAAACAAAAGCCCAGACCAAACTAAATAAGCGGAGATGTGATCGGAGATCCTGTGGCATGTCGTCATGCATTTCTCAGTTGTGGAAACAGTCACGTACCGAAAGCGCGCAGTTTCTCCTGTCGGAGATGCCGCTACAGAGAGAGATGTGATTCTGTCGTGGAGGTGAAATTGATCCTGTGATTTCAGAGGTAGTGGCATTATCAAATTATACGAATGGGATAAGAGGAAGACGAGTTCAAGGAAAAAAAAAGGACGGAAATACGAGCAACTAATGAACGAAAGGTCCTCAAAGGTTTATGATACGATATGATATTTTGTGCCGTAATCATCGGGGCATTGCTTGTTGGAATAATCAGAATTTGTGACAAATGGACGTCCTAACAGTTTGATATAAGGTCACAATCTTTGCCCGGGTGTGAGTCAGCACGGGAACATTTCATGAATAAGACATGAAATATGGCTCGCTGCGAGGTCGGTCCCGTAAATCTGACACAGACTAATTAAATACATCCCAACTTTTGTAGAAACTCAAGTCAACCAAACTCCGGCTAAATATGGAAATAACCGCAGACACGCCATGTGTCACAGCTGACACTCCAATCTGTTCCATGGCTTTGAATCATCTCTCATAACAAATGGCTTTGGAATCTAATCTACGGGCCTACATGATAAAATGTCTGTGGGTGGACAGATGATTGAATGTGAATCAATGTTTTTAACCTGATCAAACAACACTGGCGCCGAACCCCTTCATCCTCTGGTTTGAAATGTAAATTTCCCCGTTTGAAATGAAGAGATAAAAGTTGATGAAATAAATGAAAGAGGTGAAGTTGAGAGGAACGTCTGTAAAAATGGATAAATAAAGGTGGAATAAGGGCTTTGGCTTTTTAAATGTTTTTTTTAAAAGAAAAGTTGCACGGAGCCTGGTGCCGAGGATTTAGGGGGCAGCGACGGGGCCCGTTGCCAACAACCCAGCAGGCGGCAACCGGGCCAGTTCTGGAGGCTTCGCCGGCCCTGACCCGAAGCCGAGCTTACGAGTGAGAGAGACACGTCTTTTGTGCCCTTATTCAATAAAAATCCAAGAAATCATGGCATACAACTTCAGCCTTAAAGGAAGGCAACCACACACACACACACACACACACACACACACACACACACACACACACACACACACACTCGGAATTATACAGGACACGGCGAATGCTAACAACTTCAGCCCGGGCGTCAACGCTCGCTCACAGTTCGCACACGGAGCACAGGGTTTTTTAATCCAGAGGACCCCACCAACCCCCAACCCCCAAAGGGGCTGCCCTGCTTGTGTTTCCGTCCGCGGCCTGCGCTCGGCGGCCCGAGAGGTGTTAACAGTCAGATGTCGGCCGCGTCCCCTCGGCCCCCCTCTCGGCCTACGGGAAGGTCGGGCCCCCCCCCGGTGACAGCGCAGCCTCTCGGCTGGTGGGCCGGGCTGTTGTTTTTTTTTTAATGCAGACCTGGAGGTCCAGCCCGGGGAGACAGCTGGTTCCCACACTGCAGAGTGTGTGAACTGATTCCCAAATACCAACCAGGCCTTGTTCTCTCTTAATTGTTTTTTTTTTTTCACCCCCCCCGACACTCCTGTTCTGTTTCCCTTCACCTCTTGTTCTTTTTCCTGCTCTCCCATGTTTCCTCAGTGCTTCTCATCATCGCCCTCGCTCCCCCTCCCTCGGCCCAGATTGCTCCTTTGCGCTGCCTCTCTTTCACCGTCTCTTTCATTTCCTCTCCCTGCCCCTCGCTCTGTCATGCTGGCTTCTCTCGCTGTCACTTAAACCGAGCTAACTGATTGGCTGCTGCGTGGGAAAAAAAGAAAGAAAGGGGGAAAAAAAAAAAAACGACAGGTAAATTCAGGTGCTGACTCCGGCTCCGGCTCCGGCTCCATCGGAAAGTGAGTTTGGCAATGTTCTCCGGAATTGAATTGAGTTTAGGCCGACAAGCAGCTGTTGAACGAGGCGCTGCCAACAAATGACGGCGCACTCATGACTCGGAGGTGTGTTGGTCTGCGCAGAAATCTGACCGGGAAGGAAATTAACGGAAACATTTTGTTTTGTTTTCGGTTCCAGGTTACGAGTCCAAACGTGCCGAATTAGATTTTTGTCAGGAGTGAACAGAAGGTTTAAGACAATACGAAAATAAATGAATAGATAAAATCTGCAAACAGAAAACTTCTGGCATATTTTGTCGCTTTCTTTGAGGGCATTGCATTCAGATGCTTTCTACCACCGTGATACATTGCAGTGAGAGCAACTCGAGGTGCAGTGTCTTGCTCAAGGACGCTCCGACACGTGGCGAAGAGGGAGCTCGAGGTTTCGAGTCTCTGGCCTTGTGACTCACGCCAGACTTGCTCGACCAACTGAGCTGCAGCCGCCGCCGATGAAACAAGCTACGGTTTGCTTACCGGTGCTCGATCTAGTGGACGGGACATGTTGAGAAGGGGGTTCCTTTAGTTATCCCGAAGCAGAGGGCTGAAACGTTCCTTTCCCTGGTTGGTTAGTTGAAAGCTGCTTCGCTTGGTTCCACTTCATGATGTGGTGATAGCAAAACAGAACACCAGTTATAAAATATTTACATGTATTTACTGCATCCGTTTCTACTAAAAACACCTTTTTTTCACATGTTCATACTGAAATTAATGTCCCTCGATGTGGGGTGTTGTCTTCCCAGAATGCCATGGTGTCCTTCAAGGAGCTGTGCGGCCTGACCCCCGCGGCCAACATGAAGCAGTGCATCCTGACAGTGTCCACCTGGCTGATGAACAGCGAGCGGTCGCTGAGGGTGACGGTGGACCTGAGCGAGACCTACCCGACCATGGAGGCCCAGGGCCCCGTGCCCGAGCTGCTGCGCAAGGTGCTCAACGCCTACGACATGGTAAATGGCCTGCGCCCACGCACGGGGAGAGGGGGCGGGTGTGCCGCCATGTGACGAAAGCCGCGCCCGTTACCGTGACCCCACAGAGCTCTCTGCTGTTGTGCCTGCTGGATAACCTTTTTTCCTCTCCACAACCAGCTGACCTCTGACCTTTAAAGTGCATATCATCAAAATATGTACTTTCTCTCCCTTGTGTGCTTTACAAAAGTATTTATATCTCTCTCTTATTTTTTGTTTTCCTATTGTTCTCAAGTTCCTCTAAGGCTGTAACTCATACCATTATACAGCATCTGTGCTCGCTGTGCATTCTCGTACCAACCTCTGTCCCTCACGTTCATGCTGCATGATAAATCAAAGCAACGACATCTTCCGTGCTTTTGAGACAATAACAATCTCACTGTTGTGAGATTGTTATTGTCACCAAAGTCTCCGCCTCGAGTCAGGACAAAATGTCACAGCACTCAGATGCTCACGTACGATATCAGATGATGCGATAAGCACTTCCTGTTCTGTACAGATCTACAAAAGCTGCTGCGCTTACAAAAATCAAAACTGGAAAAAAAAAGAAGATTATAATAATAAAGCGGATGCTTAGCTTGCTCCCTGCCCTGATGCGACATTGCTTAACAGTTTATTCAAGCGTTCACACAGCTCGTGGTTTTTTTTCTTTTTTTTTTACAAGGCTTTTAAACGTGACTCGAACCACCTATTCGACCGGTAACATCCTGAAGATGCAGCTACCCATTGTGTAATTTTCACGTGTCCCTCTCCATCCTGCCTCATGTCGTGCGAGAGAGCTACATTTTTCACCACTTGACATTGGTGCAGCCCTAAAGAGGATTGGAGGAGTCTGTCTGTAATTAGTTATCACCTGCTGTTTCTAAGTGGGTCGCGGGCGAGGAAACAAGGTTGCCGCGCCCGTGCCGCCCGGGTCAACGGCCACTCCTCACGCCGACGCCTACGAGAGTGCACTGACATCGGGGGCGGGGCGGGGGCGGTGCGGCGCCTGGATCCGGGTGGGAATCCGCTCTGGCTCTTGATGAGGCTTTGCACCAGGCGGGAGGCTTCCCGGCACTGTCGGAGCAACTCTCTCTCACACCCTCTCGAGCTGAAAAGGCATGAATCTCATATTTTAGAGCCTCAGAAGTGAGATCCATTCTCAAAAACACCATCTCTGCAGACATATCCTTAATAGATGGACATATAACCTTAAGGGATATTTGCCATTTTTTATTAAGGGTAATTTATATGGTTTGTTTTTTGTCAGCTATTTTTATTACGAAAATGACAAACATGCGAGCAAATTCCTACTAGAAATTCATTCTTCTCGCTAAATGATCTTGCAACACCCTGCGATGACAGGTCCCGACAGTTCCCCCAGGCTGTCTGTCTCCCAGCGCGTACAGTTATTCCTGTATGTCGTTTTACATCAGAGGTTTGCGGCGTCAAAGGGTGATGTCGTATTTTAAGGAGTTAATAAAAATGATGTCAGTACATTAACCTATGGTCTTGTCCTGAGGCTCGGGCACAATCATCCCCAGTGTTTGTGTTTGCTTCCAAAAGGCTGGCTTCTTGGCACACTCCCCGCTCAAGAACAGAGGGGCCCAGTGTGTGTCTGTAAATGCTTGCGACTTCGCGAGAGCACGGCTGCCAACACCAGGTCATTATCCGTGGACTATCGGCGAGCAGTGTGTGTCCCCAGTCGCCCCCGTGTGGGCTGCGACCAGCTCTGACCCCCGAGCTGAACGGAGCTCCTGTTTCCACGGATCAGGCCTGTCAAGCTCATGAGCGCACGGGCCTGTGCAGACACCGTGTGCTCGCCTTACTCCACGGGTGACGGGCGTTTTATTGATTACAATCAGTCCATAGCCATTAAGGAAAAAACGGACCCAAAAATGCTTGAACATAAAACATCCATTGTTTATGTGCATTTAAAATCTGTGTCAATTTTTTTTTCCTCCCATGGATAATTGGACAAATGCGAACAGTATATTCTTTATAAATCAGACAAAAGGAAATAAAAATCTTTTTTTTTCTTATTCAACAGCTGATGTCAGGTTAGTGAGTTTCAGACCTTGAACTTCCTCTCAGAACATTTTGCGCACCAACAATCAACAGCGACGCCGGAAGAAAACCTCCACAGCGGAGGCACAAGTGCGACTCTCAAGACCGGAATGAAGTGTAGCTTCGAGACAAGTTTTCCACACTAGACTCTTGATTTGTCACTGTTTGAAATATTTACTGTTTGTCTTATTTCACTACAGCTCTCACCTACGCAATCGGCTCACAGTGCTTGCCTCCATTCTCTGGGGGCTGGAGCATGAAATTCCTAGAAATGTATGTTAATTGGGTACTTAACGCATTAGACATCAAAGGTTCTGCATATTTTAAAAAATTTTATTTTAGGTTTAAAACTTCCCCTTGACAGAGGGACCGTCCAAAATGAGCTCACTTTACAAAATTGTCTGCACCGAAAGGGCTCATTTCGACAGCAAAACGGAAAAAAAAAAAGGCGTGCAAGCATGCACGCGTGTGTGCACACACTTCCACTTCCTGCCTCCTGCACAAAAGAGTGTGAAACTTCATTAGTTTCCTCCTCGGTGCTGCAGGGCTGATCCAGCTGCTTCTCCTCAGCCTGTGGGATGATGTTTAGGGCTCAGACTGCACCGCACCGTGATGGTCGGATGCAAAATCAGGGGAGAAAATAAAGGAAGCTCCGACTCTTCCGCCTTTTGTTTTCCTTCCTTGTGGTACCGACACACGCGCACTTTCAGTGCAGATATCAACCGTAAATGCCAAGCTTGTTGACTTTGCTCTCCTCAGCAGCTCTACCTAAAACGTGCAGGGAACAATCTTGCAGGAGGACGTGAAAGTGTAGAGACACAAACATACATAAACAAAGTCCAACATATGGCTTTTACGTCCAGGCATGAAGTGGAAGACAAGCTATATGCAGGTCAGGTTAATACTGTATTCTGCATGTACAGGACTGTGGTACAAGAAGTTCAAGGGAGCGAGAATGCTGGAATAAATATTGTATGAATAAGAGAGTTGCTCTTCACACAGAGGTGGATTTTATCTGATATACCGAGAACATATGTACAGTATATACAGTCAGTTATATTCTATTGTAGTTATATACGGTATGTATTATGTAACGGTGTTCAGATTGTTACGGAAACTAAATCCAAGGCCCATTTTCCTTTTTGCAGGCCCATGGAGTTAAACTGTGCAGTACCAAACAGACTGCGGATAATTTGGCCGTTCTCATGTTATCTGGCTTTCTCTTGTACTTATATACAAGGCAAAAGAGGTCTCGACTATGTTGTTTACACGCTCAGTTAATTGGAAAGAATCCACTTCCTCTGATTATGATCTAACCACAATTAAAGTAATCAGATAAAGACATTTACATGACAGTTATTTTGCCTTAATTGGTTTGAGGCTGAATCGTTAGTGAGCCTGTGAACAGAGGCAGCGAAGACCTCGGCCCAAAACGCTAGAAAACGAGCCGTGGCTGTTGTAGCGGATCAATTCTCTAGGGAGACACCCCTCATTAACTTATATGAAATGTTTCTGTCTTTTTTTAGTTTCTCTTTGCTTCCCGTCGTGACTGCGCCGTCAGGGATGCCCCGTGATCGGCCGGGCACCCGCCGGAGGTTTTGCCCCGGTACGGTGATGAGATGCAAGCTAACGTCGCGTACTCTCTTGTCTTCTAGATGATCCAGACCAGCAGAACGCTGATCGAGTCGGCCGACGTGGTCTACTCCAAGCTCACACAAGCACAACGGGCAGGTAAGGGGGCGCAACCCGGGATGAGCAGAGCCCTCGGCGGCCGCATCCACGTCCATCGGCACCTCGGAGCTTGTTGTTCCAAGCTGTAGCCAAATCTGAATCTTTGTTTTCCTGGGTACTAGTGACAACTGGCTTGAGATGATATGGGGTTTTTTGTTTTTTGTTTGTTTTCCCAAATGTAGATTCTCTCATTTTATGATGACCCCCCCCCCCCCCCCCAAAAAAAAAAAAAGCAGCAGCACTATGACACAAGGCAGGATAAGATATATCTGTCTGCTCTCGTGAGGAGGATGACTCACAATTAAAGTGCAAAAACTGTATCACACACGAATGAAATTACCTCACTTGCTCACATTCATAATTAATTCAGATCATAAGATCATAAGATACAAGACAACATAGATTTAGTTGAGGAGATGAATCATTTCAGCTCTTCTGTTTTAAGGTCCAAATTAATCATGAGCTATAAGGATTTGCAGCCGCAGCCTTTCGCATGCGCCATGCGCCGCATCCTGAGCCTAGCGCGTCTTCTGCTGCGGCGTCTCCCATCAACATCAGCGAGAGACAGAGCGCCGCGCCGCCCCCGATAGAACAGGCCACGGTCAGTGAGTCAGCACCGGATAGTTACCGTGTCGGTGGGCAGGTGAAAACAATCAGGCGGCCGCACACACAAAGGGGGGCTGTGGGAGAAAGAGGACAGAGAGCATCAACATCCATTCTGAGGAGGAGGGGAATGAAATGGTTTGACAGAGTGGGAGAGGGGGAGGGATGGCAAAACCGAGCGAGTGGGATGGAATTAAAGAGGCATTTCGTCAGTTTGAAACCGGTGCTCGGTGTGACAGGTCCGGCCTTTTTTAGGGGAGGGGATTAAAATTGATCATAAAAAAAAAAAAAGTCATTAGGATAGAAAGGGCTTCACATGGAGAAATCCCGTGGCTTGTCCTCTCAAGCCTCTTTTACATTCAGCTCGGAGCCTTCCTCATTTGCTCTGCTTCCCCTCCGCGCAGCGGTGCCTCGGCTGAAGAGCTCCTCCAATAGGAGCACATAGGTGGAATACTGACATCTTCATTTTCCACGTTTCAGCCTCGCTGTGACGCTGACGGCGGCCAACAGCATAACCGGGGGAAAAAAAACAAAAGGGAAACCTACAGATTCGGGCCTATTATAGACCTTATGATAGCTGGCGTAAACATGAAGAGCCACTTGTCGTTTGCATGTTGTTCTTGGCGTGTGTTCTGTGTACGCTGAACTCGTTCGCTGGCACATGCCAACTCAGTATCCTGAGGCTGATGTGCCAATTTAAGCCCGCTATGCCCAGCTTTACTCCCTGGCTTCACACAGAGGAGGGCATATGCTTCCCCACCACCACCACCAACAACAACAACACGACAGGCTGATATCCGTGCCGTGCAATCACCCAGGGATGTGGGGCTTCAGTCGCAGATCAGTCCCCTGGCACCAAGGTCCCCCAGCCCAGAGCTGGAGGCATCTTCAAAGGCGACGACTGCAGAGTTAAGCAGAGCTTAAACCCCACACAGCCACAGCCGCGCTCCCGGCGGCGTCAGGAGCCGGCGACCGGAGGCTGAGGCTTAGCTTGCGGCTGCTGACAGGTGAAAAAACTTTGTACTTCCAAAAATGTCAAAAAAAAATTTTAGGAACTGCAGTGAGAAAAATCAACCTTGTTTTGCGCCTCACAAGTACGCTTGTTTAAAGTAATTGCTCTCATTTTAAAAGGTCTTAAAAAGCCCCGGGGTTGACATATTTTCTGAAGGAGGCTGTAATCCTTCCAATCCAAACAAAGCTAGAAAAATAAAGAAAGAAGGGAAAAAAAAAAAATCTCTAACTTTGGACTTAACAGTTTTTCACACAAGAGCGGCATTACGTCAGAGCGATAGAATGAGGCAGAGGGCCGGAGTGAGGGCCCCGAGGGGCCTCACTCAGCCGCATGCCAAACATAGCGCCCTCCGTATCGCCCCCACGCCCACGCCCCTGCCCCTGGCACTCGAGCACAGGCCTCGATCCAAGCTGCCGCCGCCGCCGTCACTCTGGAGCACGCGGGACTCCCAGGTCTGTTCATTCATGCTTCCGGACATGTCGCCGTAGTTTGGACAGTGATAAGTCAGGCGGAAATAAGGAAAGGGAAAACATTATAGCTGCTTTTTTCTCTCTCTCTCTCTCCCTGACATAACTTTGTATCACAGCAGGCTGCCAGGGAAACAGATGCCCCAACACTGTTTACCAAATTCCAATTACTTAGCTTTTTAATGTGTGAAAGAGCTATGTAATGGGAGCGGTTGCCTCAAATCAAAATTGGGAAAATAGCAATTCAAAACTTTAAATTAAATTTAACCTTGTAGGCCAAAGGGAATATAAAGTCTGAATTAATATCAGCTCAGAATACAGACACACAGAACAGAGGGAGCCTAGCAGCGGTATTTCATTACAATATTTAATTCGATGTTAAGGTTTGTGCACATTTGATTCCGAAGTTTTATAAATTTGCCTCAGTCGTTGCTGTATGAAAGGTCCATTTACGTCAGCACACGCAAGCACAGGGTATAAAATACTGTACATTTCTGAAAACAGCCAAACATGATGTGTGTCAGTGCTATCAATGCATGAACAGCGAGTTTTAAGGTAGGAAAAGGTGCTCGACCGGGAGATGGTGCTGCCTGATGCTGCTCCTCAGTAAGTCAACATTTCTGGATCTGCTGTGATAACCCCCCCCCCTTCCCCTTTGCTTTAATAACCTAATTATTTTGCGACACTAATGCAGGCACTTCTGTCCTGCTGCTCTGCATCCTCTCCATCCTCTCCGTCCTCTCCATCCTCTCTGCCCTCTCCATCCTCTCCATCCTCTCTGCCCTCTCCACCCTCTCTGTCCTCTCCTTCCTCTCCATCCTCTCCATCTTCTCCATCTTCTCCATCCTCTCTGCCCTCTCCACCCTCTCTGTCCTCTCCTTCCTCTCCATCCTCTCTATCGTCTCTGCCTCTCCATCCTCTCTGCCCTCTCCAATCTCTCCGTACTCTCCTTCCTCTCCATCCTCTCTGTCCTCTCTTCCCTCTCCATCCTCTCCATCTTCTCCGTCCTCTCCGTCCTCTCCATCCTCTCTGCCCTCTCCGTCCTCTCCATTCTCTCGGTCTTCTCCATCCTCTCCATCTTCTCTGTCCTCTCCACCCTCTCCGCCCTCTCCGCCCTCCCCATCCTCTCCATCCTCTCCATCCTCTCCATCCTCTCTGCCCTCTCCGTCCTCTCCGTCCTCTCCATCTGCTCCCTCCCTCATCGGGTCCCTGTGGTCCGAGTATCTGCTGCTGCCTTCGCATGCACATACTCAGATTTCATAATCATCCATGGGGTTATAAGCGAGGTTTTAACTTTTTTTTTTTTTTTAGTTTAGTGCAAGTGGAAGATTAAAAAAATCAAACATATCACAGTATTAATATGGCATTATATTGATTGTGTTATGCCGTTTCTTTAAAAACAAATTTTTTTCTCAGCTACTTGAGAACTTGAGCTTGACCTTCACATTGCTGCATATGTGGCAAATAGAAAAAGGTTGAGAGGGGGTGATTTAAGCCTCTTCAATCTGACTTTACAATCCAAATCAGTGGCTCCAAATAAAATGATACACAGCCCCCCCACCCCCCTGCACAGATGCCACAATACAACCCGTTCTCCCCAGATGAGTTTTTCTCCCTCATATTTATCTTGTTTAGCCTGAATCTCAGTTCATTACCAGAGTTTTTTATCCTCTACAGAACAGAAACACCCACAGAGGACGTTTGCTTGAGCTTGTAGCTCCCCAGAAAAAGAAAAAGGGAAAAAAAAACAAAAAAAAACCCAACGCTGCATCTTTTCTGACGGCTTGGGAGGCATAAATTTGCCTCTTTTGATGGACTGACAAGCGCTGAATGCACCCTTCAGAAACCATCTCATAAGCCATATCATTATGTACGAAATGACAATGACAAATAGCAACAGCCCAAAATGCACACAGGGAATCAGAGAGTGGAGGCATACAAAGAGCTGGACGCTGGATCTTCGTGGAATTGAAGGTTTTTGTCCCTATGATCGATCTGGAAGTCAAAGGTATAATTTTGGGGGTAATGGATGTGTGAGAAGCGGAAAAAAGGTGCTATTAGAGGACGGGCTGTCAGTATCGGAGAGAGAGAGTATGTGGGATGGGATGGGGCGTGTGTGGGTGTTTGTGTGTGTGTGTATGTGCACAGTTAATCTAAGCTTAATTTAAGGCCTTTGATTGAGCCTGACACTCTCGCCCCAACCATTAAAAGTGCGCTCTGCTCATCAGCTAAATGCTGTTGTGACAAAGCCGTAATCACCAGGACGCACAGGCCCCAATCTGAAATGAGGGACCTGAACTAACCTCTTAGCCCCTAACTTGCCTTTCATTTTAAATCTGGCCAACGTGAGACGACTGGCACGTTGGCGGACGCGTCGTTCGTACAGCAGGACGCTGGAAACGGCCGCGGGCCGCCTCGGGCCGCTGTGGTTCTCACTTCCCAGCAGCCCCAGCCGTCCGTTCTCCTCATCCCTTCCTCTGTTCAGTTTATGCCCAGTCATTATTGCGGCTAATCAGTTTAATTTGGGCAGTGAAGGTGACGTGTTGATGAGAATGGAGAGGTGCGGGACGACTCCCCCTGGGCACTATTGATGGCTCTCGCACACACACACACATACTGCTAATGGGGGACCAGATAGACAGCTGGGATGCACACTCTGGCACCTCCAGATGCTACCACCGTGTGTGTGTGCGTGTTTTTTTATGTCTGTGTGTATACTGGCTTATGCCTCTGCACGCATATCTAATCCGTTTGTGCACGGAGAGCAGAACTCCCACTCCATCTCCTTACTAGCCTCGGCTCTTCTGGCTTCTATAACTCGGATGATTTCCCAAAGCAAGGGTGTCTATCATCAGAAAGCTTTATAGAAAGACTGAGTTTAGATGCCGGTAGAAAAGGGGCCACGGTGCCTTAGAAACATCCACAACTTAATTAAGCCATTTATACAATATTCCTACAACCTTGGTGCTCTTGTGAGGCATTCAGGTGTCCGGTTGGGAAATAGCCTCGCATCCAGCCCTGTTAAAACAGGCCAGAGAGCAGGTGCAGGCCCACTCCCACGGGTTCCAGGAGCCGCCGTCGCCCATGCGATCTCGACTGTGCTTATTTATCGAGGTCTCCTTCCGTACAAAGACCTGCCCTCTGCCTGACGCCAATCCATTCCATTACCGCGGAAATCCGAGGGATCAAGGCACGTCCCTTCCTTTGTCTTCTGCAGCTTTGCGCTGTTATTGTTTTCCCGGCTCATCAGCGGCCGGAAAATCCAAATTCTCTGGGTGCGGTGATGATATTCTGCCGGGGCTCTCTGCAGTGCGCATCACACGGGTATATATTAATGAAACACCGATCTGACTCCGTCTCCCTCTCACCCATTTCCCCGTCTTCGTTTTTCATCATTTCTTTTCATCAGACCCTGTGTGGATATTCTGTTTGATTTTTATTATTTACTCACCTTCTCCTCTCTCTCTCTCTCTCTCTCTCCTCTCCTCTCCCTCTCCCTCTGCATGTAACTGTCTCTTTATCCGTGCATGTTTATTTGGGGCATACGGGGTGCTGCTGCAGTACTCATTACAAAGGCAGAACCCCGCTCTGCTCTATGCAGAGGCTGTAAGCCTGTCGTCAGGCTCCTGTCTGCATGTGTGTGTCTATTCAGAAGATGCATATTGTTGTCCCCTCAGTCCTCAAAGCACTAATTTCTCCCTTTCTGTCTTCTCTCCGTCTCGTTCCGTCTCCAGTAGCACTAGACTCATCAGAGTGTGCTATTGGGGCCACGTTCTGTTTATTAACTCAAATTTCACAGAGTTTAAGTGACAGTAAGGGACAGCAACCGCGCAACTGTTTGGGGAAGGAAATGCTTAATAATTGGGAAATTAAATGCTTGAAGAGGCTGCCTTGCGACAAGCCCCCCTCCAGCTAATTTCATCTCTTATTCAGCTCCGCGCCTGCCTGGCTCCCCGAGTCCTGCGATCACAAACCGGCTTGGCTCCGCTCTGCACCGGCAGCAGCCCATTAACTACACCAGATTACAAGATCAAATCGGCCCTAAACCCTGTTAACACAACTTTCGGGCTCAGAAACGGATATTCTGCAGTGGCACTAGATCATCATTTATATGGAAATTAGAGAACAACAGGGGCCTGGGCACTGATGTGCACCGAAGGCCGGAGATGGTATTTTTTTTCATACTTGCTGCTTGACCTCTTGATCTGTTTGAAGTGTTCTGCAGATTGAACGCGGAAATACGTATTTTTAGTGAGCGTCAAATACACAGTTGTGTTAAAGTCAAGTTCCTAGAATGAGATTTGCAGCCCAGTGGTTTGAAGGAAAACAAGAGTGAGGTGTATTGAGGCATAAATTGAAGGTACAAGCAGTTTTGACAAGGGAGTTAGGCGAGTTATAGCTTGTAGTTTTGGTAATGTAAGGAAAATAAAAATTTTTGTTTCTTTTTTCTGCTTTTAAAAAATAGTTATCTGTACTGATGTAGTTCTGGGGGCTTTGACTGTAACTCACGCTTGCTAGACAGCAACGTGAGCACCATGCTTTGTGTTTGCACTGAGTGTTGGTCAGTATCACGTACCTAGAGTATCTAGAGTTTAGATTCAACACAGAAGCAGGACAGTGTGCCACTGAGATCCCCCGGAAATCAGCTTAGTTAAAGCCTTGCCTTGGCACCGGGTGCAGCTCGCTCCGTCGGCGGATTGTTAGGCGCACGGTCACGGCACGGGAAAGTCGGGAAAGGCCGAAGCGCACCTGTCAGGTGCAATAAATAAGTGTAAATTGGAGCCCTGTAGTGTGTGAGCCGATTGTTGTTGTTTGGGGTTTTTTGTTTTTCTTAATTATAGGCCTGTTTCAGCCAGGTGTACCTAATAAACTGCCACCTGAGGGTGTCTACGGTCCGGTGACTGAAACACGCTGACGGCTAAAAGAAAGCCGAGCAGGCAGAGACTTCCAGCTTTAGGAGGAGTTTGTTCTTAAAGCCTGGAGGATTAGCACTGGTCTGCCTGGGACAAATGAGGCCGGACCTACTGATAGAAGAATTAAAGGTTAGCCTGCATTGCACTACCCTAATTTCCCCCCTGTTAGCAATGCAGCATGTTGAATAGCGAGCTACAGTTGTGACGGCTAATGTGAACCACAGGAGCTGGCTAGTTGTCTTTTGTCCTGCTGGTTTTGTGCCGCACGGTGCAAAAGTGACAAAAAAAAAAAGGAAAAACAAGCAAATCATTGTATTGTCACCTTCACTAAGGAGGTTTATGATTTTTGCTCTGTCTGTCTGTTTGTTACCAGGACAGATTAGATACATGTTAACAGATTTCAGTCAAAATCGATGCAAAGGGATGCAACTAGTCAATCTGGGATTTTGAGCAATGTGCAGCACTACAAACCTTTTTTTTTAATTAATTTTTTTAGTAGCTTTAATATTCTTAGTATTTTTACTGATAACTACCAGAGGTAGTTTTACCAGAGGTAAAATGGGACATGTTTTCCATGATTATCCGTAATTAAGTGGGTTTTATGTCTCTGCCTTTAGGTTTTATAGAATTACTGATAGAGAGGATAGTGTAGCCATGGAGATGTGACCTCTGTTTGACTTCTGTTTTAATTAATACATGAAGTCTTAAGAAGACCATATAGTAAATTCCTAAATCCTTTAATAAGTTTTAAGTGGAGGGATTTTCCTTATACTTCTGTTTGCTTTGAGATATTTGTTCTTGTTTAAAAATCTTCCCTACTCTTAAAGAATAACAAAATATCAAAAATACCATATGCCATAGTCAGTTTTTTGTTTTTTGTTTTTGTTTTTGTTTTTTTTTAGATTATGTGCAAACTTGATATTGTAAGACAGGAAATGAATTTCCAAACTGTTTTGTTTTGTTTTGGTTTTTTTGCATTACCGTTCCGTTTTTTTTCCGTTTTTTTTTTTGCTTTATCTATTTGCTTTTATGTGTTTATCAACACATGCTTAATACTTTATATATATATATATATTTTACTCATAATTTACATATCGTGTGCATCTCTGCCCAGGTCTGGACTTCCACGAGGACCTGCATCGCATCGGGGCAAAGGAGGGTCTGAAAGGCCGCAAGCTCCAGAAAGCCATGGAGAGCTACGCGTGGAACATCACCGTGCTCAAGGTGAGGGGACGATGACCTGCACCTCACTGGCGGTCTCCGACACCACCCCTACCCCCACCCCAACCCCCCATAATTGAATCCATAGCTCCGGTTTTTGTAAAACGCTGACGAATACCTTCGATTGATGTCAACAAGTAGGATTATATTAGAGACTATAACGAACTGGATAATGCAATGCCAGACCCTGTTGCTGAGATTAAACTAGGCGTTGTCTTAAAAAAGCTCCCCGGGCTAATTATATTTGCCTCCTCTCTAATCCCTAAATCTCTTAATTAATTACTGTTGATTCCAAGGACTGTTTTAGTTATTTGCTCATGTAACTGTCTTGACAAGATATGAAAGGATTGTTCACACGTCTTCTGTAGACGCAGGCCGGCTGCTCCATTATTCCTCAAAAGGAGCCGTCGGGGCCCCTCCGGACATGCCTCAAAGATGATGCTCGGCAAGACACATTCTTGTCTGTGCCTGCCCCATGACACTGGAGATAAGGTTTCTCTAATGCCCTCTGTCGTTTTGCCTCTATGAGCACTGGAAGTAATAACGGCGCTGATAAAACACCACATGCTGCTCAGACCATGCACTCGCACAGTGGGCCTGTTTGGCTAAGTAAGGACACAGCAGTCATGATATTTTTATCTCATCTAACACTCGGTCAATACTGGAACAAGTGCTGGCGAAATTAGAGCTTGGTAAAAGAACGGTCTCTTATCGGGCTTGTCATAGGTGGAAGAAACCATCTGATGCCACGAGGGAAATGGCTACGAATAGTTATTGTATTAGAGACGATTGAAGTGTGTAGTTGATGATGATATATTTCATTTTATATAAGGTGGGGGCGATACAATGTATGGGGTTAAATGAGGGTATTAAATGTTCCACTTGGTCCAGTTGGGCTAAAAGAGATGCTACTAAAAAGATCAAATCATCACCCCATCGATAACTAACTGTCCGAAATCCTTACAGCAAATCCTCAAATTTGGAGAAGCTGGAAACGGCAGAAGTCCGACGTCATGGATTTATAAATCAATTAAATGCTTAACTAATCACCGAAACTGTCTCAGATAAATTTTTGCATAATTGATTAATCAACTCACTGCCTCAGCACTAATGAATGTTATTGCCGTAATAGCTGTAAATCTAAATGTGTTAAAATTGCTTTTCTTCTCGTTTCTCCTGAACTTTTAGAGCAGCACCGTGTGCAACAGACAGATTTATCTTAATTAATCCTTATTTCATTCTATATAATCAGTAAATGCATGTGCTTAAGTACCGTAACAGGTGGACGCTCAAACTTAATCCCGCTCTCCCCATCCCCATCCCCAGCCCCCCCCCAAAACCCCTCCAGCTCGTTCCTTGTCTCCGGACTAACGCTTCCCTCTTTCGTCCTCTCCTGGTCTTCCGATTTTTTTTCCCGATGAGCCTCATTCTCACGCATCACGGCGTGCACATAACTCCTCTTCCTCCTCTTCCGCCTCCCATTCTTCAGTTGTAATATGTGTCTCGTACTGAACGTTTGGTGGGAGCCCGCCGCCTGTTTTGCCAAGGCTGGCAGCCCGCGCCCGGCTTCGCTTCACCTGTTAACCTCTCCGGCACCTCAGCGGGCTCGGAAGCACCTGCCGGCGGATGGCGGGGATCCGGGAGGAAGCGAGAGAGAAAGAGTCCGTCTCCCAGACTCCCTCCCTGCCCTCACTTTGACAGTTACAGTCAGGTCAGAGCTGAAATGGTGAATGAGGGTATTTGCCCAATTTTTCCAGTGATACCACCCTGTCACTCATTCTACCTTCCTGTCAAGAGAAAAACGGAACCGGAGAGGCGGAAGGAGAAGCCTTGAAGCATTTGTCAAGCATATTTCAATCTCCCTTAAGAACAATAACAAGCACAAAAACATTTTGCCTCTCGTCGTCTCCCAAATCAATCACCATTGTGGTTTGTGCTGTAATTAAGTCACATTTGATTCGCTTTCCCACAGAACAAATCTCCTGCTAAAATAGCTTAGATTTTGGCTGCAGTCATCCATCAGATGGGAGCCCACTGATTCCATATGCTGGTTCAGGTGGCGATGCGTTGCTCTCCGTCTTGCTCACGGTTCCACTGTCACACGCCCCTCGCTGTCTACAAAATAATCTATTCAAGGCAGGTTATTGACAGCCCAATTTCTGCCAAAGGTGTGGACTGATTCTGATAAACAAGGAGGGGATTATAGGCTTGAATGTAATGAAGCTATATAGATGGGATTTGGAGGCTGCCCTTGCTTGAGCTCAGCCCCCCCCCGAATAGCTTTAGGCGTGCAGCAGGGGTTAGTGCACCCGGATACTTGTGCCGTTGTGATTTGGCTCTGGCAGCAAAGAACAAGCTTCTCGCTGTCTTATTTTATGCCTGGTGAGTCATGGCTTATATAATTTGTGGGGGTTTTTTAAAAAAAAAATATTTTTTTTATACATGACTTATTCATGCTTGTGGTTTGCAATACCGGAGTGGCTCAGGTAAAAAAAAAAAAAAGGGGGGGGGGGCGCTTGCAGAGCATTCGCATCACCTGGAGGTAGAACATCAGGGGCGTCGTGTGCAGGGCAGCACCTGCACTCATCGCAGGTGTGTGTGTGTGTGTGTGTGTGTGTGTGTGTGTGTGTGTGTGTGTGTGTGTGTGTCAGCCAAGTGAGCGCCCACAGCCGGATCAGATGTACAGAGTGAGGTTCAGTGGGAGGGAGGGATATATATATATATATATATATATATTCCCACATCTGGGAATCTGCGTATACATAGATATATATAAATATAGATATAAATATAGATATAGATATATTTATATGCATACGCAGATTCCCAGATGTGGGGGCGACTGCTTTTATGCTTGCTCGTGAGCCGACGTCGGCAGAGCAGTGGTGTAAAGAAAGTGTTGGAGCGGACCCCCACCGGAGGGGGAGAGGGGCCGTGGCGGAGGGACTCGAGGACTCAACGACTGCAGAAGGAAGGAGGGACTTTGTAAAAGCACGGCGGTCAGACTCCTCTCCTCTTCCAGCCCGTTCTAATAATATAAGCACCTCTCACACACAGAAATAACCGCCTGCGGAGAAGCCTCCACCACATTTCCACATGGCAGAAGACGGGCGGGCTTAAGGAGGCAGGAGGCAGGAGGAAGGAGGAAGGAGGAAGGAGGAAGGAGGAAGCAGGCAGTAGGAAGCAGGAAGGAGGAAGGAGGCAGGAGGCAGGAGGCAGGCGGCCGTGGCGGCGGCCCAGAATCACTTGACAGTGCCGTATCGCAGGACGCCTGCCCTGACCACTTCCTCCGCATATGGCAGGGATTCATCTCTGGTTGCTCCCAAATAAAGAGCAGAAACGTAGTATAACATTATCACCATATGACAGCGCTGTTTGCCAGCCGGGGGGGGGCAGCTGGGAGGGAAGGCGAGCTACCGCAGGCCTGCGTCCGGTGGCTTCATACTGCCCCCTGCTGAAGGTTGATAGTCAATGCACTGAGGGGGAAAAAAATTCCTGAAGCACTTTGGCCAGAATTTTTCTTTTTTTTTTTGATTTAATCTTTATTTGACAAAGTCAAAGTACATTTAAGATTAAAATCTCTGTCTCCAAAGAGAGCAGGTCAAACAGGTAGCATAGAACTAGAGGAGATATCCAACTATAAGGTCGAAGAGCCCAGACAGAAGGGATATCAATGACTTTTCCAGCCGTTTCTGTTGCCTTGAAATCTGATAAGGTCATGTGTTGTTGACATAGCCTCTTTTTTTCTCTCCCTCTTTCTCTGTCCTCAGGGCCAAGCAGACCTGCTGAAGCACGCTAAGAGCGAGGCCCTGGACACCCTGCGTCAGATCCACTGCGCCGCCCAGTCCTGCGGCCTCAGTAAAAACGGAGCCGCCTCCCCCCAGCTCCAGCATCACCTTCACCACCAGCCGCCGCCGCAGCAGCAGCCGCCTCAGGCCAAACCCCACCCACATCCTCCTCCGCCGCCACCCCAGCCCCAGCCCCAGATCATTCCTCAGGCTTACCTCCGCCCTCTCCCCCAGCTGCCGGCTCTCCCTCTGGTACAAACTGTTACCAAACCACCGGCCTATCCTCAGCCCCCGGCCCTACCCCAGCCACAGTTTCAGCCCCAGAGGCAGCAGCAGCAGCAGCAGCAGCAGCAGCAGCAGAGCATCCCAGAAGGAGGCGGTCGGCGGCGACCCCTGCGAGATCCCATGACCTGCAGCCTGGATCCTGACGGAGAATCGCAGCCTGTGCCCAAGAGAGACCCAAGAGACAGAGAGAGTGGAGACGGGGTGGAGAGGCGGAGGGCCGTGCAAGAAAAGCAGGAGGCCGTCGATGTGAGGGAGATGGAGGAGGCAGGAAGAGGGTGACGGGAGGAGAAGGAGACGCGAGGGAGGAAGGGCCTGAGGAGATAAGAGGGAGACGCGAGTCTGAGGCGAAGGGCTCGAGGAGATAAGAGGGCGAGGCCTTGCGCCTCCATCCGAGCCGGAGGGCTTTGGTCTCCCCTGCCTCTTCCGCCTCGCAGAAGGGTAACAGCTAGTAGCAAACTTCTCGTAGTTGTTTCCGAACGAATCGGGTAGTTCGATATCGCGGTCTCTCTCTGGGCAGTGCTAGTTACATGCCCCACCAATGTATGTACTCTAGCTCTGTGGGTACAGGCTTTACCTCACGCTGGCGTTTTAATGCCGCAAATTTTGCCTTTTTTCTTTTCTCTTCCTTTTTCTTTTTCATTTCTAGAGACTCCTCGGCATGTGTTTGAACTCTTCTTTTCCCATGCTCACGCTCCTCCGTCCTCCCTCCGTCCCGGACACCGAGCCGAGCGCCACCCCTCGCTCCTCCTCGATGAAGAGGGACGCCATTTTTTTTTTTTTTTTTTTTTTAAGTGCACAAGGTAGGGCAGCGTTGTCTAGTCCGAGCTCCGTAGGATTTCACAGACGACCGTCTCAGCACAAACCAGGGAGCCGTAGAGCTGAGCTGGTGAAAACGAACTGCTGTCGACGTGCGCGGTCACACACCCATGCTCCGCTTGCATCCCCTTTGCTGGTGTCAGCCTCCATCGAGCCCCCCCACACACCTCCAGTGACATTCCTTAGGATTTTAAGTTCTTCTGACTTCCCCGCACTCTCCCCACAGGGTCTCCTTGGCTCCTCCCCAGGGGTTGTGTGTGTGTGTGTGCGTGTGTGTGTGTGTGTGTGTGTTTTTCTTTTTGCGTGGCGTTGGTGTCCCCCAGGGCAGAGCTAGCCCGCGTCCTTGAGTGGCGGAGCTCACCAGCCAATCACAACTGGAATATCCGACCCTGCCTGTTAGAGGTCACAGGGTCAACAGGGACATGGTAACGCTGTCAATAAAAACACAAGTTAAAGTAAATATAGATGTAAACTGTATGTAAAATGTACGAAGGGAAAGTATATTGCTATATTAACTCTTGCAGACACAGACATTAATGATTGATATTATAATAATAATTGTTGTTAGTTCTTATTGATATTCTGAATCTTTTTTTAACATTACTTCCACATATACAGTGATTTGACACCTGTTGTTCTGTGGTGCCGATCAGGACAACAAGTGCACGTGGGACTGGAAAACGAGGGGTTACGGGTTAGCGCCACAACACGGGGGTCAAACAATAACCTGACATGTGTTTCACTGCGCAAAGTGAATGTGGATTCTGTAAGAGCTCCTTTAAGTGGCCCATTAAAACTGGCTTTTGTTGTTTATCCCGCCTCCTCTCGTTCATTTCTCTTCACTGACTTTCAAACGGGGATGCGTCCGAGTGTCTCATGCAGGGATGGTGGACGCGCCTGATCTGACTTGAATTTGAGTTTCCATGGACTGATAATTGCTGGAAATGTTTTTAGCTGATCTGGTTTCGCAGAGTCACTGTGATTTGTTTTGGTTTTTTTTCTAATTGAGCTGAACCAGACATCCCGAAACCATTTAGAGCATTTTGAAAGTGGCTTTCACAGCGAATGTAATGCGAATGTAATCAATAAAGCTTTTTTGGAGAGCTTTATTGATTGCGTTTGATGCGCGGTGAAATCTCTCAATATAAGTCTTTTTTTTTTCCGTATCAATAAACAAAAAGTAGGCCATTTATTTTATCATGACTTACTTCATCTTTTTAAAGCTGCGCAAACAGTGTTAAATAAATGGCTGCGAGGAGATGATGAAAGATGAAAACAGCGATCTGAAAGTCAATACTTGCATCAGAGCGATTTTTGTAATGATGTTTTCTAATGAGAGCGACAGCATTCTTGTTAGCAAAGCAGATCATGAGCCAACAGGGACGTAGACGAGAGTTACCCCCCCCCCCAAAAAAATAAGGGCCTTTTCAGTCACGGTTAAAATAGTTATACTCAAAGTTTTGAGATCCTTTTCAGCTGTGGTACGATATGTTAATCAGCACCAGCATTGTGTAGGAGCAAGAAAATGCTGTTCTTGATGCGGCACTTTGCTACGCGGGAACAAAGAACCATAGAACTTCATTAGCATGGCTTTTGAATGAGCCTGTCATTAGAACTGAGAAAAGGGCATCTGGGCTTTTACTTTACCTGTGTGATATTTTAGACCTCCCCAGACACATTAGCTAATTGACTTCTGTCCCTCGCCACTAATTGTGAAGGCATGTCTTAATGAAGCCTCGGCATGCGGACGCAGACACATACCTGCCTTTCATCGAAAGGCCCAGGGAGGCGCCTTGGAGATGATCTGCCACGGGAGGGTAATTAATGGCGGCGAGCTTGTCGGCAAAAAGCCCTCCCAACGCTGGAGGAGCGGAGAGACAAAAGAATCACTGGGTTCAGTGTCGCGTCTGTGTTTTCTGCCTGAGTGACGTCCACACGGGGGTTTTGACGGCTCGGACCATGCGGAACAATATAAAAGGCTACCTGTTCCTCCCCCGTGGAGAAGAGAAGACCTGATGGCTGCCCTTCGCGCCAGTCAGAAGATTACAGGGTTCCCCGCCAACGTCCAGAGAGCTGCTGCGATGGACACGGCCAACAGGGTAAGGCCGCCGAAATCCGACCTCTTATCTGAAACGAGAGAAAACAACATGTCGTGCATGAAGGAAATTCATGATGCTTAAATTTTCATCGCTGATAATCACTTATGAATGTGTTTGTTGCCATGTCTTCCTACGTCAATAAAAATAAGGTTTCATATCTTTGAATGTTCATATCATATCTGGTGTGAAGACATTCTGAATATTGAATAGTTGGGCCATTGACACCTGACATTGTTTCAACATGTCCCCAAGGTTCATAAGTTGCTTATTTGAATGGTAAAACGAGGTTACTGGGGTTTGGATTTATGCAGCGGTGATTGGGGAAGGCTATAAGTGTTTCACTGTTCTTACAAATCTGTTCCTGAAACAAATATACACATATACAAATACACAAATTGCTTAGCCATGAATATAATCGCTTGTAATCACTGAAGGTTGTACATTTTCAGATAAAAGAACTTCTGTTATGGGGATGCTTTTGCTTATGCAATAATACTTTATAGTTTTATTATGTGTATAATGAATAAATGTCAGAATCATATTATTGGAGACTCAATGTTTCATATCCATTATGGGCAGATAAACGGTTGAGGGCAGTACAATTATCCCAGTTGTTGATGATGATGATTCCCTGTGTATCCTTGACTAAAGGTTAGGGTGAAGATAATGTAGAATAAATGTCAGCACCATTTTATTGGAGAATCAATGATTCTATTCATTATACACAGAGAGAAAGAGTTTGTCTGTCTGGTGGAAAAAAACAGTTACAATCATAAATCTTAGTTTTTGTTAAGTTTGCTAAAACTACGGATTCAATACCGGCCATTGCATCAGCTCATGTTGGTCTGAGCTAATCTCCCTTCATCCGGCAGAAAGTCCTGGCCCTAGTCATGATGTTGCTGCTGTCCCGAGTGACCTGCGAGGCCCGCGGCGTGTCCGAGTGCTGCAGACGACCGCCCCACTCCTGCCGCCTCTACGCGTTGCTGTGTCGCCCCGGGGGTAAGGCCTCGGGGGGGCCCCTCACAGGGGATGCCGCCGCCGGCATCCTCACCCTGGGCAAGCGGAGGGGAGGCGAGCACCGCATGCACAACCGGCTCCGCCAGCTCCTGCAAGGCTCCGGGAACCAGGCGGCGGGGATCCTGACGATGGGGAAAAGGACTGAAGACAGGGCCGGAGAGCAGAACGTGGGCTTGATGGCTCAGTGAGGAGCCGCCGTCACAACGCCGCTTCCTGTTTGAAGGCACACTCACACCTCGTGGTTTGAGTGTGCCTTAAGTATGCTGGGACTCTGTTAAAATGTAGGTAGAAAAATCTGACTTATTTTGTGAATGATATAAATTAAATGTACTTTTTGCTCATGTGGAAATATTTTTTGTGATTTTTTTTGTGCTTGCTTTTTTAAATATGATATGATTTGCATTTGCCTGTGAGAAAACCTTTGGGACATGTTTAATATTGTACATACATGTATGATAAAAAAAACAAAACATTAAGCTTACAGCTTGTTTTTCGTCTTCCTCAGATGGGTTTTCTAGGACCAGAAGTAAAGATTTTCTCTGTGTGTAGGCTATTAATATATATTATTTTCTAATGTTACTTACTATTCGATCCTATATAAAATCTGTCTACAAAACAGTTTTGATGCAGATAATATGGGTGCAGTATTTACATTTGGCTTCTCAAAAAAAAAAAAAAAACAACCTGTTGGTCTGCAAGAACATTGGCACAGAATCTAACCACAACAGAAAAACAAACTCATAAGATAGGGAATTAATGCATGATGGAGAACACAGGTAATCTGCTATTTTATTTTCTGTATCCAAAATGTGATATGCTGAAAGAAAAAAAAAAAGAAAAGAAGAAGCCCCGTGACTCAGCTCAGCTCTCGTCTGGGCTTCTCTTTCGATTTTGTGTGACAGGCAGCCGAGAGCCCATCACAGTGCTGGAATAAAACGGGCCACAAGATGGTGCTGCTATTGAAGGAAGTCAATAAAGGCAGAGGGAGCGATAGAGACGGCAGGCTGCCTTCTGAATAATGTCATTATTCGAATAGGATGCCTTGTGCATGTTTTTGGAAAAAATGTACATAACATGGTTTCTACCATCACCTCTGTTTGCCTTGATGAAAAAGTTTGTCTTTTAATGCGGCTTAATCCCGTATGAATGAAAAAAAAAAGATAAAGAAAGCGCAGCATCTGCAGCACGTACCTGCTGCCACGTTTTAATATATTTTCAGAGGAAGAATAACTTCTTCGTTTCCATGGGTAATCTAAGGAGTTCAATACGTTGCAATTTTAAGTGCAAGAACGCTGCAATGAAAAATATTATCTTTTTGCATTCATACTGTAGATATGTCTCAAAAACCCTGTTTTTGACCTGCCTACTTTTTTTCCCAACAAATTTTTTCTTTTTACCCAAGTTATATTTTCTTTTTCTTTTTTTTTAAGAAGCAAAATTTGTAATACTACTTTGAGGTTTCCTCAAATATTAAAAAAAAAAAAAAAATACACTACTGTATTTTAAATATGAAAATATTGGCCATATTCAGATTTTACTTTATCATTCAGTATTTGCAGGACGGTTGAAAAGTCCCATTCCCCCGGAGACATGCCTCTGTTCCACTGGCCTCTGCTCGTGCATTGTGTGGTTCTGCTTCCAGGGTGTTTCACGGAGCTGAATCACGCCTGGGCTTCCTGGCCTCATTCTAAAGGTTAAAAAACAAACAAACAAACAACTACATTTTCCGATATCAGCATCCAACATCTACACCTCTGAGTTGCGGTTGCTCTCTTAAACTTAGCCGACGCTTATAAGCTGCATGATCCCCACACGGGTTACGTGTCTGTTCGTTTGTTACTTTAGGGGACATGCTATTGATTTGCCTCTCCTGCACGTCCGCCGTTCTATTTTACATCTTAGTCGTCACGCTGCTGTTTGTAATTGCATTGAATACAAATTAAAGGAGAGCAGACTGTTTTTAGGCAGCCGTCTGACCGGGTACTTGGTCTGCACATGAAACTACTGCACTAATTTGACTCGTTGCAGAGCAGCTGCACATATAAAAATGGGGGACACATTAGTGAAAACTGCTGCTAAGCAACGTGGCACATACACCTGGCTTAAACTGAATCTTTGGCTCTCCCACAGCTATTAGATTCCTGCTTACGTAGGTTTTAAAAGTAATTTAAATCAGACCAAATGATGTTTGAGTACACAAATGTGGAAAAAATTTATTTTTTTTTGAAACTGACCATATTAAATTCATTTGATATGACAGCTAACATTGGTTTTAATAGGCCGTGTTTTTGACCTTTCATGGATAAGACTTGACTTTAATAACATAGATATTAATGAAATGTCAGGTCTAACTGGATGTGTGATTTTTTAAATTTTTTTTATTTTTGCCTCAGACTCACATAACCTTGACAACCTTGAGCAAAGTACCAGTTGTTATGTAGAGAAGCCATCAGTGTGTTTGTGCCATATAAAAATGGTGGTTCATCAGCAGGCTGATAGATCCCTCGGGCGGCCGACCGTCGTCGGCCCAGCAGCAGATGTACGGTAGCGTCCTTGAGCCGGACAGTGAATCATCCGGTGCTGCGCTTTATTCACCCTGACCTCTGACCTCTGCCTGTCCACCGAAGGGCTCTCAATACGGACACAAAAGAAGGCGAACCATTGTCTTGTCCTCTAGGTTGCAGAGAATCCCAGCAACCGAGACAAACTGAGGCTCAGTACCATATATAATGTATGTTTGCATCCTTCCATACAACAGTGCGAGGAAATCTGTGTTCTATTTACTAATGTTGTAATTTGAGGCAAGCAACCTGAGGAACAAAACAGGAAGGTGGTGCCTCATGAAAAAGGATTTTCAGAAAAGGAGCAGAGGAAGAGAGAGTCTGAAAGAGAAGGAGAGAGCAGATAGAGAGAGAAAGTGATTTCTGATTACTTCTCTGGGGAGTGAGAAGTAGGAGGACACGGATTGTGTCTGAGATAGAGAGAGAGAGTGAGAGAGATAACTAACAAAGTGACTGTGTGGAAAAAAGGGGGGTTGGTTCAGGCTTTTGTAGGAGTGACGGAGGGAGGGGGAGAGAGAGAGAGAGAGAGGGGGGGGGGGGGGGGACTCGGTGATGGCAGGAACCACGGTGAGCCGATTCAGACCGACTGAAGAGGAGCGGAGGCTCGACACTGACAGGGAGAAGAGTCGGAGAGCTACAACAAGCTCCGAGCCCTCCTCCGAAGGAAAAAGAACAAAAAAATAAAAATTAAAAAAAAAATTTTTTTTCTCCTGACAACAAACGCACAACAGAAGCGACGCAGGCTCGCACAACTTGTTAGGACGTTGGCAACCAGTGGCAGGCGAGCCCAGGGGGGGCGCCGTGGTTCTCAGTCGGGTCTACCGGGGGGCTGCTGTCTGAGAGTCTGCATCCTTCTCCCGGCGCAAGATGCCTGTGATGAAGGGCCTCCTTGCTCCACAAAACACCTTCTTGGAATCCATTGCAAACCACTTCGATGGCACTCGTGAGTATAATTTACTGGAGAGACTTTTATTATGCTCTGTTGTTGGTGCTTTCAACCGGTGTGCTCACAACTTTTCTCAAGTGAGACCCATGAAATCAGTAGTGTGTCGCTCCGCAAATGGGTTTTTGATCTCAGTTCTGAGGACGCCACTCCGCCGGCTCTGCCCGGCTTTTAGGACCGTGGCCTGTGGCGTCTCTCTAACCCAGTTTAGCTCTGGGACTGGCAGCGGCTGACGAACGCGCCCTGCGGTGGCGGACTCCGGTTATAAGGCTGCAAGGAGGCCAGAGCTGGGAAGGGAGAGTTTGGAGTAGAGTCCAGGTTGATACATGTTAGAGCTCAGGAGTCACTTGTTGAGCCATTGTGCTGCTGCTGCACTGATTTTGCTGAGATTGATATTAAAACAAACAAACGGAGAACATGCAAAATTGCTAACACTCATCATCTTTTCCCCCACTTTGAAATCTGCCAAATGCATAATGCTGTATCCACATATGTTCCAGGGAATGTCTGTATGTTTAACATGTTTCTCATAAATATGAAGCTTTAAAACATTCAGGGCTCCAGTTTCACGGCAGGACAGATTATTGCAAGATATATAGTTATCTTCCCGACATTAATATTTGCTTTGCACATCCCTTTGGTCCTTTGGTGCCAAGCAATGGGCTCCAGGTGCACGATTGGCAGGAGAGGAGTTCCATGCAAAGGAAGCAGTGGGGGTGTTAATATAATGTCTTTCATTTAGTTAATCATCTGCTAACAAGTTGATTAAAAAATACTTGATGGAAATGGGCAGCAGCCTCAGAATTGTGCTAATTACTATGAATGTAACTACTGAGTGCTTGTGATTAAACCCTCTGCAATCAGCAGTTTACCGCCGAAGAAATTTTGCCCTGACAAAATGTCTTAATTTAAATGTTATTGAGTTTGAAATGAATTGTTAAATTGCACACAGAGAGGGCGGCATGATGGGACTTTCAACATCTCCACTAATGTAAATCAAATTCTAATTTACCACCCTGCGACTCCCAGACGGCATCGTCGTTTTTCCTGTTTTCGGAGAAGACCGTCTCCTCCTGAGCTATCGCAGTCTTTCTCCGCCGAAGCCGGAGCGACGGGAAGAGGGACGCGACCAGCTCAGGGCTGACTCGCACAACCCCCACAACACAACCCCTTTCTGTGCACACGGATGAAACATCGTCACAGATCCCACACGAGATTTGACGGTCACTGTTAAAACAGGGCTTGGACGACGGCGTCCGTCCACTCTTCGTCCATTTGGACCGTGGCCTTGTCGGTTTGTGCTTCTCTTCTTGCCCTGCTGGCCCAGGCCCTCAAAATCCATACAGAGCAGAGAGTCACCGGCGGGCACTAGATAGACCTTTCTAGAACACAGTGAATGGTGTGACAGAGTATGTATGGGTCGGACTGTACATCATAACTTCACAGGTTAATAGATTTACAAATTCAGTCCGAGGGCAACGTTGTCTTCCTCATTACACACATGCACATACCAAACCTGCAGCCCTACCTGCACACATCAGTGCAGCAGACATATATATATATCGTCTTAGCTTCCACAATAGCTCTGTATCAGATGTGCCGGTGGGCAGATTGACTGACGGCTGAGTAGGAGGTGACGGGGGCCAACTGGCAGGACGCGGGCCTCAGAGCTGAGCGGAGCACAATTCGGCCCAAGAGACGGCCTCGGATCCGGCACGGGATTGAATCCCGGAGCCCTTTGTGTGCGGCGGCATCCCTCCGATGACGGGGGGGGGGTTCAGCTGAGAAGCCAGATTCAACCCGTGTCTCTGTGCAGGGGAAATAAAAAATAAGACAGACATCTCCAGCGAAACTGTGAACCAGGGCTGGGCTCTGGGGGGGGGGTCCTGCGGCCAAGAGCCAGCAGGCAACACTTGGGGTCCTGCTCAGCCGTCCTCTGACTTAAATAATTCATCTAATCAATCACCACCTCCACATAAAGGCAGTAAATGGCAGTAGGTAATTAAAGATTAAAGAAATTAAGTGATGTCTCAGAGTAACTTTTGTATATATATATATTAAATCACCTCAGTGATACAATCGCACAGTGTCAGGAGCAGAAAAGCTGCAGATTTTTTTTTTTTTCCATTCTGCTCCTCACTCCTCCTCCTCTAATTGCCCGTTTGGGTGCTTAAATCGCACCGCCCCCCTCCTCCTCCTCCTCCTCCTCCTCCTCCTCACCAGGGCCGTCGTGGATGATAGGTGCTAACGATCGTTGCCTCCGAGTGATCGCCGGGTCGAACTGAGAGGAGGCGGAGGCGGAGGCTGGACGACCGGAGGGTGAAGAGGACGAAGAGGAAGGAGGAGGAAGGACGAGTGAAATTAACTGAGAAATTAAAAACCTGCGTGCAGCCTGTCTCCCAGTGAGCAGTCACTCACGAGCAAATCGTCACACTGTCGGTGTGAATTGTATTATTCTCTCTGAATCGCATGAGGCCATAAAAGCAGGCTGAGAGAAGGGGGGGCAGGACATGACAACCGGTGGCAGGGGATTCAACCTAGATTCTGGCTTTTTTTGATAAGTGTAGATGATCAGGCTATTTTTTGTTTTTTTTTTGGGGGGGGGGTGTCACCACAAGGGACTCAGGGGGGCTCCGGTTGTAGCTGAGGAGTCATTTCATCTTTACCAAATCCTCCCTCATTCATCCTATAAGGCGCTGGAGTGAATCAATGAATCAGACTGAGGCTCGGTCCTTTATTGGGGGGGGGGCTGCAAAGTCTGGGTAACCCGGGAGATGCAAACCCCAACATTGCCATATGTCTTAGCTTTTTTTTTTTTTTTTCTCCTGCACAAATTGCTATGGCAACACAAGCGTGGATGGATCTTAATTTAGTTTCTTGTGAGATTAACTGCACATTTGTTGGGGGGTGTGTGTGTGGGGACGGGGCATCTTTCCACACATCACTAATTGTCTTTACCCGTGGAACCGATTGTCTTTACCTCTGGGGGGGATCACGCGTGCTGACCTTGTGCAGGGTTAGTTCCCTTTCACGAACTGGTCCTTCCTGGTGTGAAGAAGGTCTCAGCTCCTCGACCATTCTGTGTTTCTGAAGCAGAAATATAAAGTACGTCACAGATTGAATTCAGTGTGGTGGTTTTTTATTATTAATATTATTATTATTATTATTATTATTATTATTATTATTTTCTTCTGCTTCACCACCCACACTTCCTGCCCTCAAATCCCTCTTCATTGTTCCAGCGGTTACTAACAATTATCAGTGGTTTTTTCTTTCCTTTTTTTTTAAAGGCTGTAATAATCAAGTACATGTCTGAATTGACTCACAAAGATCTTCATCTCTACCATTTTTTTATTCTCAAGCACCCTTCAGATGCATTCTCTCTATTGCCAGCGTCTGCTGTTATGTTATCACTAAATATTAGAGTTCAGGTAAAAATATGATTATTAGGTGTGTCATAAAGAAAAAACAAAGGTTTTCAGGTCCTTGGGATTTCTTTTATATTGGGTTTTGTGAAATTGAGAGCACTAGTAATAGACTTTAAAATTCCTCTGCTCAAAATCATTTTCAAGACGATCACACATAAATAACCAAATAAATAAATAAATAAGAGTTGTATAATTGCAAAACATGAGTTCAACTTCCTCCATTTTTTGGTTTAAAAATTAAAATTTCAAAAGAAACCCATCAGCCTCTTTTAATGCAACATGAAATTGTGTTTCTGTGTGTGTGTGTGTGTGTGCGCGCAGCAGAATGAAACCACTCTCCACATGTTAATTTGGGTCTAAAGCACCGATGCACTGGTCCCAGCTGGAGACCTGCACACATCCCTCAGACTTCACACTCGCCACCAGCACACTTCCCTCTGATGTACACTAGACTCTGTCAGGGATCTGACCTGAACCATTCACGTTAAGAAGAAGAAAAGTTTTCGTGTTTATTCTTTTGTTTGTCTTGGTTTGTTTTGGTGCATCATCTGAAGTGAAGTATGTGGTAGGAAAAGGAAAGAGGCCACCAAGGTGGGTTCCATGTCTGAATGTGGCACTTTTCTCAGGCTGCGTCACGACTGTATGGCTTAAAAAAGAAGCACATCACGTTGCCTCTTGTTCAATCTTTTCTCTTCCTTCAAAGTGACGCAGCAGCTTCACGTCCGGCCTTGCTCCTCTTTTATTCTCTATATTTATCTATTTACTTATTTACTTATTTTCAGATAGTAACTTCCTGCTGGGAAACGCTCAGGGTCGCTGTGGCTACCCGGTCGTGTACTGCTCCGACGGCTTCTGCGAGCTGACCGGCTTCGCCCGGACTGAGGTGATGCAGAAAACATGCACCTGCGGCTTCCTCCACGGGGCCGAGACCAGCGAGAGCGTGATCCAGCAGGTGGACAAAGCCCTGGAGGGACAGCAGGAGCACCAGGGAGAGGTCTGCTTCTATAGGAAGAATGGTGAGGACGTATGTGCCCAGGCCGGACGTGGAGTCGGCCGTGCGCTCTGACACGCAGGCTTTCTTTAAATACCGCGTTTAAACCTGTGTTCCCACATCTAACCTGAAACCATATTTCTACACTGGAGAACTGGTTATGATGTTATGATTCTCCTGGCCTCTTTATTTTTTTCACTGTGAGGACTTTATTTTTAGGAGAAGATACAGAGCGCATGCAGACATGCGTCAGTCCATGAAGCGAGAAAATAAAACACTGTTATTCCAGCATTGATAGAAATCCAATCATCATATTGGGGTTGAAAAAACAAAACTGTCTGGCAGTATTGTTGGGTAATCTCTGCGTAATATCTTTTTCTAATATCCTCAGGAAATCCATTCTGGTGCCTCCTGGATATCGTGCCAATCAAAAATGAGAAAGGTGAGGTGGTGCTGTTCCTGTTGTCCTTCAAAGACGTCAGCGAGTCACATGGGAAAAGCCATCACTATGCCCAGGGAGACGGTGAGGCCCGTCCACACGCACCACACCTGTCCGCAGTCCCACCCTCATGTACACCGCATCGGCCTCAGAGCGCCGTGCCGCCACAAACAGAGCAGGGCTTACTTTACCTTTTTTTTGTTTTTGTTTTGTTTCGTGCACTTTACGATATTTGTCCACAGGAACGTCGGAGGCCGCCCACCAGAGCGGGAAAAGCAACCGATCGCACTTTTCCCAGGCTCGGGAGCGGGGGAGGACTCTCCTGCGCCACCTGACCAACCTGTTCCCCAAGAGGGGCAAGAGGAAGCTGACCAATGTGAGCGGGAACCAGGAACTTAACATATACACGAGTCTTGATATTACATTTATCAGTTTTTTACTGGGGGATGTCTGGCCGCCAAGAATAAATAGCGTTTGCTCTCTTTATAGCTAATTTATATATTTTTTTAAATTTACCTAGTAAAAATGGAAGCCATTTGAATCAAAGCTTGCCCCCATTTAATGTAGTCACCAGGCAACGTGAAACCCTGGTCAGGCGGAGCTGAGCCTGTATATCTTAAGTAATATTGGGTGATAATCAGCTCTGCATCGGTCGCAGATTCAAATCCCTCGACTTTAAACCTCAGTTCATCAAGTCTCCTCCCCGGTTGCTTTCAGAGCGTGTTCCGGAAACCGTCTCTACCCGAGTACAAGGTTGCCGCTGTGAAGAAGTCCCGCTTCGTCCTGCTCCACTACAGCGTCTCCAAGGCCCTGTGGGACTGGCTGATTCTCCTGGCGACCTTCTACGTCGCCGTCACCGTGCCTTACGACGTCTGCTTCGTCGGCCACGATGAGGGCGCCGACCGTCCCGCCGCCGCCGCCACTGGCCGCAGCGCTGTAGGCAGCGACATCGCTGTGGAGATGCTCTTCATACTTGGTACGGCGACGCTTTCACGTCTGACGAGACCATTGCAATCACGTCCCTTCATCTTAAGGCCCCTTCCTACACTCTTTAGGAAAGAAAAAAGATTAGAGAAACGTGAACTACTTCTAAGCAACACACATCCTTCCCCTGATTGTAGTCTAACTTCCTCCAGTAAGATAATTGCCGGTTTGAACCACTGTAATTTCAAAGTAACCTCCTCTACAGCGCTATCATGCACCGTGCACCAGCTGACCTTTATTTTGACGACGTAAAGAGAGAACAATGTTCGTCTTTTTGTTTTGTTTTTTTTTAATCAAGAGCAACTTTACTCCCCGCAGCAGCGGCAGCGGTCTCCCTGGTGATAGCTTACACCTCCCAGACCTCCCACCTTTCCTCACCCACTCAGGGTGTCTCTGTTGCCCCAGGTTACGAATCATAATTAGATTTCTCTCACTTCGTCCCACTTTTTCCTCCAGAGGAAGTGCGATGGCACATCTGTCGCGAGGCCCGCTGACTTCCTCCCGACACATTCTGTCTGAGCACGGACACATTTCTTCTCAGGGCGAGCTCAACATAATGGTGCCCGATATTTCGCTTTTCTTTTTTCCTTTTTTCCCTTTTTTTGTGAAACGAAATCTTTTTTCTTTTTTTTCTTCTTTTTCCTAAATGCAAAATCTCAATTAAGGCATTTAACGAAGAGTGCGACTGAATGTCAAATGCTTGTCCCTGAACCAGTTTCATATAAATTCATGAACACTCTCCGCCTGTAGCAAGAAACAAGAACTTTCAAGTGTGGGAGAAAGTGAGAAGTTAAATATACTGCAGGGCACATATTATATCAGTTATTATGTTAATAATGTTTGGTTAGGAAATATTGCTAATATTATTTTGCATATACAATTTAAACAATTTCCATAAATCCAGCCTGCAGTTCAGGGTGTCTCCGAATCGTTAGTGTAGAGTTGAGAAGGGTTTTGTTTACTTACTTGCTTCCCCCTAAGCTGTTACCAGCGCAACAGTGATTCTTCCTGGTGTCCATAGTTTCTTAAAAAAATATGATCTCTCATAAATAATGGATGACTTACATAACACAGCATGCTGCACTATTGAAACTGGCTGGCGCAATGTTATCACTTACTTTCACTTCGCCTCAAATATCCATGGAATGACTTAAAAGGTGTAAAATGTCGTCCTGTATAAACTTTACGTATAAACTTTATGACCTAACTATTATTTCGGGTTCTCCTAAGTTCATTTAGTTGTGTTACAATCTAAACACTGTTATTCCTATAAATTCATGTGTGACTGAGCTTTAAACTAATCTCTCGTTCAATAATTTTGAACTGCCCATTATAGACCTAAATGTTTCATGCAATCATTGAATTTTATGTTTGTTTGTTTAAAGTTTAATCCTGAGATTTTGTGTCAACTGCTCCTTTTCAGATATTATCCTCAATTTCCGCACCACCTACGTGAGTCAGTCGGGTCAGGTAGTGTATGACACCCGGTCCATCTACCTCCATTACTGCACCACCTGGTTCTTCGTGGACCTGATCGCGGCTTTGCCCTTCGACCTCCTCTACGCTTTCAACATCACGGTGGTAAGACTGTTGTCTTAAGTGTATCTGGCAGCGCAGCACGCTCCCAGAATTATTTCCTCTCCTTCAAACACACTAACTTTAAGACCAGCCACTAATGTTCCGGTGGCGTTGCTCCCTCAGAGCATCGGACTGGAGATGATTATCCATCTACTTTCACCCGCTTCACTGAGCCTTCTCGTTTGTCCGCTCGCTTTAGTTTTATCCTCGAGATAAACACCACTACTACTGCTTCTCAGTCTTACTTTGTCTTACTTTGCCACAGGCCTCGGCTGACACGCAAAGACATCTCTCTGACACTGGTTTGAAAAAAGTTTCCTGCTAATAGTTACTAACTTAAAGTCAGAGCAAAAAGAGACTATCAAAAGACACCGAATCGAGGTTAGATGAGGAAAAGAGGATGGGGTGAAAGGTTATACCAATAAATCTATCTCACAGAGCACGAGCGGGACAAAGCTATGTGTGCGGAGGCGGGAGATTCAAAGCAGGGAGGGTGCGACAAAAAGACGATCCCCCTCACGAATCTCGTCCTGCTCTCGCTCCCTCTGCCCAGACCTCGCTGGTGCACCTGTTGAAGACGGTCCGCCTGCTGCGCCTGCTGCGCCTGCTGCAGAAGCTGGATCGCTACTCCCAGTACAGCGCCGTGGTGCTGACCCTGCTCATGTCCGTGTTCGCCCTGCTGGCCCACTGGATGGCCTGTGTGTGGTACGTCATCGGACGCAGGGAGATAGAGAGCAGTGACCCCGTCACCTGGGACATAGGTGAGCGCACTTGTATGAGCGTATGACTGCTCCCGCAACAGGAGCGTATTGCTTCTCCTTTTTTTTTATTCTGTTCTGCTTGACCCTTTTTTTTTAGAGCCTCCCCTGGTAACCCAAATGGGCTCTGCAACCCCCCCCCCCCCCCGAATCATGCTCGAAAGCCTGAGTGCCGCAGTATCATTGTAGCATCTAGCTTCTCTTCTCAGTCAACAGGAAGTGTAGGTCATAGGGTAATTCTATTATATCACTAGTAATGAGTCATATCATTTCCCATTGTATCATCTACCAAAGGAGAGAGAGGGTCATCCATTGAAGCAGTCTATTAAAAGAAAAAAAAGAAATGAAAACACGTTATACAATTAGTTTAGTCGACCCCCCCCCCACACGCGTTTTATCGTTTTATCCAACCATCATCTGATCCCGCCCGCCAGGCTGGCTTCAGGAGCTGGGCAAGCGCCTGGAGACGCCGTACGTCAACAGCACCATGGGCGGCCCCTCCATGCCCAGCGCCTACATCGCCTCGCTCTACTTCACCCTCAGCAGCCTTACCAGCGTCGGGTTCGGCAACGTGTGTGCCAACACAGACGCCGAGAAGATCTTCTCCATCTGCATCATGCTCATGGGCGGTGAGTGCGACGGTGATCCCGGGGGGATTCGCGGTACTATGACCGATGTTCGGGTGACACACCGTAACCCCACCTCCCCCCCCTCTCCCACCTTCAGCCCTGATGCACGCGGTGGTCTTCGGCAACGTCACGGCCATCATCCAGCGCATGTACTCCCGCCGCTCCCTCTACCACACCCGGATGAAGGATCTCAAGGACTTCATCCGGGTGCATCGGCTCCCTCAGCAGCTGAAGCAGAGGATGCTGGAATACTTTCAGGCCACCTGGTCGGTTAACAATGGTATCAACGCCAATGAGGTGGGGGGAAAAAAAAAAATCACAAATTTGCAGTGTTCGTTTTGCTAAGGTTTAACCGTTCGCCTGAGATATCTTCAAATATTCCTAGTATAAAGTTTTTCTGGTAAAGTTTGGCGCTTTTTAATTAGTAACTGAACTGTATATGAACTTTGGACTGCGTGGGCTGCAGTAAGACCTTTTCATCATGATCTAAAGGTACATATTGTGTGGGTGCTAGATTCTAGATTCATAAATGCCATCCTTGAGATGTGGGTCACCTCAAATCCTCTGGGGTCTTATTCCATTTCCTTAAGTAGACGGCACTTTGTTGCAAATAGAACATCAGTAACAATGCCAGAACGGATCTAGGAGAAAGTTCCCTGTAATTACAAGGGTAGGAGTTGAAATGAAGAGAATACTCATTAACACCCGTACCATCACCATCTGTAGATAATGAATTCACTGTTGAAGGTAACAGATACAGCCACTGGTCTCTGAGAACGTGATGGTTATAACACCTCGCGTCTGTTTTTACAGAGCAGCTTGACACATTATGCGAGTGCATCAACTCTTAAAGCCACAATCTTTGTTTTTTTTTTGGGGGGGGGGTGGTTGTGTTTAGCAGTAGCGGAGGAAATTTTCAAGTATACGGCGGATCTACTAGACTCTTGCATGCAATGCGATGGTCAATAAAAGCTTAATTTTTCCCACCCCTTGTCCCAGTTGCTGCATGACTTCCCGGATGAACTGCGAGCTGACATCGCCATGCACCTGAACAAAGACATCCTGCAGCTGCCCGTGTTCGAGCGAGCCGGCAGAGGTTGCCTGCGCTCCCTCTCCCTGCACATCAAGACCTCCTTCTGTGCGCCGGGGGAGTACCTCATCCGCCACGGAGACGCCCTACAGGCCAACTATTTTGTCTGTTCGGGGTCCCTGGAGGTCCTAAAAGATGGCATGGTCCTGGCCATCCTGGGTCAGTGTGCAGCCGGTTTCGGCTCATTTCCCCTCCTGCTCATTTTTTGCTTCCTTCGGCTGCGTCGCACCTCGTTGTAACCCCTTACAATCCCGACAGGCAAGGGTGACCTTATCGGGGCCGATCTCCCAGAACATGACCAGGTGATCAAGACCAATGCCGATGTGAAGGCGCTGACCTACTGTGACCTGCAGTACATCAGCGTCAGGGCTTTGAGGGAGGTCCTGGGGCTTTACCCAGAGTACGGCAGCCGCTTCAGCTCCGACATCCACCACAACCTCACCTACAACCTGAGAGAGGGCAGGGAAGCTGATGTAAGCTTTGCTATACCTAGTATTTAATTTTTTAAATTATTATTATTATTTATTGTGTGTAATCCCTTGTTAAAGTTTGATTTCACTATCTCCAGGGGGTAGGAAGGTTCCCCTGGACTCCCAGGGTGTCTCAGGTACGTGTGCCTCACTAAGCGAACTATTTCCGCCTTCATCAGCTTTGTATAACTGTCAATCAGTTAGAGTACGATCCCTGTACATGCCATAATCAGTCAGCTTTACTGAAAACTTAGAAGCGTCGCGGTCAATGTTGAAAACAGCACATCAACTGCCTGGATTCATACACGTAGCCCAAATAAAGGGGGATAAGATGCAGCAGGAGCAAAAGAGAAAGGAAAATTGTATATATATGGGCTATGCAGGAAAGCAAACAATTGCACAAGCTAACTGAGGGATTCTACAAGAGAAGCCTGTATGACACTGTCAAGATCAATAAGACAACTTTTATGTTTTACTTTTATGTTAAGGGGCAAGTAAGGCTTTGCTAATTTGGTTAATTCATCTTTGCGTGCGCACTTCATTATGCACGAGGTATGAGCAAATGGACTGTCGGCCCCAGGGGGATTAACATTTGCTAGCCTGCATGCTGATATAAAGAAAGTAGAAATGACAACAGTATCCAAAGTTCAGTAACTAAAGTAAAGTACTAACGTGACTATAGCGGTTTGTTCTCTATCTTTGGCTTCTGGTCTGTTGCAATGGAGAAGACTTTGGACTCTCATACAAATATCTTCTATTTTACATGTCTTTTTACACTGAACTTGATGCCTCTTTACTTTATGTTTAAGCCCTAGTGGTACAGTGATATGATCGGTGTGTTACCCCCCCCCACGCACACGCACACGCACACGCACACACACACACACACACACACACACACACACACACACACACACACACACAAACACACACAAAAAGCTGACTCCAGCAGCTTCAAATCATTTCCACAAATCAAAGAGAGACAAAAAAAAAGACTTTCCAACCATTTCCTCCTCAGGGTCGCGTTTCTGTGGCCCATAATCCTCCTTATATCATCGAGGCCAATGATGCTGACCTCGGAGACGATGCGAGACACTCCGAGCAGAAGGGCGTTCCTCTGCTACTGCGACCGGGCAGCCCCGTCCATCGGCCCTGCCTCAGCACCCTGCTCGGGGATGAGCTCCGCCACGTCAACGCACTCCGCCTCTGCCGCTCGCCTGTTCAAGGCGACAGAGACCGGAGCCCTTCTCCTCAGGCATTCGCCGGCGAGGGGCTCTCTCCATCCCACCTGCCCAGTCTGAACCATCGGCCTGCAAAGCTCCTCATGCCGTCATTGCCTTGTATCAGTCCACTGAACCTTAGCCCCAGGTGACCTGGTCATCCTGCTTTATCAAGACATGAGTTGCTATTCAGTTTGTATCTATTTAAAATCATGTAACACTCATTCGTGTGTCTGGTAGGGTTGTGGATGGAATCGAGGACAACGGTCACACATTTCAGTTTAATGTGGAGCAGAGCGAGGCGAAGACTAACGTAACAGGTAACGTCTCTGCGAGACGCAGAGTGGATGACGAGCGAACCGTATAATTCCACCCATTTGGGATTAGATCTCATTTGAGTACATACTCGGTAGTGAAGTGCTTGATCTCTGATCACCTCTCTATTGTTTCTCTATTGTTCAATCCTTATTTTTTTCAGACCGGTTACAAGTGAATGCGAACCTGCTTCTGGAAACGGAGGAAGTGAGACAAAACATAAGCAAACTGAACAAAGAGGTACGGTCAACATTAGACAAAGGTTACGACATGAAATTAGAGCGACCTGAACTACTTTGCTTATACTTTATCAGTATTGTCATTTGTGGGGTATTGTTGCTGCTCCCTGACAGCTGAGCATGTACAGAATTAACAGGCCCTGCTTATTTGACCTGCATTTGATGTTAAGTGCAAAGCCCAAGTTATGTCAGAGTTGTTGTTTTTTTTACTACGCCGTTAAAATGTACTGTAAGATGTCAACATACTCCAATATTAAGTGTATCTTTTAAAACAACTAGACATTTATCCTTTCCTTCCAGGTGTATCTGATTTTTATCATTGAGGGGTTCTATAAAAATGATTAAACATCAGATATGCCCCACTGCCAACTTAGTTTTTTTCTTTTTAGGTGAACAACTTGAACCAAGATGTATCCCGCCTTGCAAAGGAGCTCCATGAGATAATGCATTACCTACAGTCTCATATGGCCATGCTGCATTATACCTCTCCAGTTTCCTCATACTCCTATGGCATACAGATGGTTCCCAGTCCTAATGTGACTTCTTCAAGTGACTGGCAGCCCCACGTCCCTTTAAATATGGCCACCGGGCTGCACCTCCATCATGAGGCAATCAGCAACCCCGCCAGAAATGCATGGGGCTGCACCGGGATGCCCTCCCAGGGCAGGTGTCCCTCCTTGATGCACACCTCGAGCCCTGTGTCATCCTGTTTGCACTTGTGCTGCTCTGACAGAGAAGGGGCCACAGCTCACAGGCTACAGAGCCAGTGTAGCCCTTTCCAAACGTCCAGACCAACTCCAAACTCTCCTTACATGACCCACTCTCACGCCCAAGGAGGTCCGTCCCTCCTGGGCTTCAGTTCTGCCTTCAGTAGCTTCCCCGTGATTTGTCAGGCCCAACATGGAGGCTACAATAGCTCCATTCCAACGATGAGCAACTCCCACCCCCTATGTTCCCCGGTAAATTCCGGCTACTCCAATCCCTCTCTGAGCGTTCAAACCAACTCTGATCCCGCGCATGATCAGACCAGGTCCCAGACGCCCATCCACTCCACCGTCACTCCCGCCGGCCAGCCACAGCATCACACTGCCTTCAGCTCGCTCAACGCCTCAGGAGTCCACACGTCGATATTCTCGGGGCGTATGCCAGGCCAACCGGGCTCTGTCAATAGTCCCAGACAAAATGACCCAGTAGGATCCAGCTCTATCCACCGCACACATGATGTCGTGTGTTCTCTGCTGGGCCAGGTAACGGACAGAGACTCTAGAGCCTCACTGTTTCAAGAGAGAACAGACAGTATTGAATCACAGGGCACAGGCGGCAGCACTCCGCCCGTAGAAGTTCAGCCACCCCTCTTGGACATGGAGGGAATCCATAACCCACACTGATGACATGAGTGTCTTGTTGTGTTATTGAACGATTATGATAAACTTTATTTCACCTTTAAGTGTAAAGTTTGCATTTAATAAAATGCTCTATTCACAAATGCATGGACAACTGTTGAAACCTCACCTCCACAACTGAATAAAACATTTTGTAAAAGGTGTTATTCATGGTTTTATAAGTCAATAAACATTATTTGTGAACTTCGGTTGAGGTTACTTACTATTCTGCAGGGATCAAAACAGGGAAAATGCATTAACAAGCCATCAACAAGCATGCAAACCACACTGTCTCTCTCTCTCTCTAGCGCTCAATTGAATTTGTGCATTTTTAGTTATCAGGTACACCGCAAGACATTAGCACAGGAGGGATTTACTGCTGAAATTTTCACTCCTGTAATCAAAATAATTATACCAGTAGAGTGGGTCTGGGCTTGACATGCAAGCTACAGGCTGCTGGTATGCAGCGCCACTCAGTGGGGACAGGTGGTTACAGCAACAAAATGCAAGAATTTCATCACACTGAGCACAGAGCAAGAAACCTGAATACACTCATCTGATTATTCACCTTGAACCTCAGATTAAAAAAGAAAAGATTTAAGACAGCGTAAAGAGAGAGCAAATCTGGAGTGCAACTGTGCAGTGAGCTAATTGAAAAATCACAGTATTTTGTACTGCGTATTGTGAAAGTAGGATGTTCATTTGATTCTTTCCATTTATGTGCTGTCGTTATTCATTTTCGCCCTAGTAAAAATAAGTCTATGAGCATTGGCATGACCGGGATACTGCCACATCGTGGATTTTACATTTTTTTCCAGCTTTGAAATGGTTTTGAAATGTTTATAAGTTTCTTAAAAGTCTTGTGATTCTATATTAGGAGGCAAATAAAACAACCAATGAGCTATTTTTCCCTAGATTTAATCTACTGAAAGAAACGAAAGCCTCCTTTTCACAGTATAGGTATATTTGAAGTTTGGTGTACGTTGTTTGACACTTGCCCTGATGGAGGTATGCACTCCACTGAGTGCCATCTTAGTTAAATCAGCATTTTATACAGTGTTCCCACAAGAAAAAACTACAAATTTGCGTAGCAGAACTTTTTCGTTTCTGTTTTTCCAACCCTCACCGATCATCTCGGGACCCCTCAGATTTGTCATGTTGTCCTGTGTAGGGACCCGACCCCTATTATTGGAGCCCCCTGGACTAAACTACCCGAATGTACATGAAGAAGTTAAAAATGCGTCCAGCTGAAGCGGCTACAACAGTGAAAGGGGGCATACTCAGTAAATGCATCACTACTAACAATCCAATATGTCATATGAAATACTAGATCACTAGATCAGGGGCCATTTTTGCTGCAGAATCAGGACTTTTACTTTTTATATTTATGCACTTTTACTCATGCATGATTTTGAATACAGTACTTTTGCTTGTAATGGAGTATTTTTTCGGAAAAGGATGCAAAAGTATTTTCTCCTCCACTGGTATATTGAATTAAAAACACCAACTGTTTGGCCCCTGTGCTGCAGTAGGCGGGGCGTCGTGCAGCCTGCAGCCTTGTCATTGGTCAGACAGCCGCTGACAAAGTGGGCGGTTCCCGGAAACGCTGCTAACCGGAAGGGAAGGCCAGAGTCCAAGAAGAAGGAGGAGGAGGAGAAGAAGAAGGAGGAGAAGAAGAAGAAGAAAAAGAAGAAGAAGAAGAAACAGCAGCAGGAGAAGAAGAACAAGGAGAAGCAGACGACCGCCGCCGCCGATGAGACCAGCAAAAGGAGAGAAAGTGTTGTAAGTTGGAATTATCAAAGCAACGGGGAGCAGTGGACGCACGTCGGGTCCGGTCCACCTCCTCGACGGGTCGCATTCACGTCCCCGCCGTCAAGTTTTCGCTCCGCCGACCGGGCAGCTCCGTCCCCACCGGCCCCGAGAGAGGCATCGAGCCTCCGGCTCCGGGACACGCACAGACCCGAGGGCTACCCGGACCTCGGGTCTCGCCGAGGACCCCTACGACGCCCATTATCTTTCGGACGAGGCGACGAGCCCGGTGTCCCACGGGTTTTTTTTTTTGTACCGGACGTCGGAGCAGCTGACGACGGTCGGGCCGAGAAAAGGGAAAGTTGTCCGGGGACGCTTCCCGACGCCCGGGCTGTAGCTTGCTAACGTAGCTAACGCTTTCACGATTGGAGATTTTGCTTCTCCACAGAGCTCATCGCTCATTTTCTTTTCTTTTTATGTTGTCAGTTTAGGCTAGCGAGCTAGCGCTAATGCTAGGTAACGAACAGAAGTCGGTTAATGCCGATAATGTGTAGCCGAGGTTAATTTTGTTTTGTTACCCGACTGACTACAAATCAACGGCTCTCTATCTAAGTAAGCGTCACTTTTATTCGTCTGGCTATCACGGCTAACTGTACTAACTAGACTAACCGACGTCGTTAGCCGCATTGTGGTTTAGCTGCGCCACCCGCTCATTTATCTTCGTACCGTGAAAGCCCCCGACCGCGGTACGTTCCCGTGCCAGCCCACCCGTCTTGGGAGCCGGCCGCCGGCGGGCGGCGGTGAACTTCGTCCGGTTCAGAAACGTCCTGTGGCGACTTTAAAGTTGTCGGTGGCGTGAAGGGTTCGAGTCCCTGAGGTTTGCGGTCGAGTCACAGGCGCTCAAGCCGCTTGTCTCCAATAGGTAGACGTGCTCTTAAAACCGTTTTAAAAAATTACCTTGACAGCTTATTTTCTGCGGCCGTCCTGTTATGACAGATGCATTTACAGCGCCCCCCCCAAGGCATTCGTATAAAAGTCGTTAATGTGTTTCACAGGCCAGTAAATGCTTGCACGCTTGTGCCATCACACTGTCATGAAGGTGTCATTACTGCTGACAGCGTTTCGGACAGTTTACTTCTGGGTTTATCGCGTGTCACCGCGTTTCCCTCCTCGCATTTTAACAGCAGTCACACATGCGTGTGTCCCAGCTGCTGTTTACAAACCTGGACCTTTGAGACCCAGGGGGGGGGGGGTTTACAGTGACATGCTTGAGCTGTTATGTTTATGGTGTCTGGACCTTGTCCTCCTGCAGTGGCGACACGACTTGGAAACCCTGCCCTGAAGGAAGAACCGAGGGATCATTCCCCACACGCTCTTAGTACTTTTCCTGTTATAATCATTTGCCAAAAAAGAACCCGCTAGCAAAATATAAAAGGAACAAAGGGTGTTTGCCGTGGCTTGATGAGTTGCATGGGGGCAGACAGAATCTGTTTGATATTAGCCGGTATGGGGATCAGCAATTTCAGTCGGTTTTTCATGTCTTTTCAGTGACCTATTTAGACATAAGAAAAGCAGCACAACACTCAACATACACTGTAAAATTCATCTCTTATAGTGAACAATTATGTATCTTGTTTCCTTAAGAAGTGCTGTGGTAAATTTATCCTTTAGTTGGTAAATGTTTTTAAACTAATAGGTTAGTTTTAAAGTTTTACTGTAATTTCAGGGGGGGGGGTGCAGGTTTTTTTCGGGCCTCTGCTTAACTGTAATGTTGCTTTGGCCACTGAGCTTTTAGCACTGACTTCCCAAGAAAAGGAAGTGCCTGTGATTTCCTACTGGCCTCGCTTACTGCAAGTGATGAGTGTCCTGTTTACTTTTCCTGAGTTATGTCAGTAGTTTCCCACCCAAACTCACTGTTTCCAAAATTCATTCTTTATTAGAAACTGGAACTGGAGAAGGGCTTACCTTGGCTCAAGTGCATTTCCCGCTTCATTTTAGAACTCAAGGACTGTTCCGCTTTCGGATCTTTTTCTTGTCGTCTTGGGGCCAAATGTTATCAGTAAAAGCTCTTTGCGAGTAATGTCCAGGCCTTGAATTGATGGTTCCACTGTACATGGGAGTTTGCTGCTTCCAGTCTGACCATTTGGCATAATTGACAAAAGAGGGATGATGATGCAGCCCCTCATATCAGACGCCACCAGTTCTTCCAGGACCCCACCCTTCAAATGAAGTGAAAAGCACATGTCCCTGCTTGTTGTCTTGTAACTGGTATAATCAGTCATTAAAGTTGTTGGACTACTACTTAAAAGGAATGTGTAACTGACTTAAGGTTTTTGAATAGTTCTTGCATCTTTGCCTGCACTTAAGTATACGGCTAATTGTATGTTTATTTTGTGTAAACAATAGCCAAGCTCCTTGTGAAAAAACGATCTGATAAAACCTTAAAAAAAAAAAAAAATCAACAAAGCACTTTTTCTTGCTTATGTAATTATTGCAAAAATGAGCCCTCTTAACTGCAATCCCTGTTGGTCAAAAACTGCTTTTGCACTTCCATATTTTGTTCAAGCCAAGTGTGAGGAGAGAAATACAAACTTTGTCTTTGCAAAGGCCACAATAGTTTCAGACTGACACTTCTTCCCCAAAGGACACTGCAGAAAATAAAAGTTTTTTTCAATTCTTTTTCTTCTTGGAAACATAATTACATATGAGGAAACTGTTGACAGAAACTGAAACCTGGTCAACTTCAAATTTCAGTACAGTGAATGTGTTTGAACCTGAACTTTTATCTGTTACCAAGAAGTACCCTGCTGCTTTATCACTGTAATTAATGACTAATATCATAGTCGTACATGTGACTGCTCAAGCTGGAGGAAAGGAATCTTTATTTGTCTATGGGATGCCCACACGTCTGCTTTCATAGATTGAGAAGCAATTACCATAGAAATATTATCTTTTTTTCCGGTTACTCAAGCTGGTTTTGAGTTTGAATAACATTACCATGAATGAGATCTGTCTGTCTATGCGGGTATTTAATTATGTGCAGGCATTCTCACGCACATTTAGGTGTTCCCCTGCACTACAATCCTTGCTCTCATGCTGGCAGCAGTGCATACAGGAGGCCATTATGAATATTTCACAGGCTCTCCCCTTAGTCTGCTCCTTCTTCCTGCCTTTTTTCCTCCCCCTTTTCTCTGACCCATGTCCCACTGTCTTTCTTTCTCTGTCTCTCTCTCTCTCTCTCTCTCTGACCCACTTCCCTGTGGAGGTATTTAGAGCCCATTAGGGGTCCCATCAAAGCATCAGTCACAGGCTGATTAAGATGTGTGCAGATCTGTCTCAGAACAAGAAAGAGCCTCTGATTGCAAACTAGACAGCCCCTTATATCTTTTGCACTAAAGTGTTATTACATCGTGAATCAATAGGTAGCAGCCTGTGTATGTGAAATTTCTTACAATAATGGATTATTTTCCTGTTAATAGTTGTTTTCTGCAGTGTCTGTCAGTATTAAAAACAAATATTCATCCTAGGACACAATCGGTTTTGCCTTTAGGTTGCCTCTTAATTCTCTGAAACCTTCCTTCATTTTATGCCTCTTGTGTGAATGGCTGCAGACGGGTATTTTTGTGCTGGTCTAAACTGAAAATGGTAGTGTTTTCTTTTTTTTTTTTTTTTTTGCTGAAGGTCTATGTTACTGACCTGTCCTATCAAAACCTCTTGACTCAAAATTTGCCCTGAGCCAGCAAAATATTCAATTTGCAAAACTGTCACTATGTGTTAAACGCCAACTTTTTTCTTTTCTGGCTCATATTTATAATTGGTTCCAGCTTATTTCTGCTAATGGTTCTCAACATGTCATACTCTTGCACATCTTCTGTTCAAGAGGCTTTGAAGACCAATCAGGCGTTGATGTTAGCACTATTCTGGGGTTTCTGTAGGCCTTCAGTCCATCTCTTTTCTTTGCTTCCTTTAGTGAGGAATGTGAACAGGTGAAAACTCTGCTGCTTGCGGTCAAATGAGTACAGACTGTCTGTTTGACCCAGTGAACAGAGAGCCTTTATTCCTTCTCCAGCTCTGCCACTGCTGTGTAGGATTCCCTCCGCTCTTTCAGGCCTTGTGGGAGTTTTTTGCTGGTTAAAGAATCCAGTGAGACCTTTAGTTCATTGTTGATGATCTCTGCTGCATTTGGATACAGGTGTAGGTCCATGCACCTTCTCAAAATCTATATTAAAAGTGAGCAGATCAGGTAGTGCACTGGAGGTGAAGACCACATCTTTAATCTTGACACATATAATGCCCCTGTGTTATAGCCAACTTTTAATTTTTACGTTTTTAGTGAACAGGGAAACGGTAAATAAGCTGGTGTGCTTTTGTAGCTTATGATGCTCTGAAGCAGTGGATGCTAAAATGAAACTAATGCTCTAAAATGGTAATTGTTGATGCAGACCTGCACAGCAGAAATCAGTTAATGTAATTAATGTATGTTGCACAGTTGATGTGCTGTCAAAAGAAACATGCTGGTTCTGAATATTTCATGGACAGAGCCACGATCCCTTCGTCACATGCTGAAGATTAAGCCCAGCTCAGCAACGAGCTGAGAAAAAAAAGCCCTGAACAATCAAACTCTGTGGACTATCAGCACTGACACCTTTACTTTGGTTTTACTCATTCTTGATATCTCCCTGCTCTCTCAGGAGTAGACTCTTCTCCCACTTGACTTCAGCGTGCATTGTATTTCTGCATTAAATTGTCCCAGTGACAAAGCTGAGGCTATCCCAGGCTTTAATGTGATCAGCAGTAAAATATCTTCTGCAATCTTCACTTCCTGCTTTTGAGCTGAGTTTTGTTTCCTGTCCTTTGACCAAGCAGAAGCTGACTGACCTCATGTGTGTCACCCAACTGAAAAAGAGATTAGGCAAGGTTTCACATACTCAAAGCAGGCCAAAGTAAAGAGAACAAACTGCTGTATGCTGTTATCACTTGAAGCATTTGAATTTGTGCTGGTTGAAACATGTTTTCGATTGCAAATTTTGGATTTTCTAAGTCAGATTTTGTGTTATTGTCCCTCTTATCACTGTCAGCTGCCTGACTGCCACAACAAGACTAACTGAAAACATGTTTTACATTTTATTAGTCCATTGGTCCGTGAAAAACAAAATATTGTCATAGAAAGTCACAGTTTTAAAATGGTTTTATTTTTGAATTGCTGTTTAATTTGTGATTTTGGTGTTGCTGCAAAGTGCCTACAAACTGCCACAAAGATCTTAACACCACACTGCTTATGGTGTCGAGCTGTGGCCAGACATCTGATAAGAGATGACTCACAGGGACAAATGCATTGAGTTTATGCTGGGGAGGGTGTCTATATAGATATATATAGCTATAGATAGGTGTGTGTGTGTGTGTGTGTGTGTGTGTTTGTGTATTTGTATATGTAGATATAGGTATATATTTTTTACACAAAACATGGTTGGATAATAATCTCGTTATCCGGAAGCCCAGCCTAAGAGTGATGCAGGTTTCTGTGTTGAATTATCTGATGAGAGTTTGGGCTAAAAATAAAAAGATTTAATGCTGATAAAGTTTAGTTATTTAACCCCCCCTCATTGTGTTTTGATTCACTATAATGTTCATAACATGATTGTTTTAATGGAAAGTCTGATGTCTGAAAACACTGTATATCTTGTGTTTTTCAGCTCCCATTGGTGAGGTCTCTTCTTCCTCTGGCTTATCCACCTCCCTGACCTGAACTTGCCCGCCCCCCCCTCCCCCTGTATAGCTCAGCCTCACCCATCCCTCACCAGCCCCTGCACTGAGCCTGAGCCTGAGCCTGAGCCTAAAACCGACCAGACTTCCTCCCTCTTCTCCCGGCTGCTTCTTCTTTCCTCCCATATTTTTTTTTTTTTTTAAACACTGCACTATGGCAGGGAGAGGCGGACCAGCACGGACCAACGGCACAGCAGCAAGCAACAAGATCTGCCAGTTTAAGCTAGTGCTGTTGGGGGAGTCAGCAGTGGGAAAGTCAAGCTTGGTGCTGCGCTTTGTCAAAGGCCAGTTCCATGAATACCAGGAGAGCACCATTGGAGGTGAGGGTTTCTTTTTCGGTTCACATCAGGATCTCTGCTCTGAGTCATTCTTTAATGGCGTCACAGCTGCATATCTCTTTAGGGAAATTACCTCAGTCAGGCAAGGGCGAGATTGTCTTTTGCCCTGTAACTGTCCTGTGTGTGCAGTAAAACTGTGAAGGTGTGGAGTACACATGGGTCATTCTTTACGTAACATCTCTGATATTTAAAAGCATGTAATTAATGAAATTATTTAGAACTTCTTTTACTAGAAATCAGCAAAATCTTTCGCACCTAACTGAATTAAAACTCAACCTCTACAATTTTCACCCTTTTTTTTCTTTGAAGAAACCATATTATAACTGTCATAAATGCATGACGGTTTTGTACTCTCTCTACAAACTTCTCAACATGTCACTGTATATAGCATAAGTACGGGAGCAAGAGGAAAACATGTCCAAGCCAGTGGAGAGGAGCTGCTTGCTCACAGGTCACAATATTTTCAGTGGTGAGAGCCCAGGATAAGGAGTGGCAGAACCAGTTCTTTGCACCTCATCACCTGATTCTCATGAGCCACCCAGCCCCTCACAAAGGGCAGACATGCGTATTGATATATTTTTTAAACAAATTACATTTCCTAATAGTTTTTGACAGTAATCTGATGAAGATGAAAAGAAAATGACTTTAGACTGTCCTCTGTAAATAGCAGTTCTTAGGCAGCAGAGGAGTGAGGTTACATTAGACAGGAAGGAATTGAGACAACAATGGGGATTTCCTGGACCTCCTATAGATGAGTAAAGCTGATCAAAGAGTCTTGTTAAGTTTTAAAGAAGAAGCAAATGAGAATATCTGTGACTTTTGAAAAGTGATGGGATTGAATATGATGGTTTCTCCACATTATTAGCCTGAGGGCTACAGAAGTAAACTTTTAACTGGAAGTGCAAACCCTCGGTCAAGCTGGAAAAAAAACAGTGACAGGTTTTCATTTTTATCAGCATGCTCAATTTAACAGGAATTTGTAAGTAAATACACAAATGTTGAGTAGATAATCGTGAATGAATCATTAATTGCTATAAAGATCTGAAATAATTTAAAAATTATATTATCCTACTGTCTGTGCTCACATATCCAGTTATTTAATACAGCTGAATTCCCAATAAAGCTCATTAAGAGGTTTTTCTGTTGTCCCACAGCAGAACAAATATGAGACTCTGACTAAAACGCAGCCCATTAAGACTACATTTTAACCGGCAGTCACTTCTGAGCCATATTCAAGACGTTTCTCTATTACAATCCTGATTTTTACAACCATGGTGCCGTCTAACAGAGTCACCATACACACAAGTTAAAAAACACTTCCATGCCGTGATCATTCAGAGGGAAAGTTAGAAGCTCGTTTGTCTCTGTGTCAGCTGCCCTTCGGTCAGTTTGTCCAAAAACTCACTAGATTTGTTACTAGCTCTGTTACTAGCTATTTGTTATTTGCTTCTGTGAAGGAAATTTGGTAAAGAGGTGGGAAAAGTCACTAAATCTAGCGTCAAAGGCTCTAAGTGGGCAACACTGTCTGTCAAACAAACCTTATAACCATTAAATAATAAAATGATTACTCATCATTGATATGGCATACTGTTAATCAAGATAATTGCATAAAAATTGGCATCCATAACCACATTTATACTAAAATGTGAGGTAAACCATATGATGTATTGCTATGAAGACATCAACTAATTCACTGGCAACAGAACTTCTTTTAGTGTTTTTTGGGTTTTTTTTTTCTTTTATGATGAAACTACCTTTCTTTTTCCAAGTTTCCTGTCTCAGGTTGCTTATGAATAACGTGGCATTAGGATCTAGGGACAGGATGTTGTACTTGTACTAACCAAAGAATCAAAAAGTGTCAGCAGTTTTTATACCTATGGGACTGGTAGTCAGCTGCATGCCTGGTCAAAGATTACAAAGCTTTAAACTATGTGCTCTGCTTGTGAGTGCTCAGTTTCCTCTGTCATGTGACAGTCGGCTGAGTAAGCGAGTTGTATGCAGCTGTGCCTCCTCTTGCCTTTCATACTACACTTTATATTACACAGAATAGACTTTGTATTTATTCTTTCTCCTTTTGTATTTTCACTTTAATAATTTCCCCTCTGACATGTTTTATTAATTTGTGTTGTTCCAGTAAGTTGTAAAGGGTTAAGTTGTTCCCAGCAGAGCCAACAACCTGGTGGTTTGCCTCTTACAGTTTGGAAAATATAGCACCTTATCTCATCAAATATATTTTTATTCTTTTTTGGCTTTTTATAATTACAGTGACTGTTTTCTTATTGTTTCATCATAGCCTTAATCTTTCAAATTTTATCTCTGTAGATAACAAGTCTGTGATTTGCTGCTTTGTAAATACCTTCTCGGGTCAAAATAAAGCTTAATATCTATTATGTGTTCCTCCAGCTGCCTTCCTCACACAGACGGTATGTTTGGACGATACAACGGTCAAGTTCGAGATCTGGGACACTGCAGGACAGGAACGGTATCACAGCTTGGCACCTATGTACTACAGGGGAGCCCAGGCTGCCATCGTGGTCTACGATATCACCAACACAGTAAGTTAGCTGGACTGTGGCAGGACGTCAGCCGAGTCACTTGTCAAGTCTTATGTCATTTGTTTGCTGATGCCGGTTTTCCAGCCTGGGTTGATGATTGCTTAATTCAGACGACAACTACAGACCTTTGCTCTTCTAACTCTTACAGTCAGTTGTAAACTTGAAAAACTTGTTTCAATGATTTAAAGTTTAAAATTGGACTTTTTTTTTAGGATACATTCACACGTGCAAAGAACTGGGTGAAGGAGCTCCAGCGACAAGCCAGCCCAAACATTGTTATTGCACTGGCAGGGAACAAAGCCGATCTGGCCAACAAGAGAGCTGTAGATTTCCAGGTAAAGAGGAAATTTTAAAGTCTGACATTGAAATTTTTAGTTCTTTTAATGAAATTGTCGAATAGAGGAATATAAGCTGCCAAACGACCCGTTTGTTCTATGCATTTCTTTAGGAAGCACAAGCATATGCAGATGACAACAGTTTGCTCTTCATGGAGACTTCAGCCAAGACTGCTATGAATGTCAATGAGATTTTTATGGCTATAGGTAAGTGGTCCCCCAGCACTGACAGATGGATTTTATTGCCACGTAGAGCTGCAACAATTGGTTGATCAAATGAGAGTTAGTGTTACTGTTATGAAAAATAAAAATCTTAAGTCTAGGGCTGCAACTAGTAATTGTTTTCATTATCGAGGAATTCACCCATTATTTTTCTATTTATTTAAATTCCTTAATCTACCCAACTATCAGTCCGAAAACCAAAGAAAATTTACTTTAGCGTTAAGGATATGACAAGGAAAAGCAGTAAATCCTCACAAGAAGTTTAGAAGTTGAAACATGAGGATATTTATCATTTCGCTTCAAAAAATTACTCAGACAATTAATTGATTATCAAAGTTTTTTCTGATGAATCTCTTTTTCGATCCATTAATCTTAAACATTTTATGGTTCCACTAGACATGATGACATCACCATAGGCTCTAGAAAATGTTTCAATTTTTCCAGTTTCCTAATGTTTTATAGAGAAAACGTTTAATCAAGAAAAAGACCGACAGAATTGATAATAAATTGCAGTTAGTTGCAGCCCTGCTGTCACATTACCGTAGTTAAGAAAATTAATGCATTACACTCCCACCCCACGACAGCAAAGAAGCTTCCTAAGAACGAGCCTCAGGGCGGAGCAGGCGCTAGTGGACGAGCCAGAGCCGGCGTGGACCTGCAGGAGGCCGCGCCACACGGCAGGAGTGGCCAGTGCTGTGGGGGCGGGAACTAACCCACTCAATGAGTCAGCCAATCCGACCAGTCTACAGCTACGATCCACCAGACCAGATATTAGCCGGCTTTCAAACAATCTCCCATTGTTCAAACCAAGCCGTGGTCCGACCAACTACCCTATCAGCACCAATTGACTGTTTTGTTTTTGGCAAATGAGTCCACCGACCATTAGACTGCCAGACCCCACTGATGGTTCCAACTGGCGAACCACGCAACAGACCAAGAAATCAACTAACAGGCTTATTTACAGAATCACATTTTAACCCCAGGACTTGCCAATCTATGACCCCTCTATTGATGATGGACACTTGACGTCAACTTAGGGGGAAAAAACCAAAACAAAAAAACAAAAAAACGTCCCACTCTTGGAAGAAGGAAAAAAAAATATCAGTCAAGATCAGTCATTACAAATTGCACTTATAAGGCCCATTTTGCTCACCTTTGTTTCTGTATTCGTGTAGAGGATAAAAAAAAAAAAAAAAAACGCAACAGGAAGGAATATAAACGGGCTCACTGGCCCCGTCCCTTCTCTTCTACCCCCTGCTTTCCCATGCACCGTACATTTCTAAAAGTGTTTCCATCATGGTCTCATGATACTGTTAAAACTCAGATCCGGGTGCATGCCGCAGTCCTTCACCTCTCTGTCTTGTTCCTGGTTAGCTTCCACAGAAGAGATGAAGAGAGAAGGTCCGTAACAGGAGATCGGGGAATGGACAGATGTTTCTTTATTGATAGAGCTGTGTAGAATTAATTATTACATTTCTATTGTTATCACTATTATTACATCAACCTCTTTTGAATGTTCAGTATGATTTTAAAGCCTACACTTTAAGGTCTTACGATCATCCATCTATGTTATCGAACCATATACAGTGAATAGTACTTTGTTAACATTGTCATCCATAAGTAATTTTAGCATTAATGTAATGTTTTTGAATCATTGATGTACAATGACAAACACATAAAGCAGGAGTTGTTTTCTTGACCAAAATCACAACTGTGTATTGAAAACATATTGCTGTATTTGTATAAGTTTTCACGTTTATAATCAATCAGTAGTTATTGTCAAAACAATATCTTCCCAATCTCTACATGATGATGATTTGTCGACCTTTAATAATTTTGTGGATTTTTTTTTTTTTTTAATGTCTTAAAAAATTTTTTTTTGATTTCCGAAGCTCTATGGTATTAAATGCACTGGTTCTGTCTCATCATCTTTTGTGAATCGAGATGTTATCCTCTTCCTTTTCCTGTTTCTTTTCTCTCTTTGTTTTTTTACTCTTCATATCAGGGAGGGATTGCTTTCAACAGTGTTGTCATCCTGTAATGGCATCACCAACTAGCACAGCAATACCTGCGCAGCAGCCAATGCTGTTCGGTGGGGGATAATGGTGGACGGTGGGGTCATGGGTAGAGAGGGGGGAAAAAGTGTAATTTTATGAATAAACAAGGGGAAGGTGTCTTTGTTTGTATGCCTGTTTTAATTATTTCATCTAAATTTCAAGCTTTAGTCATTTTTCATAACTAGCTATACCCACTGGTGATTATCTTTTTAATATTTAAACCAGCTTCTACCATTTGGGACCCAGCAGCTCCTGACAGTCAAAAATTTATGGAATTTGTGCAGCCAGCCACAAGTTGGCTGCACACAAACCATTGTTCAGCTCTGACATTCCTTCCCCTGGTGCTTCTTTTCATCAGGGGTTCAAGTTTGCCAGGGGTCCTTTAAAATGAGACCTTTAATCGAACTGGATCGTTTTCTCAGCTATAATTTACAACACCAGTTGAATTCAGTTTGCTGAGAGGTTATGAGGGGATTTTCTCAAAAACTAAATATATTTATCACCAATTTGATCTTGAAAAATTGACAAATTATAACATTACTGTAAGACATCAGGAAGTTTGATAAATTAAGTTTGAAACAATGTGTCTTGTTATCTCTTATGCTCCTGCTTAAAATTACTGATGATGTTTTCAACCTATGTAAATGGGGAAAAAATATTATAGTGCTAACAAAGGTTGAGCCAAGGTTTGCATAAATTTAAACTGATTTTGATCTGAAGTTAAAAACCTGATATATTAAGTTCATGAAAATAAATTTGAACTGTGTAAATAATACAATTTATATAAATAATTTTACTGTAACTGATTACTAGCAATGATCAACATTTGCATTTTGCTATTTAAACTAAAAATCAAAGGAAAAACTACACCCCCCACCGCAAATTTAAAAAACTACATTACCCAGGGTCTCCAGAGGCAAGGTGTGGTGCTTTCAGCTGCACTTGCTATGCTGGTGTCCCCAAGGGGGTGTAATAACACATGTGAAACAGGTTAGGTCATGTACCAAGGGATCTTTTGTGTTGAATCGTGGCCTAAGTTATACTCGTGATTCTACCTGATATACTGACACTTATTAAATCTCTTCATGTAGTTAATGATAAAAATGATTCTGTTGTGACATAGTAGTACTTATTCAGCAATTACATGGTGAAAGGTTATGAATAGTTTGATGACAGAATGAACAGTACTAATTACTAATAATTACCCTTATTGATACCTCTAAAGAATGTATATATCATCAGATAATAGCGTCATTCCCACTGAGCGATGTGGACGTTTATTTTTGAAGCAATCGCAACCAAAAAGCAATTAATATGATCGTGTTAAAATAATTTCTGACAGTTTCTTTTTCTGGTTGTTCCAAATGTTAATTTAGGTCGAGATTTGAAAGGGTTTCCACTAATTATATGGATTCGTTAACGCTAGTTTGGCGATAAAATAATGTTGAAGGTTCTGACCAGAGGAAGCGGCTGATTTTCTGCCCTCTAGTGGCCGTGGTGGGTAACTACAACTACGCTGCAGACAAAAACAAAGCACAGAAACACTTTTGATTAAGACAATAAGAAATAAAACGCCGCCGGAGAAGGACGTGGCGACCATCAGCCCCAATCTGGCGAGTTAGTGTTGAACAGGGACATCCAGAGGTGTAGTTGCACGCTACGGCCACTGGAGGGCGCTGAGCACACGAGCGAGAAGCAATCTGGGTAAAAAAAAAAAAAAGAAAAAAGAGCCGTTTCCACTTCTAAACGCCGCCGTCGCGGATTTTCCGACGGCCAGTGAAGGCGGCATTACGGGCTCGACCGGAGCGAGAGGACGAGCAGCGTGGACATGTCGGATCCGGCGGCGCAGGCCTTGCAGCCGCGGCTCCTCCAGGCCCAATCCGCCGGGTCGGCCGGGTCCAGCACGGCCGCCGCGGGCTCCGGCCCGGGACACAGCGATCCGGCCAGACCGGGACTGAGCCAGCAGCAGCGTGCGAGCCAGAAGAAAGCCCAAGTCCGAGCTTTCCCACGGGCGAAAAAGCTTGAGAAACTTGGCGTCTTCTCCGCATGCAAGGTAGCTAGCCTAGCCTAGCTAGCCCAGCTAGCCTAGCCTAGCCCAGCTAGCCCAGCTAGCCCAGCTAGCCAAAGTTCACCACAACAAAGCGCCGTCCGGCCGCTAGCAGACGGCAGCGCGGTCGAGACGCCGCTAGCGTGGAAATAAACGCGTATCTCAAGCAAGCTAACGTAACCCTCAGCTTTTGTAGCCCGTTAGCCGCGGCGTCCGGGTGCCTCTGTCACCCACGTTAAATCTCCGGAGGTGCATTTATCACAGGCTAGCTTAACCGTTTAGTCATTCATTGACGTTCAAATCCAGCAGCTGCTTTACTGTTTAACTCGCTTTACTCGGTGTCCGGCTTTGTGTATTTTTTGTTTTGTTTTTCTTGGCTGTTCTCAGGCGAGTGACACATGCAAGTGCAATGGATGGAAAAATCCTAATCCACCATCGGCAACGCGTATGGACCTGCAGCAGCAAGCCGCCAGCCTGAGCGAGCCGTGCCGCAGCTGTGGACATGCCCTGGGTAAGAACCACTGCCACACACACTCCCAGTAACAACAACAACAACAACAACAACAACAACAACAACAACAACAACAACAAGCTGTCTACGCCAGCGACTTCACGTTTGCACTCTTGACTTAGCCACATGTCTGTTCTGTTTAATGTTTAATTCTGCAGCTGATCATGTGTCCCACCTGGAGAACGTGTCCGAGGACGAGATTAACAGGCTGCTGGGGATGGTGGTGGATGTGGAGAACCTCTTTATGTCCGTGCACAAGGAGGAGGACACTGACACCAAACAGGTTTACTTCTACCTTTTCAAGGTGGGTGAACACGCGTCTCGCACCTGTGCGACAGGTAAAAACAATCAACTGGTAATGTCGAACCCACCCGTTTTTAGCTGTGATGACTCCGGCAATTGTAATCACTCAGCAGTAAACATTGCTCTTTATTTCTACCCTCGTTTTCTCAGCTGCTAAGGAAATGCATCCTGCAGATGAGCCAGCCGGTCGTGGAGGGATCCCTCGGAAGTCCACCCTTTGAAAAACCCAACATTGAGCAGGTGAACGTGAAACTAAAAGCATTTTAAGTCCATCCTCAGATGTTTAGCGGCAGCTGGAAGAGCAGCAGGATCTTGCTTTTCTTCTCTCAAAATGGACTCGCTCCTCATATGTTTCTTCGTGTAGTTTCCTAGGAACCAGCATCGTCACGTTTCACGTTTGTGATATTCTTTCTCATACGTCCTTTTTCGGTCTTCTGTTTCCTTATGAAAGGGGGTCCTGAATTTCGTTCAGTACAAGTTCAGCCACCTGGCACCAAAGGAGAGGCAGACCATGTTTGAATTGTCGAAGATGTTCCTCTTGTGCCTAAATTACTGGAAGCTGGAGACGCCGACGCAGTATCGCCAGCGCACACAGAAGGACGACGGGACGGCGTACAAAGTGGACTACACCAGGTGTGTGCATGTGTTGTAATTCAAGAAAGTGGTAGATCATGTCAGTGACTTGTTTCTATAGTTACTAGTAAACATATAGGCTGGTGAATGTTTAATTTGCTAGATTTCTGTGTTGGTTGCTGTTTGTACAATCGCAGTGTCTTTGTTTTTGCTCGTGTCTCCCAGGTGGCTGTGCTACTGCCACGTCCCCCAGAGCAACGACAGCCTGCCTCGCTACGAAACCACTCAGGTGTTCGGCCGCAGCCTGCTCAAGTCCATCTTCACCGTGACCCGGCGCCAGCTCCTGGAGAAGTTCAGAGTGGAGAAGGACAAACTGCTGCCTGAGAAACGCACACTCATCCTCACACACTTCCCCAAGTAAGTGCAGACTCTTGAAATTGTTTGTGCGTGTCTGACTGTAACCTTTTCAATGACGAAGAAACGGAACTTTTTGGAAAAGGTCAGGTGTATGTATTGGCTTCAAAAAGCTCATCCGAGGCTAGTGTGAAATCTGCATTTGTGCATGAGCATAACTGGCAGTGGGTAAATCTGCCCAAATTAGGGTAAATCTCTAGATTCATCTGTTGGAGACCCGTCTTTGTTTATTACATTTGTACACGCGTGTCATCAGGTTTCTGTCCATGCTGGAGGAGGAAATCTATGGTGAGAACTCACCCATCTGGGAGGCTGACTTCACCATGCCTGCATCCGATGGCACGCAGCTGGGGCATCAGACAGGTGAGGGGGGGTGTGTGCCCTGGTATGATCACATGCAGATTCTCAAATCATTGCTCAGGTTGCTTGACAGTAGCACTGTAAAAGTACAGACAATTTTATTTGTCTAGCTCCCTTAATTTAGAAGTATTTTAAAATTAAATAAAACAAATAAGATATCAAAGCATTTAAATGTATATGATACAATATAGATACAAAACACATTCCGTATGACTCAAGAAGTCACTAGACCCCATAAGTAAAGCTTGCGATTCAACATTAATTTCTGCACATACGTATTTGCACAACTAACAAATTATGCAATTATGGCCACTGGTATTGTAATGTATACAATATAACGTACTTTATATATGATATATACACAATATAGAAATTAAAAATATCCCTGTGTAATAGTAAATAGAATGCACATAAAAGTACATGACTTTAGCTGTTGTCACAGTTAGTGTGTTTCAGTGTGTGATCAATTACATGTACCCTTTGTGTCTCTCCACTGCAGTGATCAGTCCTGCTGCAGTGTCTGGCTCCCCGGCTCTGTCTAAAGGTCTGAGCAGCATCTCCTCTCTGGGCAGCATGGACACTGGAGGTGCGGAGCCCATCACAGGTCTGTGAGCACTGCTCTGAATTAAAAATAACTTTCTACTGTGTTCTCAGTAGCTACAGTGGGACTCTCATTAAGTTAAATGACTGTATGTAGGATTGTTTAACAACAAGCCATTTTATAACACCCAATATACACCTGCAACTACATACCTAAATATACGATCAAGCACTTTACTGGAAACGCCATGCACCATGCTAATACTCGGCAGGGCCTCCCTTTGCTCTCAAACTAGCCTCAGTGCTTAGTGGCGTTGGTTCCACAAGATATAGGAAACATCCCTTTCAGATGTGATTGCATCGCATCATTTTTGCAGATTTGTCAGCTGCACATTGATGCTGCCTATTTTTTATTCTAAAAAAATCTTAAGGGTTTTCTGATGGATTCAGACCTGGGGGGGGGTTTTACACAGGTAAACTGGACTCACTGTCCTGTTCATGACACCAGTTTGAGATGACTTTTGCTTTGTGACTTGGTGACATTATCCTGCTGGAAGTAGCCGTTAGACGACAGTAATCTGTAGCCATAAAGCCACTGTAGCCATCTGTAGCCACTCAAACAAACCCATCAGGCACCAACAATAAAGCCATGGTCAGAGTCTGCAATCACCCCCCCCCCCTTGAAATGTTTGATGTTAACGTCAACTGATTAATTTATATACTGCCCTGCTGCCACATGACTGGCTGATTGGATAACTGCATGAATAAATGTGTGTACACTGCTTTGACCTGAGAAACGTGGCCGTCTGTTCAGGAGAGAAACGTAAACTCCCCGAGGCGCTGACCCTGGAGGATGCTAAGCGGATACGCGTGATGGGAGACATTCCTATGGAACTGGTCAATGAAGTTATGATGACAATCACAGACCCTGCTGCTATGCTTGGACCAGAGGTTGGTGATTTAATATCACGTAATTTGTTAATGTGAAAGCAGCATAAACCATTTTGTTACAAATTTACGTAATAGTACTGACATTGTATATGTCATGTGCATGTACACATTTCTAGACCAATCTTCTGACGCCAAACGCTGCCCGTGATGAGACTGCCAGGCTGGAGGAGAGGCGGGGCATCATAGAGTTCCACGTCATCGGAAACTCGCTGTCCCAGAAGTCCAACAAGAAGATCCTGATGTGGCTGGTCGGCCTGCAGAACGTCTTCTCTCATCAGTTACCTCGCATGCCCAAAGAGTACATCACGCGGCTGGTGTTTGACCCGTAAGTAGATATCCTCGTATCGCTAGTTAGACGTCACGCCATCCCCTTTGACCTGTACTGACATCTTGCACTTGTACAGGAAGCACAAGACCCTAGCCCTTATCAAAGATGGCCGCGTCATCGGAGGCATCTGTTTTAGGATGTTTCCCACTCAGGGATTCACGGAGATCGTCTTCTGTGCTGTGACATCCAATGAACAAGTTAAGGTACATAATAACCAGTTACTCTCATGAGAGATGTGGTGGCTCAGATAGGTATTTTAATTATTTTCAGTGTAATTTGTGTTGTATGAAATTCACCTCTCCTACATTTGGTCTGGCTGGCTCATAAAGTTTTAGTCTTAAAAACCTTTTACTCCTCAAAATGTTGATTGTCTTTGCCAAAGGAAGAACCACAGTGATTTTTCTTTTTTCTCGTCAGCCCTTTCCCATCATTCTTGCAGCCACTCCGCTTTACCTTTTTCAACATAAAAAGCAGCGGTGTTTGGAAAGATCATAGTAGTATTGAGATGCCGGTGGTAAAAATCCAGTTTTTCAAATTGTCCTCTCTCTGGTATTTTTAATATAAGGGCTATGGTACCCACCTGATGAACCACCTGAAGGAGTACCACATCAAACACAACATCCTCTATTTCCTCACTTACGCTGATGAGTACGCCATTGGCTACTTCAAGAAGCAGGTACCGCAGGCTCGACCATTGCGTTCGCTACGTCCTGTTCTCTCCCGCCAACTCGTCCGTCCAGTAATTTGTTCTTTTCTCCCAGGGCTTTTCCAAAGACATCAAAGTGCCGAAGAGTAGATACCTGGGATACATCAAAGACTACGAGGGAGCGACCCTGATGGAGTGCGAGCTGAACCCGAGAATCCCCTACACTGAGCTCTCTCATATCATTAAAAGACAGAAAGAGGTATGTGAAACTTTGGGATGTTCTCATTGAAGCGAAGGCCTGTTTTCTGCTGCTAACCCGCAGTTGTGATAGCACATAAACCTGAAGTTGTTCCCTCAGATCATTAAGAAGCTGATTGAGAGGAAACAGAGCCAGATCAGGAAGGTTTACCCAGGTCTCACCTGCTTCAAAGAGGGAGTACGACAGATCCCAGTAGAGAGCATTCCGGGCATACGTAAGTGTTTTTGTGTACAGTGAAGAGAAGAATGTTTTAAAAACTGGCATTATCATATTATTTACAAGTATTTGTCTTCCAGGAGAGACAGGCTGGAAACCAAGTAACAAGGACAAAGGGTAAACTCTTTACATATCTTTTTTAAAAATCCATGTTGTTGTTTTTAGATGCTTGTTTACATGCTGATGTAATTATCTGCTGTTGTGGAGGAGCACCATGATTGGAATCAGGACCCGTTTGCCCGTTTCCTGTTTACCCAGTCATTTTCCTTTAGTTACAAGGTGAAAGGCACAATGCTGAGAAGCTCAGCAATAATATCATAGTGGTCAAAATAATAGACGAATGAAAAACCACTGTGTAGAAATTTTAAGTGATAACATGGAGGTGTCTTGAATGTAAAAGGCCATTTTGAGAGTCTACACAAAGTAGCTTTTAAATTTGAACTCAAAATTAAAAATAAAATAAGTAGAATACAGCTGTAGAAAAAGAAATTCAATGACAGCCTCCAAAGGACCCTGCACATTTAACGCAAAGCACCAAAATCACAGGTGTTTTGTTTTACTCTGCACTCTAGTATTAATCTATTACTGTGTATTTAGAAATCTCAAAGTGGGTTCTCTCTACGCTCCATCTAAGTGCTGTCAGTATTTTACTTATTTATCATTTTACATGTTTTGCAGGAAAGAGGTGAAGGACCCTGACGTGTTATACAATATGCTGAAGAACCTCCTGGCCCAGATAAAGGTAAGAGTCACCTGTTGACAGCAGACGGGAATGGGGACACTGTAGAGGAGTAACGAGAATGGAGGCGAACCAGGGCTTTGTTTTTCTCCTCCACAGACTCACCCCGATGCCTGGCCCTTCATGGAACCGGTGAAGAAGTCGGAGGCTCCAGATTACTACGAAATCATCCGTTTTCCCATCGGTGGGCGAGCATCTCTTCGATTATACAGCTCCTTCACGACCTCTTCTTCTTGATTACTTCAACTGCCTGATTATGTCACAGAAGCTATTCATTAATTAAATTATGAGTAATTTAAATTGTCCTTTTTTTTTTTTTTTGGTCCCCACAGACCTGAAGACCATGACAGAGAGACTGAAGAACCGTTACTACGTGACTAAGAAGCTTTTCATTGCCGACCTGCAGCGAATCATCACCAACTGTCGCGAGTACAACCCGCCAGACAGTGAGTACTGCAAGTGTGCCAACACCTTGGAGAAGTTCTTCTACTTCAAATTAAAAGATGGTGGCCTGATCGAGAAATGAACTCCGCCGCAGAATTGCTTGCAGGCGAGGAGCGAACTTCAGAGCTGCCACGTGCCAGGAGGAAGCACATCACAAGGAAACTATCGCTAGCTATTGTCATATGAGTTGATAAGAGGGTATGTCATGACGGACAAATCGAACAAGGGAATTATTGGACTCGAACAAACATGAGGAATGTTTGGAAACATCAGAGCCAGTAGAGCATTACAGTGTCAAAAAGGCATGACATTCCCTTTAAGTTATGTCTTTTTCGTTTTTTTTTCCATTTTCAATACTCACAGTGGGTTAATAATCTTAGTAAACATGTTTCATTAAGTGTACCAAAGTTATAGGTCCAAGTTATAACATTGCCACTATCTCTACCATTATTTATAGTGTGATTCACCTGGTTTTGTTGCATTAATGACTTTTCTTCATTCCAGTTTGCTTGAAACTCTTCACTCCAGCAGGTGTGTGTATATGTATGTGTAGGGTTTTTTCACAGAAAACTGGACCTCGGGACCTAAAGCCATGTTGCCTTCCGTTACTGACAGACACTTGAACATCCCGGCCATTTTCATGGGTATAAAGATAAACGTTCTTTCTGAGGCGATGTCGTTAAAACACTTGGTAACGAACGATGGGCAGTACTTTAACTGTTGAGTAGTGCAGAAACGATTAAAATAGTTGATTAGTGAGAAAAATTGGTCAAATTCATTTGCTGAAGTTGTTTATGAAAGGCTAATACCGTACATTTGTGTATTGTAGTGCCTCAAAAGTGAGGGTTTGTTGTTGTTGTTCATTCCAGTGTGTATTGATTATCAGGATTTTTCTTCTGACTGTTGGTCAGAAAAAAAAGGCAATTATTTATCGTTTGGTCTTTAGCAACAATAATCTTAATATTCTTCCTTATTCTAAATATGACTGATCATGAAAACTTTGTCGCAGATTAACCAGTAATACAAATAATTGTCGGTTGCAGCCCTACTCTCGACAAGTTCGGGAGACTGCTAGACTTGTGTGCTAAGTGAAATAATTTTCCGAACTGTTGCCTTCAAGAAAATACTGTTTTCATGTTGACAACAACATAACATAGTTATTTAACACACAGTACAGCACAGTAAATATAATAAATACCGTTTATGCAGCATTTTCCACTGGCAGGGTTTTATTCTAGACCGTTCAGGATGAGGTCACACATTAGTATAGCTTTTACCATGCTTGCAGGTGATACTGTTAACTGTTGGCACTGATCTGTTCTGTTCTACAGTCACTTCCAAACATATGCTAAGTGGTCCATTTCATGTAAAGCCACATTTTTGTTGTGGTGTCACAGGTTTACTGGACATTTTATGTTAAGTCCCAAACATGGTGGTGGAGGAGAGGGGGGGCTAACCAGCGGTCCTTGTTTAGATTTGGGAAAGAGGATTACTCACACCGTACAAAAACTGTTGTAGGTGTTTATGCATGGCAGACAGTTTACAATTTCATTAAAAAAAAAACAAAACACACCAAACATTTAGCCTTTGTTTTTGCAGGTTGTTGTATTATTTTTTTTCAACGGTGTTGAAGACTTTAATGAAATGTTGGGCACCTTTCTTTGTTCAGCGTCAGTGTCAAACGGAGTGCTTCCTGAGACGCATCCACTTTTTGTGAGAAATAACTGTCCAACGCTGGTTGAGCCTGCTCGTTGAATGTTTCATTGAGGTGTGTGTGTGTGTGTGTGTGTGTGCGTGCGTGCAGGGATGTTTATTTTGTACTTGAATCATGACTAGCTTTGAATTACCGAAGTGATGTCAGTGTTGCATTATTCAGGGTTGTCAGTCGTGTATGTGTGTTTTTCCTCAGTCTACCTATGCTGCATTTCAGATTTTCTTAGAAGGTAAGTCTGAGTGAACTTCTCACCAGTTTGAGGATGGCTACTGTCTCTAGTTATATGTCATTTACTGTAACTATAATACTGTTCATGACAATAAAGTTTTGGGTTTTTAAAAAAAAAAAAAAAAATCTTCAATTCGCTGTTGATTTCTACACCACAAGCAAACGGCAAACAACAACGGCACTGAGATCGGTAAACGCACGTAGGCATGAACTCGAGTCATTGAAGTTAAGACTCCAGATGGAAGTGAAATTAGATCTGGGGAATTACTGCCTTGACAACATTGAACAAAAGATGTACAAGAACATGTGCAAGAAAACCAACTTGTCTGTTTACTTGATATCGTTTTTTAATAGCTCGAGCCGAATACTCCCGACAGGGCAAACTATTGAGACCAATGTTGAAGTCATAGGCCTACTCATAGGTCTGCGCTTGCTCTGCTTTGACAAAGTAAATTGTATTTATATAGCCTAAAATCATAAATTCACCTCAGTGAGCTATACATTCTTTACAACATACAACACTCACTATCCTTAGACCTATGATGGAGACTGAGGGAAAATACCCCCCAAGAAAACGTCAAACGGAAGGAAAAAGGAAAAATGTTGGCATCTCATTTCACGTGCAATAACTATTTTTTTTTCTCTGATTTGTTACAAACCAAAAATTCATCTGTCCTGGCTTTTCAAAACTGACGTACACACTAATTTCATGTAAACGATCCAGTATATACATTCACTGGCTGCTACATTTATGTCAGTCTTGTTGGCATTTTGAAAGGATACTAAATTTGTTGAAGAGAGGCATTTTCAATTAGCATGCTACTTTAACTGCCCTCAGTAAGTACCTTTAATTAAGGCCTCACTGGTACAAATTTGTACCTTAAATTTGTAAGGCAATGTTTTTGTCTTACAGTTTGTTGGAAAAGTGCATCCATGGCCATGGCAGGAGTCCGTTATGGTGCATCTGTAAATTTTCTGTTTTGTTTTCTTTTTTGTGACACCAGGCCGTAGGTTTCACTTTCCTGATAAACGAAGAGCCACAGGCAGGGGTGCAGTGTGTGGGTGTGTGTGTAATGATGTAAAACCTGGCAACGTTTGCAGCAGCCTTTCCCCTCCACAAAACACCTCAACTGAACCCCACATACACAGTTCAAGTATAAAATCACCAGAGGACGGATTCTACGGGGTTTGTTCAGGACTCGCTATCGGTGATGTGTCGGGCTTCGTCTGTCATTGAGTACTGAAGACTGTTCTGTTGTTCCTCCAGAGCCTCCCTGAGTTTGGCCTTTCTAAAAGCAGAGCACATAAAGGGTTTTGCTTTCGTTTCTCCGTGTCACACAGCTGATCATAACATTGTTTGAAGAACTCCTCATAATGACTTGATTGTTTCTCGCATTGTCCTGGTTGTGTCTGAACAGGTCCAATGTGGTTTATGTTGTGTGCCGGTAATACTATTGAACAAATTACTGGCACTGTATCTTTTTTTTTCCTACCCCGCTTATTAGATAGGGTTAATTCATCCAATGTGACATTATTCTCCTTTTTCAATTTATACTCGTAGACTATTGACAATATCATTGATGACTGATGAATATCTCTGATTGGATAATCCTGTACTCCCAGTAGCTCCAGATATTGTTTTTCATTAGTATTCCCAAAATGTTTGCAGGCAGGATAAAGTCTGTGCTGCATATGTCACTTTGAAGTGCACCTGCTTCTTTTCTTCAGTCAAGCTATAATGCTCATGATTTTCATGAACGTTTACCATTATACGATGTCAGTAAGAGTTAACTTTCACTTTCTGCTGGAGAACTTACGGTACCTCGGTCTTCAAAAACAATGACTTGTGCAAAAACTCAGGACATTTTCAACACCCTCAACAAAACACTTCAGCTGTAAGCTGGAAATAGATTAAATACCATAGAAAAAAACATATGAATGTAGGGTTGGATACAGCCTTACTGAAAATAGGTCATGAATGAAATGTCACATCAGCTTAGTTCAGGCCTCCCCTGTCAATGCATAATGTACAGTAGAGGTCGGCCCTCAAGAGCCCCCCTCCGTAGGGCCGAGTTCAAGGGGCGTTAAGTTTCGTTTTCCTGTCTCTTAGTCACTCAGCTGATAACAAAAGAATTTAAAACCCTGCTGCGTTGACTGTGTGGTGAAGAGTGGGCAAGGAGACGCCGACAAACACCGCGCAGTTCTCAACAGCTGACTGGTGAGTTAATGCAGGGAAACTGACTTTCAAACAGCACATAGATGAAGGACACCGAATGGCTCATTTATTCGGCATCCATCTCCCACTGCCGGCTCGTTTGTTTTCTCTCAGCAGCTTTGGATCGAGCCAGACTTAGTGGTGTCAACGATCAAAACAGTTTTGATGTGTAATCTAGTGTGTACTGCTTTCCTGCAGTATTTGGATTCTATGTAATTCTGATGTGTTGTCCAACAGGAGTGAAGTGTAGGATGGCGGATTTTGGACTCTACTCGTACCAGGAGGAAGTGGTTGAAAGGGCTCTTCAGGGAGAGAACATAATTATTTGGCTACCGACAGGAGGCGGCAAGACCCGGGCTGCTGTGTATGTGGCAAAAAGACACCTGGAGACCACACCACGGGCTAAGGTGGTGGTCCTGGTGAACAAGGTATACAGAATGCACAAAGCAGTCAGGATCAACAGTACAGAAATATTTTCATAGTAACAAAAAACAGAGCTGAGGGCAATTTTTGAAGCAGTGTGTATGAGTTCTTCAAAATACAACATTTTTGTTGTATTCTATAATGCAGGTTCACCTTGTAGACCAACATTACAACAAAGAGTTCAAGCCTCACCTGGGCCACAACTACACCCTGGTGCCAGTCAGTGGAGAAAGCGGGGGGAAGGACTTCTTCGGAAGAGTGGTGCAGGACTCGGATGTGGTCATCTGCACAGCGCAGATCTTGTATAACGCCCTGACTGACAAGGAGGAAACCAGACATATTGAGCTCTCAGGTCGATAGGAGTTAGCTTAATCAGTGTTGACCACTGTGTCGTGATGACAAAGTGAATTGACTCTTCATGTCTCCTCACAGATATTACTCTGCTGATAATTGACGAGTGTCACCACACCCACAAGGAGTCGGTCTACAACAAGGTGATGAGATGCTATGTGGAGAAAAAGTTGAAAGGAGAAGGTCCACTGCCACAGATCCTGGGTCTCACTGCGTCGCCAGGGACAGGGGGCGCAAAGATCCTGGAAAAGGCTGTGGAACATGTCCTGCAGGTCAGGGTCTATATATCTGGCTTTGATCATACCTATCGCGAGTGTGAGCTATCTGTCTGATCTCCCGCAGCAATTTCCTTTCTTCATCTTTTGCTTCCTCAGATTTGTGCCAACCTTGACTCAGCCATAGTTTCAACAATAAACTATGCCCCTGAGCTGAAGAAGAAAGTGCCCAGACCCATCAAGACATTCGACATTGTGGAGAAACGGCCTCTGGTTAGCCAATTTGTCTTTCTTTCCCCTAAAACAATAAACCGAATATTTGTAAAATTAAGAAAGTTTTATGAACTTAGCATCCTTGGCATGCTGATACTTCACACTCCAGCATTAACTACCCTGAGTTTCAAAAAGGAAATTAAATTTCAAAAAGAAACTTGAGTGATCGCAACAATAATAAAGTTTCTGTAATGACATAAATTGTCTTCATATCGTGGACACAAAGACAGTATTTTTTTCTTTCAGGATCTATTTGGGGATCATCTAAAGTCAATGATGCAGATGATCCATGAGTACATGAACCTACCTCCAGACTTCAGACTGAGACAGTGTGGCACACAAGAGTACGAGGCAGATGTGGTGATTTTAGAGCAGCGAGGTACCAACAGTTTTCTTTTTTGTCCTGTAATACAGTGGTTCTCAAAATGGGAGGAATAGAGGTACTGGTGGTGGTGGTGTGTGTGTGTGTGTGTGTGTGGGGGGGGGGGGGGGGTATGGAATATCCAGTGGAAAAATATGGAGTGAAACTAAGAATAAAGTGAAATATTCGGGTAAAAATAGTTTGCTGATACCATCGTGCTGACCTTAATTTCAATAAAATTCAACTTGGATTCTTTTCTATTAGTTACTTCCTCCATCGTGGTTAATGATTGATAAAATGATGGGGTGGGGTTGGATGGGCAGACTTTTATTCTGAAGGGGGAATTCAAGAGGAAGTTTGAGAACCACTTCTGTAATGTAATGCTGTTGATTTGAGGGTGACAGGGAAAGGCAAAAGAAATGTAAATCAAGTGTTAACAGGAAAGCAATGTTTCTGTTAGCACCCATATGTTATTTGCGTGTTTCTTGGACCAGGGGTAAGAGAGAACAAAAGACTGCTAGCACAATGTGCACTCCACCTCAGACAGTACAACGACGCCCTGCTCATCAACGACACCCTGCGAATGATGGATGCTTATTGCTCCCTGGAGGAATTCTACGACACAAAGCGCGTAACAGCCATGGATGGAACAGACATCTTCCTTCTGGGTCTTTTCCAAGGTGGGAATAGGGAAAAGCCTAACACTTGTCTTGATATGTTCAGGTGCATAGTTGCACAATGAAGTTTTACACAACGTAAACAAAACAAAACATGAGTACCAGTGTCTTTGTTACACAGAGAATCAGGTGGAGCTGAGGAGACTTTCTAGGGATTCTAGCTATGAGAACCCGAAGATGGCCAAACTTGAGAGCGTTCTGCTCAAACAGTTTGGTCCACATGTGCAATCAAGGGGGATCCTCTTCAGTAAAACCCGTAAAAGCATCCACTGCCTGAAAGACTGGGTCCTCAACAACGGAGCCTTAAAGAAAGCCGGCATCAAGGCAGCCATCCTCACTGGGGCCGGAAATGGCATCACTTACATGACACAGGTGTGATCTTATCCTATGAGCCCTAAATCATCCATATTTATTTGCCACTTCTCTATGGATGTGTGTTGTTGTTTTGCATTACTTAGTCTTTGCATGCTTTTATTTTCACACTTCCCTTGTAGCATGAGCAGGCGGACACAATCCGCAATTTCCGCCAGGGTAGTCTCAACCTCCTGATATCAACCAGTGTGGCTGAGGAAGGCCTTGACATCCCTGAATGCAACCTGGTGGTGCGCTATGGGCTGCTTACAAATGAGATTGCTCAGCAGCAGGCCAGTGGACGCGCCAGAGCCCGAGACAGCCAGTACTCAGTGGTTGCCACGAAAGGGGGACGGGAAGAGCACCGCGAGATCACCAACGAATACCTGGAAGACCTGACTGGAAAAGCCATTGCTAAGGTCCAAGAAATGAGCCACCAAAGGTTTCGCGGAAAGGTGAGGGTGTGGCGCTCCGTTCATTCTTGTCCCTTGCGCTCACTGCTCAGTGTTTTAATTCCTCTTTGCTCTCCAGATAAATGAGTTGCAGATACAGGCAGTTATTGAAAGTAGAGTTGCAGAGACCCATGTTACAGAGCCACTATGTCAAGTATCCTGAGTCCAGTGAGTTGTTGTGTTTACCGTGGACTCTGTTGACATTGAACCATCGATATTCTGGCATCAATCCTGACTTCGTGTGAGTTGAACTCTTGTGTGGTTCAACCAAAGGATATTCAGGTAAGTCTTTATTGACTGTCTTGGCTGGTCTTTACTGCTGAGACATGGCTGTCTTGCTAGGAGTGTTCGGTGGCATGTGAAGCTTGGGACTTTGAGGACTGGGAGCCTGGTCGTACTATCAACTGCAGTAATGGCAAATGCAACAAGGTACGTTGGACCTTCTGCCAAGTATTTCCCGAGGCGGTTTGTTGATTGAGCCATTGTTGTATATCTGAGTGTTTGTTGATTGTGTTTGTTGATTTTGTTGATTGAGCCATTGTTGTATATCTGAGTGTTCTCCTTATTTCATTTCACAGGACTGGGGATTTGAGATGAAGTACAAGAAGATCGCCCTGCTGCCCAATCTAGCCATTAAGAATTTTGCCCTGGAGACTCCTGAAGGCAGGATGACTTTGAAGAAGTGGAAGGACATCCCTTTCACAGTTGAGGACTTCAGCTTCGAACAATACTGCCAGGAAAACTTCCCTGATCTCTTTGATTGAGAAGAGCCCCCCCCAACACACACACACACACACACACACACACACACACACACACACACACACACACACACACACACACACACACACACACACACACACACACACACCAGTTTTTATTTGCCCCTTTTTTCTTTTCTGTCATTCAGGTCTCTTGGTGTTAGTCTGTGCTCATTCAGAGACACGGTTGTGATACTTATTGAGTGGCTTGTGTGTGAACACATGCTGTTCAAAAATTCACTCCAAACGTGCTAGCGCTTATTTGTGCTGTGGGGCCATCGAAGCAGCAGTATGCTGAAACCCATTTCAGGCATCGATCATGCTTGAAATTAGCATGACGGCTTTGTTTATGCCCAAGGTCCTAACTCCCTTTGCATGTTTTCTTGCGTTGTGTATTTCCCTTTGCTTCATCTCAAGTCAAGCGCGGAAACAAAGCAGAGAATGAACTCTGCTGTGAAATGAACCTCGACCATCACAAACACGTGCCGTGTCATCAAGAAAGCGATTTCTCATGAAGGCTCTTTTAGCCGTTTTTAAAGCACTTTTAATTGGCAGCTACATGTCGACAGTAGATGCAGTAGCGTATACACAATGTACACGGGTGGCAATTTTAAGGAAGAGCCAACATCAAGTGTCTTAGTCGGGTGTTGGGCCACCATGTGCCGCCAGAACAGCTTCAGTGTGCATCGGCTTTTAAACTAGAAGACTCTGGAACTCCACTGGAGGGATGAACAACTCTGGCGACGGAGGGAACTGTCCGACTCTTCAGTCCGAAATCTCTCATGTGGGTTGAAATCTGGTGAATGCAATGGCCATGGCACATGATTCACACCATTCTCAGATTCATCAAGCTGTTCAGAGACCCCTTGTGCCTTGTTTGGTAGCATCTGCGTTTGCTGTGTCTCTCCACTCGTTAAGTCAGGTTTTTTCATTTTTTTAAAAATTCCATTATGCAATTACTCAAATATTTTGCAGGAGTTGGTTTTACCATGATTTTATGGTTATCCACCGAAATTGAAAAAACAGCTGTTGCATTAGTTCACTTTATTTTGTTGCTTAAAACTATTTAATATCAGCTAATTATTGTGTATGTAAATAAACTGAAATAAAATGTACCTCTGAGAACCACTAGGTGTCAGTGTTGGTTAGCCAATGTCCACATCAAGTCAGGTACCATATTCTTCCCTACCTCTGTTAACCTCTAACAAATAGTGTGAATAAAGCCAGAATGGAAATTTTCTGCGTTGGTTCTCAAACTGAAAGCAATTGGCCGATGATGCCAGAGGCTCCAAGGTCACAGGAATGAGTCTGAAACACCAGATGTGGTGTAAAAATTAAGGATGAGGAAGATGAACGAGTAACTCGTTACTTACACCCACCAGACTTGAGCAAAGCTCCTTATCCCCACACCGCTTCAGTGGAGTGTCTCGTTTGATTCTATTCCACTATGGCCTCCAACTGTGTGTATGCAACATCTGGAAAACAGAAAATGTAATCAGTTGACATGAAAGGGAACATGTACATGCTTTTGGTCTTCACATATGCTGAGGTATTTGTGTTGAAAGCAGAAAAAAGTCCCTGAAACCTCAACAGCTTCTCTTTGAAGGTTTTAAAAGGTGAATGGAATGTTGCTTATTTTGACTGCTGCAGCTCACTATTGTAGCTCCTGCATCCCTGGATCAATACACGGTTACGTATTTCTGCTAAGATCATTTAACACCATCTGAACAGTCTACACCACAGAGGAACTGATTAATTAGAGTTGCAAATGATCATTTGGCACCCTGGCTTCAAACATACACAACTTCGCCATTTCTCAGACCCCCCCTCCGATTTTTTTTTCCCCCCGTTGAGCAAACTCCAAAAGACAAATTCAGACAGCCAATCATTTACACTTTCCTTCTGCTGCTGGTTTGCTTACATGCATGACTCAAGCTTAATATTCAACAGCATAGCTGCAGATATAATGAGCGGTTTCCAAAACAAACCCAGATTATGAAACCGACGCAACTGGCGGGGAAACCATTAATTTCACGCTGGCAGCTGTTTTGGGTTAGATTAATTCTTGACCCACAAAAGATCTTTGTGCGCCTCTCTGGGCAAGGCACGACCGGCTCAGCCTTGCTGTGTCACACGTGTCGCAGTCCTTTCAGAAAACAAGCAGAGGGCTGGAGTCAGTACTGCTGCCGCGGACGTAATCCCTCCTAAAAACAGACTCTGTTCCGGTGTCATGCCTGACTCAGATTCAGGCAGGCGGAGACGAGCCGTACAGTGTGTGATTTGCTCTGATCAGGCACAAGCTCTATAATCAACACTGATTACTTCCTTTTACTTTTCGGCTCAACACCCCGTGCATCTTAATTGCAATTAGCTCTCTTCTGAAATTAAAGCAGCTTGGAGGAGTTGAGCGAAGGATGATAACGGGGTTTGTGTTTGAGTGTGTTCGCGTTTGTGTGAATTTAGGGGACGCCAGTCAAACAACAGGCTCCTTGTCATTTGTGTGTAGGACACGCCTGCCTACTGTATACATCCCCTCCGATACAGTACATGAGAATTATATGAATCAATATGGAAATTCCTTGGCTTGTTAGTTTACAGACAATGTCTGAATTTCTTGATATACACATGATTAGAACTGATTAGCCAAGTCATATCACGTTGCTATGTCCAAATCATATTTAAGATTTCATTTAAAATGCAAAACCAAGTCAGAGCTGATCTGCACGTTTCAACAATAGTGTTTTTTCCTTATTTATTTGAATCAAATGTCTTGATGGTTCTGGGTACAATCAGAAGTCTTTCAGCGGATTAGTCGATCAACAGACGATAAGAACAACTATTTTGATAATCAATAAGTCATTTCAGTCATTTTCCAAACAACACAAAATACCAAAACTTGCTTGTCACAGCTTCTCCACTGTGACTATTTTCTGCTTCTACTTGTAATTTCTGACGGGAAACTGAATAACTGTGGCTTGGACCTTTCGACTCACCCCTGGCCTCTCGGAAACCACAATGAAAGTTGTTTTTTTTTTTTCCCCCACTATTTTCTGACATTTTATTAAAAGAAAAAAAGAAGAGTGTTTGAATAACCTAGAAATTAACAATACACAGTAGTGGCGGCAGCAGCGGCAGCAGCTCCGCTTATAATTGCTCGGTTTTAACTCGATGTTTCTGTAGTACTTTTCTTCTCGGCGACGCTCTGGCTTTTGAACAGTTTTGACACGGGCAGGAAAAACTCCACTTATGAATCCAGGCCTAACCTGGATGTCACCTGTCACCTGTCACCTGTCACCTGTCACGGCCGACTGACGGCTCATTAGCCTAATTAGCCGTTTGCGAAGGAAGCTAGGCGACCCGGCGACCTCCGCGGTTTGGACCATTACAGCACCCGTCCCCCACGCCCCCCCCCCCTTTTTTTTTGCCGGGTTTTTTTTCTGTCCTTCACAGAAACTTCGGGAAAGAAAAGGAACATTAATATTCCGCGGGCGTTTGTCACCTGCTCCCAAACCTAAACAAAACCCAAAGTGGTGCCGGGAAACGAGCCGTAAGGCGGGATGCGACGCAGCGTGGCGCCTGCCTTCGTTTAGCACATGGTCCGGCTCGGCGCCTGGTAAGTGTCGGCAAATTAGCAGCGACACGGATGCTAATTTTGCTAATTTGCTAACTAAACACACACACACTCACATCTCGCTTCTATGGCCGCCGCCTCGGGCGGACTCGTACCGTTAAACGTGTCGTTGGTGTCGCCGTATTTACGCGTTTCATCCCGGAAACACGCACACGACGGGAAAAGCGCCGAAGTTTCTCGTCCGTCCGTCGAGTGTCGGCGAATCGGGTCTGACGCGCATGTGCAGTTGGCGCATCGGGCTCCAAACTCTTAACCTGAAGGTCTGAGGCCTTGGGGCCTAAAAAAAAAAGTCCCATCATGCACCAGGAGGATGAACCAGGAGGATGAAGCTCTTATCCGGGGGCCCCCTCCCCGCTGTTCGGCCCCGGGCGCTGTACCGGCCCCTCGGGGCCCCCCCCCCTAAGACGACGGAGCCGCAGAGGTTGGTACCGCAGGTTCCCCCTTCGGCTGATGTTGTATTTCAGCGGCTAATAAACGACTGGGTGCGTCGGGGCCCTCGGCCCCTGGGCAGTTGCCTCGGATTCATTCTGCGTACTTTTGTTTTTGTTTTGTTGTTTTCATTTCAGCCAGTGTTTATCGTGGTGCTTCGGCTTTGTTCCGGCAGATTTACGGGGAGTTCAACCAGAGAGTGATTATTTCTGCTTCTGAGATTGCTGAATTGGAAAGATTTGTAAATCCCCTTTGTTACCCTGTACAATGAGCATTGTATATGGGGACAATGACAATAAATTCTACCTTAACCACGGCTTGAATAGGGCTGTGCTGCAAGCATGGCTGGGAATAAAAAAGAAGATATTATTTGTGACAGAAATATTTATTCTCTTTCTCGTCCCTTTAATCATCTTGTGACCACCCTTTGATATTTAGGGATCCCCCTAGGGCATAAGGAGACACTGTATGAATTCTTCTGCATAAAATTACTATGACTAGACAACATTTACAGGAGTGGACCACGACGCCCGTCACTAGGTCAACTTCCCCGGCCGCAGACAGGAGTCACAGGAGTCAGGCCGGCGTCAGACCGGTTTCACGCCGGGGGCAACACGTTTGTGTTGTCAACAGTTGTGAACGCGCAGTTTTTTTCCACTCCTGCAGTCTCTGCCCACGCTCTCCCTCCAGGACTTTTGCGCTCGCTGGGGATCCGGACTGGGGACGGGGACGGATGACTGGTACGGTACAGCGAGCCGGTCATCGCCGGGACCGGGCGGTTCCTCTGGGGCCGGTCTGCCGCATTCGAGGTGACGGGACCTCCGTTGTCTCTGTTCTCGTGGCAACGCTAGAGATTCAGGTTACCCCCGGTGACAAGAAGGGCAGATGACATCTGCGTTGTCATTCCCGTGTGTTGTTATGTGTATCGTCCGTGCATTACTTGCAGTGCAAAGCGGTTATTGAGCTGCCGCCCAGCCTGTGTGGAGTCTTGTGGTCTGGAGGGAGCGTGTTTATCTTCGACATCTCTTATTGGTAATTCCATTTGACCTCCTCTACGACAGCATTGTCTTAGTTAACATCAAAAGAAAAAGCTCTCGAGTGAATTCAAGACGCAGAGCGTTTTTTAAATTTTACACAAAACATTCCTTTCTACATTTTAATTTCACGGTGCGTTCGTTTAGACGCTCGAAAACATGTCTGTGGGTATTTTCAGAGCAACATGAAAGCAATTAGAGTCCGCAAAAGGGTGCATCTTTGTTGTCGGACGTCGCCTTTGATTGAGGACGTTGCTCTCTGAAGTGGACCGCAACTCTGCTGCTGGTGCCAGAGTGGAGACTTCACCAGGCTATTTCATGCTTTATTATAGCGCAGATAAAAGAGACGCTTGTCTTTTCTGTCCGACACTTTTATGGCTGGGCTTTTGTCTGCTCTTCACTGTCTTGTCCCTTTCTGCTGCGTCTCCTTTGGAAAGATGTGCCTGCTAAATTAACTGAAATCCTAATAACTTCTATATCAAGATCTCCTATGCCCCCCCCCCAATGGATTGTTCAGCTGTTTCATTGGATAAAGAATCCACTCTAAAAAACCCAAACAAGTCCAGCTGTCTGTGTTACAGCCCATAAAACATTATGACATATCAGCAGTACAAATATTAGCGCTCACATCAAAACGTCTGGGAGAAAAAATGTTAGTGCTTTAGATATTTATTCTGTGTGTGCCCATGTACGTGGCTGTGTTTACAGGTTTGGTTTGGACTAAAATAAACGTCTTTTGGTTCTCCTTCCTGTTTCTCTGCCAGCGCCTGGTGTGTGTGTGTGTGTGTGTGCCCGTGTCTATTTGTGTGTGTGTGTGTGTGTGTGACTCTAATCCTTGTTATTAATCCATGTTGAGTCGCTTTAAGTCATTCAGGCTGGTGAGGATTATTGTGGACTTGTATGACAGCCCACAGTTTTTTGTTTTTTTTTATTTACTCCTCTCTACGTTGATCACTGGAGGATGATTGAGTGTGGCCTTGTTTGTGTGTGTGTTTGCGTGCGTGCGCGTGTGTGTGTGTGTGTGTGTGTGTGTGTGTGAAAGAGAGAGAGAGAGAGAGAGAGAGAGAGAGATGTTGGGTGAATGTGAGGGTAACCGAATAAATTCAGTGAAACTCGAATCAGAAAATATCTTTCCCTTTGACTGAGTGGTGGAATTATTAGTCAAATAATAGATTAGTTAATTGACAGTAAAATTACATCTCTAATATGGAGCTCAACAGAAATTGAACTCTTTCAAAAATCCATTCATTGTTGAATTTTTTTCTTTCCTTTTTTTAAGGCAAAAATCCCTCAAAGACTAATCCCTTCACTGCTTCCAGCTTTAATTTCTGAATATTTGCTTGTTTCTGAGCCTGCGGTGCTAAACTAAATATCTCTGTAGTTTAGCACTCTGACAAAACTGTTTTTTGTTATTCTCTTAACATTTTAAAAACCAACCAATTTATGGATTAATCAAGAAAATATTCTGCAGATTAATAGATGAAGACTATAATCGTTAGTTGCAGCTTTAGTAGTAGTTTAATGACAGATTAAGAGTGAAATCTACAAAGTGACTTTAAAATTCTGTTCGGACTTGCAACTGTTATATCTGAGTTTTTCTAAAAGAATTGTAAATAGCACTTATTTGATCCAATTTATAATTGATGGGAGCTTGTCAGTTTTCCGAATGTGGGGGAGTCCAAGGGCCTTTAGTGAGGCAAATGCCATGAAGTTAGCTTTGGGTGTTGATATGGGGTTGCATTCAATTGTTCCATGACAGAAATGTGCGAGGGCTTCAAAGACACAACCCTGAAATGTAGTCAAAGACTGTGTGTCTCTATGTGTGAGGTGTCTCCAAAACATCTGCCCAGCTGTGGCTGGGTTCAGCTGGCACCTGTTTACATGCAGGATCATTACTGGGATAGAATTTTGCACAGTTTCTCTCCCACGAAATGTAAAGGACATAGGACTTTAAATCGAGGTTGAGGCCTTTAAGGCAATGGGAGGCGGTGTGGATGTCCTGCAAGGAGTTTTTCCACATCTCCTCAATGAGCTCAATGTTAATATCCTTTTCCCAGGCAGATTTAATTTTATACAGGGAAGGCAAACTATTAGCTCGGATAATCTTGTATATTCTAGAAACATTTCCCGCTGTAACTGGATCCCAGTCCAATATGGTGCCTAGCGTGCTCTTTACCGGCAGGACTGGGAACATGTTTTTGTTTTTTTTTTTCCCCTTTGGCGAAGCTGTGGGCCTGGCTGGGATCTAAGGAATAGTACCTTTTTTTTTTTTTAGTGTATCATGCTCCTGTTGGAGAATTTCAAAAGAGGCGAAAGTGTCATCGATGAGTAGATCGCTAACAAAACAAAACAAAAAAAAAGAAATGAATCAAGCCACGTTTGAAATGCCACGTCAGTCTGGGAGGGAGGAAAATAATGGCATCAAGTGTTTTCTGTTTTCTGAATGCTGAAGTCAGAGAGAGCGTTTTCACACACTGTTATCGAGCTGTCTGATAGTTCCTCAGGGCAGGGGTGACCTCAGTATTGCTATCAGAGAGGCTGAGGTATTGGAAAAGGTCTCCATGAGGGCCCAGGTGGGACCACTTTTACTTTTAATTCAATAGGTCTGCTATTTTCTGTTCACTGTTTTTTACTTTTTTTATAGACTAGGTGAAGAATATTTGACAAATTTAATCAATGTAAATAATTCTTCGTTGCAAACAAAACACATTTTCACTTGCTGTGCATGAGTTTTAAATGCAAACGCTGCAAATTAGTGTACAGTTGTGAATTTGTTTGTGTGTATGTGAGAGACAGACAGACAGACACACACACACACACACACACACACACACACACACACACACAGTATGTGTGACAGCTGGCAAAGTCCTTTTATTCTGAAGGCATGACCAGGGGCGCTTTCATGGACTGAAATAGTTGTAAACACAAGAGGAACCCAAAAGCATCTGACTAAGACGGGCGATCCCCCGACGTCGGCGCTGAGGGTATCGATTTATGCCATGAAAACCTCACTCGTAGCGAAGCAGCGAAGGCTTAGACGTGCTCTGTTATTTCCAAATCCAACTTTAAAAAATGAGAGGAACGAGCAAAATGAAAATAGCTACAGCTGTCTGAAGAGTGTTTTAGAAAATTATGAGAGAGAGAGAAAGAGAAATGATGAAAATAGAAGAGGCGGCAGAGAGGAGAGGGTACAAAATGGGGGGGGGTGATCATTGATTATTGAAAGGAGAATGAGGAGAGACTGAAAAAGGCAGATGGAACGAGAGCTATGAATATTTTTATAGAGCGCAGAAAAGTGGGAATTGAATGACGCTGAATTAGAGAGAAGCGACGGCAGCAATATGTCCTGGAGGAAGAATGCTGCCGTAGTAAAAGCGGTCGCAGTTCATCATCTGAAACGCTGCCAGGACGCAGGGCCGACTCCAAGAAATCTGATGTAAACAGAAAGAGAGAGACGACGACGACGACGACGACAGCAGCATCAGCAACAACAACAGCAACAACAACAGTTTCACATGGGCAGCTGGTAAACACTGTTACGATCCCCCCAAGAAGCCCAGTCCAACTCAGAAAAGCCTTGTTTCTGTGTACCAGCTGGAGCTGGAGATAAACAGAGGGCTCATATAGCATAAAAAGATTTCTACAGATTTATGAGGCTCCGGCACAGACAGCTATTGATCCCTTTTCCCACCGTCTGAACCAGTCAAAGGAGAGCGGAGGCCGCCGAAAACCTCAGCATGGTTTACATCCGTTTCTTTATATATTTATTTTCATCTTTGGGATGTAGGTTGTGCCTGTTTTCAAAGTGACTATAAGTGGAGAATAAGCGACGACTGGAATTACCCCTAGAAAGGGCAGCAATAGAGGGTCAAATGGCCAATGTCGAGTAGAATTGTAGAAAACGAATTGCTGAAAACACTGGAAGCAACGTCGCCTGTAGATTTATCCTCAACAACAGGAAGGAGAGATTTCTTGTTGATAAGGTATCTTCAGTCATTTGAGCAACACAAACAAGGGTCCATTTACTTGTCCCTCCACTGTGTCTGGATTGCAACAGAAGTCCTGGCAACAGATAGCAGTGGAAGGTGAGTATAAAATGTTGTTTTGTTTATAATTTTGATGATATATATGTGTATATATATATTTTTTTATTTTTTTTTTTTTATCAGACGAGATGTTTGGGAAAATTTACGTTCAAGGAACCACAGCCTGACTCGCCAACCGAGGTGGCATCACGTTCACAAACACTGGTTGAACCTCATTCTAAAAGGCCTCTTCTCTTCTAATGTTAAAAGTTAAACACACAAACGGTAAAGAACACATATACCTTCTGTCAGGCATGTCCATGTGTGCAAGCTAAACAGGCATACAGGGTTATGCTAATACTAAAAAAAGAGACTGATCTTTCATTTTTCTCTGTTTTGCTTCTAATAAATACAGAAAAAGACACATACTGGTTATTTATTTCCATATCCTCTAGTCAGGTCATCACCTGGTGAGGATGCTAACTTTTTTGCCAGGGACACGAAGCTTTATCCTCAGTGTTTTTAGAATGTTGCCATGTACTGTATGTATGGAGCTAACATCAGGTTAATAGGCATGCTAGCTAACGTACAGCGACAGTCGTACGTTGAATGCCGATTGAGAAGAAACGAGAAGCCCTCTCTTGTCCGCGTCTGTCCACCGCTATCGCTGTGACTCGTGTCGTGCAAGAACAAGAGGATGGACCGATGCAGCGGCAGCAACCGAAAGGGGCAGGGCGGGGAAGGTCGGCTGATGATACGGGACCGCAAACGCACCACAACCTCAGACCCGGAGAGAGAGAGAGAGAGAGAGAGAGACCCAGTCAGATGCCACAACATCCTGCTGATTTAAATGTAAAAAGTGTTAAGAGAAGAAGAGACGCCATCATCGTCATCAGGAAACACCACGATAAAAATACAAACAGGCAACAACAAAAGCAAAACAACAAATAGAGCCATCGATCACACTTGGTGAGCTGCAGGTCATGGGCTGCAGCTTTGCCTAATGGAGGCACTACATTAACTGGTGGGGAGTTTTGACAGATCCAATTAGAATTAGCTCCGTGGCTCTGCCCCCGCCCTGCCCTCCGAGCAGCTCTCACACACGCAGCTGTAAGGTAGCATGGCGTCCTCGCCACTCCAGCTCATCCACGGTTTCCCTGAGACTCTTTGGTCCTCTCACGGGGAGCACAGGGTCTACAGATGTGGACCCAGGAGCAGTTCACGCCGCCATCCAAGCATTAATCGTTCGTTTGTTTGTTGTTTTTCTTAGCTTAGCGTATCCTCATAAAAATAATGACAAGGTCTTTATATACAGTATGTTACTAGAAAACCCATGTGTCCACGCTGAATACTTTTCATGCTGCCACCACACGCCCTTTCCTCCGCATCCCTCAAAATGTCTATTCCTGTCTTTTGGTGAAGTCGCATTTCTCTCTCCTATCCACAAATGTCCAAATGATAGGTTTTGTGTCTAAGGAGAAAAGGGAGTCATGCTTCACAAGACGGGAGCACAGCAAAACATCTGACTGCTGCCAAGGAGAGGAAACAAAGCAGGCTTCTTTTTTCTTTTTTTTTTTTTTGCAAAATCTATTCTTTTGTCCTCATCTGAGGCCTGCTTTCTTTGTGTACCCTTCACTCTCCTTCCAGCTGCAGTCCTCCCTTTCAATTATTCCTGAGAAACGACGTACTTGTCAATCTTTTCCATTTCAATAGCTGATAGGCAACACCGCCCCCCCACCCCCATCAGTAGAGACAATTAATTCGATCAAGCTGTTGAAAGTCATTTTCAGTCGCAGCGGGAGGGCAGCGCCAGACTGACAGCAAGGACTCACTACATCCATTGTTAAGAGGGGAACAACACAGAGTAAACCAAGGTAAATTAGCCTGACTGGATCCGGAAGTAATCTACACCGTTCAATTATGTTTTTGTGGGCATCGTTTCCCTGTTACTTTTGCCCTATCACACTGTGTGTGTGTGTGTGTGTGTGTGTGTGTGTGTGTGTTCGTTCGTTGCAGACTGCAGCGTGTACATCCTGTCAGTGTGAATACCAGAGGAAAAACCTACGCGACCCTGAGACGTGACGTTTTCAGCCTATAGCGTGGCCGTGACGCGATACCTGGAGAGAGCACGCTGGCTGTTTTCGGGTGTCACCCTGTACCTGTATTCCTTACATTTCGTTGCCTGTAGAAACGGATCCAATCCTTCTAGCGACGGCGTCCGCTCTTCAGTCTCGAATTGCGTGAACAGCCTTTCTTTTGCTTTCTCAAAAAGGAAACGTCTGAGAAGATGGAACCTCTGTTTCAAGCACAATTGAGACATGATGAGTTGTCCGAATACTGTTGAACGAGAGTTGTGTGTAAATCTTTTTTTTTCCCCCCCGCTGATGCGAGCTATCGAACCCCCTCATGCAGGCCTTTGATGTAGCTCTCCATTGTCTTGCAGAGCTGCAGGAAATTGAAAGGCGAGATCAGGGGAGCGTTAGCGAAGGGGAGAAGAGGTGGAGGACGGGAGTGACGCGCGGCACGCCGGGGCTTTCTGGGACACAGCACACGGAAATGAACTAGCCTTGCATGACCTGCAGGAGCTCGCTCTCATAGTGCGAGGGATGCACAGAGCAGAGAGGCAAGAACAGTTGTTTTAGAAAACACAAAACATCAAATAAGTGATTTTTATTTCTTTTTTTTTTTTTACTAAAGGGATTCAGGGCACAAATCCAGGTTTAATATTTCCGCAGCATCCTTCCAAGCCCACGCCACCTCTCACCGCCGCATCTAAAGCTTTATTCTAATTCAGAGAAAACACTAAACCTCCAGAGAATTACACAGAACACACTTGCTCAGCCTTAAAAAGAGCATTTGCCCCTCGAGTGTTGAGAGAGTAAAGTTTTAATGCGACCAGAATTTGATTTGAAGCTCTGAGTGGCTAGAAGAAGGGAGAGACAGGCTCCTGTCTGCGAATGTCATTCTCTTCAACACTGTAAGTGCTTTCTCCCCATCTGTCAATGAACACACACTTTGCCATATTTCTTCCTTTGCTGATAAATTATAATGACAGTACGAACTGGCTGTTTCAGGTTGGGGAGCACAAAGTGGTTTTTAGGCGAGGTTAATAAGTCCATTTCTGCTCTTTTGTCAGCCCTGGGAAGTGGAATTAGCATTTTATTTCAACATGGCTGTTGCATATTTTTCTGATCATATTTGAATATTTCAGCCATACATCGAGCCATGATTAATAAAAGTCTACTTCTCCATTAGTGGCTGCAGATTCTCAAAGTTAAAAGTCACATGGTGCTCCCCTTGTTATATTCCATTAGGCTAAATTTAAACTGGAGATGCTGTTATAGTACTTTCCTCCTGAATCCAAACTTTTAATCACAACATATTTGGGTATTTATAGCGAGCTGGCCACTCACTTTAGGAATGAGAGTAATTTCATTTGAATTTGTGGAGCAGATTCCTCCCACGTGAGTCTTGGTTGTTTTAAATGGAGATGAATGCAGAGGACAATGGCAGCAGTCTGTTATATCAAAATGACATAAGCAATGAAGGAGCGTGGTTCTATTTCTTTCTTTTTTTTTCTCCCCCCGCTATTGTGCTCAGGTAGTGTGGAGAGGGAGGTGGGAACTGTGATTTCGCAACGTGGCAGGTCAGACACGGGAAAGTGGGTTTGCTCTGGCGGGAAATGGCTATTTACGTAGCTGAAAATGGAGTGGGCCTTTCTGACATTTTCATAGCCCTGCAGGCAAGAGTAACCTTCAGCAGAAAGGGGAACGATTAAAGAAATGGGAAGGGGGCGGGGGGCAAGGTGGGGCAGAAAGCAGGGGAAGCGATTGCATGGGAGGGTTAAAAATGATCGGAAACATTCGTTTTGCGAGAAGGGAAATAAAGATGTGCGGAAATAGATGAAAATTATTTTGAAAGGTCAGGGAAAGGTGTGAGAGAGCACAGAGAGCAAACACCGACAGGTGGAAAATCAAGAAAATGGATGGAATAAAAGCAGTGTAATGGTGGACAAGGTTAACAAAAATACTTGCAATTCATCTTCAAGAATAATGTTCAATAAATAACACATGTCAGCCTTTTCATAAAAGCTTTACACCCTGTTGCACCTTTTAAGCACTGATATCAAACCATGCAAATCACACGGCCCGGAAATGTCTGCGCTGATGTGAGATGACAGAGGGAGATTATGCATGTTTAAATCACAATGGCCACGTGCAGCAGCTCTCGTTTATATTTCATCCTTCAGTAAACTTGACATGATAATGTGCACCGTAAAGTGCCCCCCCCTCCCTGCTATCGCCCTGTGTGGGGGAACATCAGGAGACAACTGGGTATCTCCATCAATTACTCCTGTCCGACTGCGTTAGCCGCGACTTTCAGTCACAGGCTCGGTCAAGTCCTGCAGATTTCTGTGGCGCGGTGAAACCTGTGTCAGTTGTGATTCAAATAAACTATCAAATCCAACTTATAATGAATGGAAATACAGTAACTATCGAATTTTCTTGAAGAATGACGGGCCCTTATTTACCCAACTCCTGAAGGCAACGGGCCTTCACCCAAGCAGACCTGTATTTCTAATTCCCCCTATTTTGATAAGTATAATTGGTCAGATTTCCTATTTGCCCCCTAAGGCTCTAGTGAGTCAGTGGACATCAACCCTTCCTGTCTTCGCAAGGCATTTAATGTTAAACATTTGCAAGCATACGATGCGACGGCAGCAGGACGGGAGTCGGTGTCAGTTTGAACCCTGTAATTAGAAAAAAAGGGAAAAAAGAAAGCATGGTTATATTGTTGAATTCACTAAATTACAGCTATAGAAATGTGCATTATGCTTAACTGGCCTGCACATTATATGACCGGCACCAGGAGTTTCTCCACCCTTGTTTTGTCCCAAGCCTGTATGTTGTCAGTGCCCCCGTCCTTCATTGAAAACCTGGCTTTTAATTGGCATCTGGTTTTTATTTGTCATAACTAACTTGGGCCTCAATACGCTAATAAGAACAATAAACAATATTGTATTGGAAACTGCAAGTGGCCACTCTGTATGAAATGGCTACTCCTTGTTGAAAAGTATTTAAGTTCTCAGCCAGATAGATTCCCTGCTTATTCCTACCAGGGAATGTGGAGGAGGGACATGTGGGGCTGGTGTCTTCATGTATCTACCCAGCATGCATTGGATAACAAGACTAAGAGTCTGCAGCCATGTTAGCGACTCTGTGAGGCGCTAATGTGTTTAATGCATGGCTAAATGCAAACACTGAAATGCTAAGAAGCTCAAAATGACAGTGATGATATTTAGCAGGTATAATGTTCACCATGTTAACTGCCTTAGATTAGTGTTTAATCACGTTAATGTTTGCTATTTTAGCAAATGTGCTGCTGAGAACATCCGAACAAAAACAATATAATTGCAAAAAATGTTTTGAATTGCAATAACAGGCAGCCTGTGGATGTGTCTCTGGATGTTCTGTAGACTCTCTATCTCGCACGCCTCCCCTGATTATAATTGCGCCAATCTCCCAGTTCCCTGATGAAAATGTTTAACTTTCTAGATGTTCCTGTACTGGATGGCTGGACGAGAACTTATCACATGATCATCAGAGAGAGCGAGCGAGAGAGAATTCAGGAGAAACTGTAGGAGGGAGTAAATGATTTCCATGTGGCCGTGTAGCCGAAGTAGGGCTGATTGTATCAGTAGATGCAGCTAATAGACCCTGATTACGAGCAGCCTCATTTCGTAAAAATGACTCCTTTGCCGAGAGTCCGAGTGCTAGAATATGATTTTTCTCCTATGCACTTTTTCTCTTCTTTCAGAGCATAACAATGTCACCACAATGAGAAAAATTGTTAAGGACACAAATGTGTTCAACTTATCTGTGCGCTTTCTTTCCTGTAGATCTGTCTCTCTGTGTAATTAAGGGCGCGAGTTCGTGAGCTATGACTGTTTCATTACTTTTGAATAGGCCAAGATGGGCTGATACGGGTGAGAATGAGATATTGATATGTGCACTATTACTGGGGTCTCTATTAATTTTTGCTCTACCGTTCGCTGCTTACTTCTTATTCAGTATCCTACCAAGGCTATAAAGAGAGAGTTAATATTTTTACATCATTGAGTGATTCACTCGTCCATGTTGAGGTTTATTCAAGGCCCTAGCCAGGGCGTCGGATAGGCAAAATGTGAACTATCAAGAATTTCCTGAATTATTGATTGATTGTTGGAAACAATATATATATAGATATCTAATAATGGACACAAAGCTGGAGCAGGAAGTGTTTTATGCATTATAGTCCCATGGGGAGGGCTAAACCTCTGAGTTTTTCTTCCTGTCAGTGCCACGTAGAGCACCAGAGCAGAGAAGAGGTGTGAAGATGGCTCCCGCATGTCGCCCCTGACAATCAGTCCTGTTGAGACCTGCTCGGCAGCCATCTATAATGTAGGTTCAAGAGTAAAAGAGCCTCTGTCTCTGAACTGTGAAGTGCTTTTGTGGACTCTCAGACAGGGTAGTTGCCCAGACCAAGAAGATAAGCGACTGTTAGCTGCGTTTTACATTATTATTCCGAGCAGCCTTTGTACAATAAAACACTTTAAAATTTGTTTTATCATTTAATTTTTTTTAAGAGGTTGCACAGACACATGCTCACACAAGCTATACATTACCATAGGGCGAGCATCCCGGGAAAAAAAACCCGACAGTGGTTCAGCCCAGCGTCAGACCCCTCTGAGTAAAAGGTGTGTGAAATAGGTGTTTCTTCTTATTAATATGTATAGCTTTTGCTTCCTCGTTCTCCCCGTGGAATAAAAATCTGACAGCGTGTAGTGGTGGTGTGAAAGCTCAGGGGGCTTCGTTCCTCCCCCTGGCGCTGCGTCTCCCTCGCTGGGAGGAAAATGGCATGAAAGTCACCGGGCAGACCCAGGAGGTTAATTGCCGAGTTATAAATCACACAGGACAGTTAGGCCGTTAGCATATGGCCGCTGTTACTCGGGTCATGGCAAAACACTTTCCTACAGTATGTTGGGCCGGTCGGTTGTAAGATGCTAATATTAACATCCCTTTTTGATTTGTCATATTCCAGGTAAATAGAACCTGATCAAGAGAGAGGTCGGATGCTTTCGCTCACAATGAGACCCCCTGTGTGGTGTGCGAGGGTTCGCGGTTTGCATACTGATCCAATCGGTGCACATTGTGATTAGCCTTTAACCCCGTTCCAAAATACTGATGAATTTGTTACAGGGCTCATTCAAAATTCATTATGTGACCTTTTAGAAATGTTAGCTGTTATTGTAAGTCTTTCTTTTTCTTTTTTCTTTTTTTAAAGGCAACTGATACTTAGTTTTGTATTTATCCACGTTGGGTGGCATTTTATCCATCATGTGTCACTAAGGCAAGTTGTTCCTCAAAGATCTTTTAAATAAAATGCAAACGTTAACCCAACATATCTCCTACTATTACAACTCACAATATGTAGAATTATCCATTTTTAACCTGGAGCGCCTCTTTCATATCAAAGCGGGAGCTTCTTCCTCCCGGCACTTCTCCCCATCCTTAGCAGTAATTCTTCACTTGGCAACTGTCTGTCATGTATAAATCTGTCTCACCGCAGGCATCTGGAAAATTGATTTTGCCTTGATGGACAACTGAAGTCTGACTGACAGTGTCGGCAATGCAGATTATCAAGCAAATTCTCCCCCGAGAAGTCAATAATTGTCTGAGGAAATAACGAAGCGTCTTCTGCCACTGAAACTTGTTTGTCTTTATGCGCCTTTGCCTTTTATCCTCTTACCTAAGTCAGTGTGCTGCTGTCTAATTTATATCAGGCCCTTTTTTTTCCCAACCGATGGTGCCTCTATGGCAAGCCAGTGTAATGAGCTCAGTGGTAATTGCACTGGACCCTTCTAATTAAAACCAACGCCAAGGGCAAGTGACCACGAACGGGGCAGCAGTCTGCCCCTGCCATTGGAGCAAAGGTAAACCGTAACTCATGGTGCAGTGGTTTATGTGATTTTTTTTTTTTTAAATGGCCTCTTTTCTTTTTTTTCCCCCCAGTACAATCACATTAAATCCATGCCTTGTGTCCTAGGGAACTCCTTGTCAGTACAAAGCAGCAGCCAGGTATTCAACGACCACAATGAAGAGCCACTTTGTAGGAAACCATGAAATATCACTGTTGAGAAAAGATTTCACTTAGAATATACAGGATTGAATGTGTGTTGTTTATTTATTTATTTTAAAAAAGAGAGAAAGCGGAGAAAACGTGCTCCTTACAGTGGAGTCTTGCCAGTCAGTGAAAGGAATGGCATTTCATTTTGAAGAGGAAAAATCCGCCCTTGGATACTGTCAGAAGAAAGCACATAACGCGGCGTGAAATGATCCCAGAAGTGGACTTTTGCTTTAAGATGCATGTGTGAATAAAAGGAACACTTCAGCTGGATTTTGTGCATATTCTTTTTAAATCGGGGGCAGCCGAAGCAGAATTCCTCTTTTACAGAGGATGCATTTCGAAACCTACACATTTTTTTACACACTCTGTAGCCATGATTTTGCAGCCGTTTTTAGAGCTACGCGTTAAGAGAGTTGCGAAGACGAATGTGTGTGAAAATCCAGGGGAAATGTCGGGTCTACGTGGAGCCTCTCAGAAGAGTTCTCCTGCACTCCCCCTCTTCTTAGCCCCTTTTAAACCTATCATTTCCATATTCCTTCTTATTTTCTTCACACACACCGCTCTGGGTGCGTTCATGCTGAAGTTAATCAACTGCCTGAAGTGCCGTAGTTCCTACATCTGCTCTCCTCTTCTTCTTCTTCTTTTTTTTAAAGCTCATTTTCTGACTCTGCTCGCTCTGGTCCATCAAAGGCTCCATTTAAAGATGGGCTTTAAAGTTCCCGTTGAATGGACACAGCTTGCCACTTAGGTTGCCCTGGAAACCAGGTTGACGCATGGACAGGTTGTTGAGAACAGTGTGAGTGGGAGTTTGAGAGGCTGTGGAGGCCTGTCAAGATTTACACATTTACTGTACAGCTCTGCAGACCTAGTGGCGTTTTTTTGTTTTTTGTGTGTCCAGGAGACATTGTAAGGTTGGTTTGCATGAGGATACACACGGGTCAAGACCAGAAAGGACTCATTGAATAGCAACAAGTCAGTTTACCCTTTTAATTGAATCAAGAAGCTAAAAAATGTCAATAATTGAGCTTTAGAGGTGCTTTTATTGGCAGGTTATTGTTCCCTTTGGGCAGAGCCAAGCTAGCTTGCCCCCCCCCCCCCACCCTGTTTCCAGTCTTTGTGCTAGGCTAAGTTAGCCAGCTGGTGGTTGTAACATCATATTTTGTCACGCAGACATGAAAGCGATATCAATCTTCTCATCTAACTCCGGGCAAAATGTCAGACTATTCCTTTGGGGATCCACATTAAATATAACTTTGGGGGAGCTGATTCCTTCCGTTTCCAGCGTTTGTGCTAAGCTAACGGGCTGTAGCCTTGCGTTCACCGTACAGACGTGAGCGTGGCATCGATCTTCTCATGTAATTCTCAGCAAGAAGGTAAATAAATGTACTTCCCAAAATTGTCAGGTTTTTTCTTTTTAGCCTCTCTTATCGTGGATTTTCTTTATACTTGTAGTTGTTGCCTTTTATGATGAACGCCGGACAAAGCTTGTCCCTTTGTTTACGACTACAAGCAGTCTATAATCAGCTCTGTCAGCACTGAAAGGGCAAGTTGCACCGACAGCCTGGTCTGGAACCTTGTGCGAGGCAGGTGCACCCTAGTTTGAAGGGGTGTGTGGGGGGGGCTGGGTGGGCTTGGACAGTGACCAGTCAGATACCTCTTAGGGCTCTGAATTTGGCTTACATCCTGCCCTTTAGCCATCACCGGTGGCCTCAGCGTACAGGCAGCGAGAGAGGACTCACGCTGGAGCTGGGGGGAACGGGGGAAAAAGAAAAAGACAACGGATTCGCGCCTCTGCCGTGTTTCATTCTACAAAAAGGCTGAACCCGACGGACCAGACGACAAAAATCTCCACTGCGAGATTAGAGACTTCTGGAGCATCTTAGTCCTAGTTGTTGACGGCCGGCGCTGTCGGGGAGGGACGGCGGTGTTGTGTTTCATTCACTGTGCTGCCCGTGTTCTCGACTGTGGGTTATTTTTATGATCACCGCCTGTTTTTGTGCCAGCGCATTTGCATGAAGAAGGGCATATCTAGCTCTCATAAATAGGAGAGCCAAGAGTATCCATCACCTTACTGGTGACAACTTGGGTCCTCGCATTTCTGTCGGTCAAAGTCACGACGCAGCAAAAGGGGCCCCCGCGCAGCGTAAACAGGGCAATTTCTGTTAATCAGGCCAGATTAAAGTCAGTGCGCAGGCCAACAGGAAAAATGGAATTTAATGGTACAAGAAAAACTATGAAAAAGGCCCTAAAACTGGCATTTAAACCGTATCATCAGCAAACCCAACATACCAAACAATATTTTTCTTGGACGAGGAGAACAAGGCTGGCACTGTGGTATGTTTATTGTTCCTGCAATAACTATTTTAGAGTCTGGGAAACTGTTCAAATCTTCCAGCATAAACACCTCACCGAGTAGACTATACACTGTCACTTTGGAGTTCACCAATAGTATTTGCTTTCAAGGCGGATCAGCATGCCAATGCAGTATAAGGTCAAATGGTAATGCATCCTCCCATAATTATTTACAGTCTTTTAAGGACAGGCATGTAAATGTCCGTAATTAAATCAGCGCATAGACATGTGTTCCTGGCTGGAGACGAATTAACACTCGCTGGATCTCCATGGCACAGTTGTGATGAGCATCTTATTTATGATGGCACATATCAGCGAAGGCCTGTCACATTAAACCGAGTGGTATGACCCACACAAAACAAACAAACAAAAACAAAAACAAAACCCCGGGCGTCCACACAAGGGGCAGAAAGCGAAGGGGATGGATTTGTGGAATAACAACCATCAGACGATCTCGCCACCTCGTATGCGCTTTAAATTTAGACGACGCTGTCGATGTTGTCACCGTTTATCACGGTCACAAGTGTAAAACGACTCGGGTCGGTGACCTCTGCTGCTGGAGCAGGCACCGCGCGTCCGTGTGACCCGGCCACGGTCAAGCCGCGCTCGTCGGAACGGGCCGTCTGTCGGCGCGTTTCAGAATAAAACGCCCGATTCCAGCGTGGTGGTGGCGGGTTTGTTTCTGGGTTTTTTTCTCCCCCATCCATGCTCCTGAAGTCGGTTTAGAAACAGGAGAAGAAAACACACGTGGAGGCTGTAAAAGATGTAAACTTGGGGCGTTTTATAAATAACCCAGGGCTACTTTTAGAGGGCTCCGCGCCCATGGATGAACAGGTACCAGATGAACAGGTCCGACCTCGGCCACAAATGTGCCATTTAAAAAAAAATCAAATCTGAACCACGTCCGGAGCCGCGCCGGCGTCGGCTCGCCGTGCTTTTATCGCGAAGGGCCTCCTTCCGGCGCGCCGTCGCCCGACTGCGGCCGCCTTGACCGCAGCCGCGGCGCAGCACCGAGCCGCTCCCCGGCGCCGGCTCCAGTCTTCGCCGAGCTGTTCCCGCTGCCGCCGAGCGCAGGACGAGCACCGGGGGGAAGAGTCGGGAACGGAACGGAACGGGACCGGTAAGACGTAAATGCGTAAACGTAAATAAAGAGAGCGCCTCGCGTCCTCCTCGGTGGACTCACCTGAGGGTCGACGCGGTCTCTGTTGGGGGAAGAAAGAAAAGTTTGGATTGGGCTGAATCGATATCAGACTAGTTTCAGGTGTTTTTCCTGGTTTCCGATAGACTGTGGGAAATTAAACGTGTTGTCGTAAAGTTTTTATGTTTTTGTTGTTTTTTTTTGTTTTGTCTGCCTGCCTGTTTGTTTTGTTTTGTTTCGTTTTGTTTGTTAAATTTCGCTCATTGCTTGGATGATTGGATTAGCCGCGGCTGTGGTTCTGGGGAAACACTGTTTTCTTTTTTTTTTTACATTTCTAAATTTAATTTATCTATTTATTTTTTGAGTTTATGCGTAATTGCGCATCACCAGCACCGGGCTTTCTTATCCCCTTTTTCTAAACGCTTATGGAACCGGTGGGGGCACATTAAACTGTTTCATGGGGGAGTAGATAAATTCGTTACTAGACTGATTATTATAGCTCAGTGGATAAATAAGTCATCCAAAAAGAAAAAGCGACAGTAGCGTAAAGGAACGTGGATAAGACCGGGAAGTCGGGATGCTGCGTCAGTTTGCCACAGATTTGGAGATTTGTCCGCTCGACTGTCCAGAGGACAGCCCGGTTATCCACACCAGCCTGGTTATTCACGGTCATCGTCCCTCCCCGGTTCATACTGGGAGCGTTTCCGTCCCTCGGACGCTTCCGTCTCTGCCCTCGTCTCACCTACGCACCGTTTCCTCCCTGGAAACGGTCGGTGCGTCCTCCCGCTTGTGCGCTTCCGAGCGCCGCGTCGCGCAGGCGGCTCCGTCCGTGGGACAGATATAAATAAAAATCACTCCATCAAGGAAAATCAGTCAACAGTTTGCCTGCGTTGCAGAGATTTATACGTGTGTGTTGGGGGGGTGTGTGTGCATTAATTAAAACGGCAGTGACTTGGTCAGATTTTGTAGAATGTGTGTCACTTTTGGCAATGTTCAGGAAATAAGGCCTCTGCCAGACTTCCCCTTTGGTTTATATCAACACGTCCTAATGTCGAGCATGAAGCTGTGGACTACAACCCACTGGACAGTCCCAGGGTTCATCGCCTTTGGCAACTAACTGGGCAAAAACCTTCACCTGGCACGCGACAGCTTGGACGTGCAGGGCGTGTTGTCACGGTGGGCACCAAAGTTTTGCCATGTCTGTTTTGTCCTCAAAACCGTGAGGAGAGAGGGGGACTGAGACTGAGACTGGAATCTCACCACACACGGCACCTCTCCGGAGCGGGCCCCCACCTCCTCTCCCTCCGGGGCCCTGGCTGACGAATGCCGCCATCTCCCCCTCGCTGTTACGACTGTGCTATACGAGCTTCTCCCTTATTTATCTCTTTTTATATTATTGTTGGACAGAGTTTCAGCGTCTTGAGAGTTTTTACCGAGGCGAGAGGAACCAGAGCAACGGGAGCTGCTGCGTAACAGCTCTCATGTTTTGTCACGAGCTGCCCGGTCCAGGAGCTCTTGGTTTCGGGAGGGCAGTACAGTAGCGACAGACCGTGTGGACTCGTGCGACATGAAATCCACTCTGGCACCGCTTCGGCCATTGGCCGTCACCTAAAACCAGACTCGTCAGGTTAAGCCAGCTACACTGTTACGCCCAACACAAAACGAGCAGGCGGCTAAAAGCCTCCCCTTTCATTCTGTTCGGAGTATTATGTTTTTCCAGTGAGTTATAATGACGCAAAGTGGCAGTTCAGACGGAGACAGTTTTCCTCGAGTGCGAGGGGAGCTCGTGTCCCGCTCTGATGTCACCTCTCGTGGCGTGATGCTGGATCAGCGCTGACATACTGTACATTCTTCCTATGGTTACTGGCCCTGTGCAAGCGTGTTAGTGCTCTAATTTTAGGTGGAAACATGTTTAACAAGCTTAACTAGCTGACAAACATGTCTTTTTTTTTTTAGTCTGCATATGCTTCATCGGGGGGGTGTGCTAACAGTCAGGTCTTTTTTGTTCTTTTTTTCTTTGCATTCATCATTAACAAGAACATAAACCGGAGCCTGCAGCAGAAATGGACCTGCCTGCTAGAAGTTCAAACTAAAGAACAGTTTGATTTGTGACAGGAAGTTGAGGGAACTGGATTCAGATCCTGGCAGGATTAGTGAACTAGTTAAATCAGGAACTTAATACGCTGCTCGTATTCATTGAAATTATTCTGGCAAATATCATTTCTCAGTCATTTTGTACAAAAATAATTATGTACATTATTAAGGAGTCTGGAATGACTGTGTGACCAGTGTAGAGCTGCATGTGAGAGACGGAAAAAATCAAATGTTGGCTACGCACGGTAATGGCATAGTGAGTGGGTGAAAGTTGAGTCATTATTTAAAATAGAAATATTAAACAAAGATCGGTCCCTTAATTGGCTGCCAAGGTAACTGGCTACCACACTCAGTACAACACTGACAACAATGCCCGTGTTTTGATGATCTTTAATCGTCTCTTTATTTAAACGCCCACCGTAGTCCACGGTAACCCGCCCACACCTTCGTCCTCCTGCCCGGTTGTGGATTTAACCTCACGCACGACACTTTGCATCTTTCATTTCGGCACAAATTACGGATTGTGGATCAGGATTTTCAAAACTAAATATCCCTCTGCGCTCGTGTGGTGCTCAGCGTTGCAGACAAATGTTCGACTCCCCTCATTTTAGAGAAATCATTAATTTTAGATGCGAGAATGGGAGCGGGGGGGGGGACCCGCCGGGGCCGCGCTTTACGCTTACGCTTAAACGCCACACTTTACATTTACGCTTTACGCTCGTCGGGGAATTGCTTTCTGGACACGGTTATCCGAGGGTTTATTTGTGTTACTTTGTGGAGACGACGGCGTAGGAGTGTGCACCCCCACACAAAGGAGGATCAAAACATCGACTCCATCTATTACTTGGGTCACAGGAGACGACTAGAGACAAGTGTCGGAGGGAAAAAAGAAAGTGGCGAGTGAAGGAGGTGAGATGTAAACATAGATCAAGAGACAGATACAGTAATTGGGAAACGTAACAAAGCCCCCGCATCCCAGGCCCCAGGTCTTGATGGAGCTAAGTGTAAACTGTTTCTGACGGGCCGAGTGTAAGAGCCTTTAATAGACGCGACGCCGAGTGGTTACGGTGACATTCTCATTATTACGGCCGCGCAGGGTGAAGCAGAACATTTCCCTTTCTGTGTCTTGACGAGATCCTTTTCCTTAACTACCCCCCGCCCCCCCCGCCCCCGCTGGCCTGTGTCTCACACACACAACGTCATGTATGCACACAAATTCATTTGTATCTGTATCCTAAGGGAGTTGCGGTGCTCGCCGCTGCACGTCTGCGAGATTTGCGCCTGCAAGGAATCTCAGAAACATTAAACCACAGTTTACGTTTGCTGAATCTTTTTATTTTCCCCTTCTTCGTATTTTTGCAGGGTTTTTTTCCTACCAGCCTCTCGCTCTCCCATCGCTTCCTCTCACCTTGTGATTTCCTCTGGGATTTTTTTTTTTTTTTTTTTGCTCATCTGCTGTGCGAGTGGCCTCTTGCTATTTTGCTTTGACCTTCTTTTGATCCTCCTCCTTACCGCTGTTTCATATGGTTTCTTCACCTGCTGAGCCAAGGTGACCAGCCCGCTCGCATTGAGCAAAACACACACACACACACACACACACACACAGCTGGAGCCCGCGGGGAACCCAAAAGACTTAATTTATACACTTTTGGATGTTTGTTGACCTCTCTCGCTCTTCTTCCTCTCCCTCTCTCCGTGTGGCTACCCCCCCGCAAGATTTCATCCTACTCTGAAAAACGATCAGAGTAGCACAGTGACCTTTAGTTGGGTTCTCAGAAAAGTTTTGTGCTAAAACTGTGACGTACTCGCCCGGTCGTGTTTCCAGTTGCCTGTGCAAACACACAGTTAATTCCCAATTAGCCGGAGGAAGCTTGGCACCGGCGGACATCACTGTCCTGTCATGACCAGATAGAAAAGCGCTGTCACGTCCAGCGCTTCTTCCATAGCTCCACATTTATTAATGTGAAGCAAACAAAGGAGTCATTTAAAATGAAACCAAAGTGTTGGCTTTCGTGCATTAGCTACTCGTATGTGCGTCGTGCTTTCTGAAAAACCAGGTTTACAACGAATTGTTGTGCAATATACTTCATCAAATCTATTTTTTTTATTTTGGATGTCATTGCTTAAGCATTAACTTATCTACACGGCATTTTGAATTGCTAAACATGTCCTCTTGCGGATGCTCAGGATAAATTAGCAGTGGCAAAATAAGTTCCTCGTTTCATATTTATTCAGATGCAGTATCACAAATGACTTTTAATGAGCACGATCCATATATTATAAAATCCCCTCGCCACACTCCTGGGGAGCTACAGGACAAGTAGCAAGTTGTATGGGGCTCTGGGTGACAGGTGAAATGAAAAGCAAAACGAAAAAAGAAAAAAATCTCAATGAAAAGTCATGAGCGTGTGCCCTCATCGCCGTGCTGCGTCTCTACCGGAGGGAGCGAGGGAGCGGCGGTACCTCTGCCCCCCCCCCCCCCCACCTCCACCCCACCCCACCCGCCCGGGCCGTTGCCCCGTGTGAGGCTCGAGGTGGCAGAGGCACACTGGGGGTTGACTGGGTGGGGATCAGGGATTCTGACAGCTGCACGTAGCCTGCCTAAGGACATGCAGGCTGCCCTTTTCCCGTTGAAATGCCCCCCCACCCCCCACCCCCCCTTCCCCCCTGCCCGGCTAACTGGCATAGCCGACCGGAGGTGCTCCGCCTGCGGATAGACTCGGCGGACGCTGCCTTGCTCCTCGGCGGTTGGGGTGGAGGGGGCTGGAGAAGTGACCCTGCTGACTCTGGGGAGTTCTGGTTTTGATTTCACTTTCTCTGTGTCACCCTGTAAACCCCCCCCCCCAATTCTCTCATGACATCTTTTTACACCTCGCTCCCCCTTCTAAACACCATGCCCAGAAGCAGAAGCGCGCAGAAACACGAAACTGAAGAGAGCAAAAAGGGTGGGGGGGGGGGGGGGGGGGGGGGGCTGGGGGTGGGGTGCAGGGCAGCTCTTCACTCTTCACTGGCACATCTTCGTGCTGCTGATTTTTTCCTTCATTTCATTTTGATTGGCTGTTATGAAATCATTAACCTCATTTAACGGAAAGCATCAGAGGAGTCGGCCTCGCCGCCGCGAGCCGTAGACACTCACACACGCTCACACACTCTCACACACACACACACTCTCACACACGTGCAGCAACCCACGCCGACAGTGGCCCCAGTGTTGGCGTTCATTTACACCAACACACACACAGACACACACAGACAGACACACACACAGTGGCGCGTTTATGCTGAGTGGCGGAGCTCCGGGGCCGAACACTGGCTCAGTGTGTCCAGCCAGGTAAAAACTCCTCAGCCGCGCCGCACAACAACAACAAACACTAAATGGACCTCTTGTTTTGGTCCAGCTGCACTGGGCAGGAAAGGTGGTGGCTGAGATCATTTGATCAGAAACATGCTATTATGGTTAGCTTTCATGAATATGCAGATATTGTGCATAGTGCTCTCTCTCTCTCTCTCTCTCTCTCTCTCTCTCTCTCTCTCTCTCTCTCTCTCTGTTTTCTTTAACATTTATTTATATAGGTATGGTTTGATGAGCATGCATGGATGGGGATTTATTTATTTATTTTTTATTTTTTTTTTTGCAGCAACGCCCTGCTTACGCATACAGTCGTTCATTCAGTCTCACACATCCACACCTGGCACAACCGCAGCCTTTCACCGGAGCTCCGCCGGACCCGTCGCGGGTTAATTGCCTTGCTCAGGGGCGTAATGGTCATCAATAGTCATTACTCATTTGCTTTCTCCGTCAAGATTATTTATAGCTCGAGAAGACTGGTTTCTCAGTCCGGATAATGTGTGTTGAGCCCTTGTCCTCCAGGCTCTCTAGGCTTTTCCCACTGTCAGGATTATGGTCGCAGCGTTCACGTAGGCATTTCATCATAAGCAGTTGGGGTTTTTACTGCAATGTCCCAGGCGGTGGAAAAGTGATGTCCTCGTTCATTACAACCTAATGTTTATTTGCTAAATCTGAACGAGTAAAATGCATTAGTTTAAGTAAAAGATATTTAGCTGCGAGGGATTATTCAGAGGCTAAATTTCAGCTTCACCCTGCACTCTAAAAGCTTTTGAATGATATTGTGGGGGTTTTGTTGCCCAGTGTGCCCTTACTTAACTTTGGATTTTGTCTAAACTTATCTGTTTTGTTGTTTTTGTTTTTTTTCTTGTAGTGAACAGCTACAGTGGTTTAAAATTCTCTCCACAAGTCAATTATGATACATCTATCACTGAGGTTATTGCTGCCACGGATTCTTATCAGGAATCTAATTGCTTTTACTATCTTCTCCATTTTGTAACTCCATAATACGCCTTTGATCCGGCTGGAGGTGTAAAGCATAGATAAAGCTCGGAATAGAAGTAAACATTGTGGCCCTTCTGTGGCACAGATGTTTGAGCGGTGCAGATGGTTTTGGAGAAACGATCTGGAAAGACCCCCTTATATTTTTTTTTTTTTCAGCAGTGATACTCAGCTGTCACTGCTGTCGCCCAAATGTGAAATAGTAGCAGATGATAAATATGTAACACGAGCAGCCATCAGGTAAGACGGGTGTGCCGCGGATATTTAGAGCAGCTGTGTGTCATCTGACTTACATTCACAAATCGGGGGGTCGGGGGTTTGACCTTTGTAACCGCCTGTACCTGCGGGTTTCCGTCGTTCCACCGCAGGTAACAAGGTCGGTTCCAGTGTGTATATATTGTTTATGAAATGCTGTTGAACACATTTAGCCCCAAATCTTCTCGTTCTGCGAGCGTGAAATGTCAACAGCTCCTGTTCTCAAGTATTTTCTCCCTAGCTCCTTAATTAACAGGTCAGAAGAGCTTTTTGTCGTGCGGAGATCCTCCGTAGCCGTTTCATAAAGTGGATGTGTGATTTTTTTTTTTAAATTTATTTTATTTTCTCCATAGTCACACTTGACCTGAGTTGACTCCGTGTAGCAGCGAGCTTCAGGTAGTTGCCCGTCGATGTCTATTGTGTTGCTTCTCCCACAGTCACTCACGCAGAAAATAAATTTAATCAGGAAAATAAACCCTGAAATAATCTTTTTAACTTGAGCATGACAGCTTAATTTTTTCTTAATACTGGTTCCACTTATTGAACTCTGCGCTGGCTGTGTGTGTGTGTGTGTGTGTGTGTGTGTGTGTGTGTGTGTGTGTGTGTGAGTGAATATGATGCAGTGCCTCAGCTTACATTCATGCGCCCGTCCTTTAGGAGCAAGGATCTGTTTTATCTCCTGCACAGCACAACAGCTCCTCTCCTGCCTCCCACAGCTATAGATATCAGCTATCAGAGTCATTACAGCCTGCAGGAGGTGGTACCATAGCTTCCCCCACCACGGCAAGCCATCGACCCCCGCCCCGCCCCGCCGCCCCCGCCCCCGCCCCCGCCCCCATTCCTCATCGATCAGGCCAGAAAGACATCTAATCCATGCTGGTCACAGTAGCCTCCACCGTCTGGAGGGCCGGATCCGAGGCGCACGCTCTTGCTGCCCCCCCAGTGACTCACTGGTGAGGCCACGCAGCCGTGCGAGGCGATGAGACCGGACGTCGACGGGCGAGTCTCTCAGGTCGCCCCGGACACCCCGTCGGCGTCGGTGATGCCGGAGACGGGCCCGCGACGCCGCCGTTGACGTAGCGGCTGACTCAGAGCTGCTCCTACCGTCCAGCTGCCGCCTTTCATCCCGGTCCGCGGTCTCCTCAGAAAGAGTCAGATTATCAGCCGCTCACCATATGTGGGCTAAGCAGCTCCAGGAAACGGGGTTTGTTTATTCTTTCCACGGTCTCAGTTTTTCCCTCTTACCTTGGTATCTTCCTCAAATCTTTCTCTCATTTTTTCTAGCTGAGGTGTTTTATATTTCTGGTTCTCGCGCGAGTGTTTGTGGGTGAAGTGCCTTTGCACGCTGCTTGGGGCCTCTTATCATCTGTGTCAGACTGGTGGGCTGAGAGTGGATGAAGAAAGAAAGGCCGGCTCTCTGCTCTTCAAGATCCCACATTAACACCACTTCCCCATGTTAAAAATCCCTCTCAGCCCTGCAGCAGCGGCCGAGACATCAGGCTCTTAACTCGCACGGCTGACGCACACATCGACTCGCTGATCCACTAAATCTCTGCCGTTAACTACATCGATTCACCGTGTCTCTTACCTGTTTGGTGAGTCAGAGCCTCTACAGTAATCCAGCCTAACCGGAGTTGACTGGCAAGGTTCGACCAAGACTGCCCCTACTGCCAGTGATTCATCGTGCATTTTTCACAGTTCAATTCGAGCCGTTTATTTCGCTTTGTGTGTTTGCCAGTCTGCGTTTTAAACAAGGCTATACACAGCGAATAAGGCAGCAAAATCCGAACCCACAAAGAGCTCCGCTTTTTACTACATTAGTTATCGGCCTGACTTATCTCCCCACAGCTCAGTCTAGCCCATCACAAACTCACAGCGGCCTGACAGACCCTATAATTGAACCATATATTTCCCCCCCTACTCCTACCCTCCGCAAAGAGAAGGGGCATCTTTCAGTGCTACCCTCCTGGGAGCGTTTTTGCTGACAAAACCGGGGATGCTGGGGTTGGGTTAACAATCAGGACGACACTGCTGTCAGAGAGAGGAAAGGGGAAGGGGGGCACAGCAAATGATAAAGGTAGCAGAGAAATTAATGCACCTGCTCTCTGGAAGAGCTGCACACGGCCAACGCTCGTTTGGCTCTGCCAAAGCTTGGCTGACCTTAAAAGGTTCTCTGGAACAACAACACTGTATTAGAAAACGCTTCCAGATAGTCAAACCTCTGCTTCGCACCTGTAACTTTCTGCTGCACTCTTGGAAAAGGCTCTGTTAAGCCACTTTGCACTAATGGAACCAGTCTGGCTCCGAGCAGAACATTCTCGCACGCGGCTTTTTTAGCGTACGTGTAGTGGGGATGTCTCACTTGAACTGTCCGTGCTAACGTAATTATGTTTGTGCAGAATTGTGTTGTTTTTATATGCTTTGTGTGACACCTATATAGTATCTTTACACCACTTATTGAAGAGACACTGTGTTGTTTATCCTTTTGTCTACTTGGTGTTATTTTTTCCTCTTTTTAGTTGTTACAGTTGACAGACATACAGTGCCAAAATATATATATATATATTATATATATATATATATATATATATATATATATATATATATATATATATATATATATATATATTTCAGAAGAAGCTAAGGGGGGCTTACTGTGTCTCAATATGCCCATTGGTGTGAACAGGACGGCACAGGATCCTCGGCCACGGTGACGCCTCAGTGACTCTGTTCTGAGAGACGGGGCAGGAATCCAAACAAGGCGCTCCTCTGCTTCAAAGCCCCACCGAGGCACAAAAGTCTGTAGGAGATCAATAACCGGACTGCTGTACTGAAGGGGAACACACTTGCCGCCCTGGGCTCTGCTAATGTTTTTTGATGGCAAACTCGGAGGGAGAGAGAAAACACGCCGAGGAACATCAGAAACCAGAAAACCTCGGGGCTGCAGATCACCTCTCATGTACTCTAGCTCTTTCTTTAATTCTGATATTTACAGTAAGTGAACGTATACGTGGAGACACGCGGACCCGTATCGGGCGTGAATGTAGCTGGGGTTTGACTAGTGTTGTACACGTCGATTGAATTTGAATACATCCCTGCAAAAGTTCTTTGTTTACCTTCATCGAGGTGCTAGAAATGTCCATGTCAATCGATCTCCTATGCAGCATCGGCCAATGACAGGGTTCTGTTAAAGCCTTTTATAGACCTGATGCCTGACAGGTAGTCGGCGCCGATTTTTCACCGGGCTGACAAATCCATGAAATCTCAATTAGTGCTTTCATTGTTTTCAGTAGTCAGATCCATTAATGCTAACTGACAAATGAATAAAATATACATGGGGTGTCAGTTTTCATTAAGCTGTGAAAAGACAATACCACTGTCTGTTTTGTTAAATAATATATAAACTAGACAGAATTTGTGAGCCCCAGTGCCGCTGTTAACCAGCTGCTGGCGGTAGCATGACGTCTAACAGGCAGGTATGAGAGCAGCATTGTTCATCTCATTTGACACTTTTGCTTTAATAAGCTGGAGCCTTTGGTGTTCACTTGTTTTTGTTTGTTTGTTCTGTATTTTGGCATCGGTAACACCAAAAAATCGTCCTCATCCTGCTGGAGCTCTTTTTGCACACTACCCCCCCCCTCGCATCTGCATGGTGGCAGGGGATAAATAAAAAAAGATAAATTAAAAAAACACTTTATGGTGTGTGTGTGTGTGTGTGTGTGTGTGTGTGTGTGTGTGGACAGTGGAAATATTCATTCATTTGAATAAAACAGTAAAGTAAATATCTTCTGAGATGGGAACCGGCGTCGAAAATGCCATGTAGCGAGATTACAGGTGCTTTGCTTTTAATTACGTTAACTTGTCACATTCCCTCGAGAACACTTTCATATCCACAACCGACGCGAACACAAATAGGCTTCCAAAATACTTTCGGAAGGAAATGTAGTCTGAGATTTGAATGTGGTATAATTTTACTATTAACTATCATCAAGGACCTCGCAGACAGAACGTTAAATTCTACGACCGTGGAGTAACAGAGTCAGCTTTTCTGGTGCCAATCAGACTCTACGTTTTCCCCCCTCGCGGCGTGTTTTTGCAGTGTGGAGCACACAGGAAGACCACTTTTTCGCAGCATTTTCAAAAGCTTGCTTAAAAAAAAAATCCTCCAGACAGGCGGATCGGAAAAATGTAGCGCGTGCAAGGAATTTTGTTTAATATTCTTAACACTGCGAACAGTCATTGCCTCTGCTGGACCTCGACAGCCTGCCCACTTCACAGCCTATATCAAGGCACTCCTCCTTCACTGTAAACTTTTCTGTGGCACACGAACACAGGAGCCCTCCTCAGGGGGCCCCCGGCTCACATCTAACCCCTAAAGCACACACCGATGGTTGCCTACGGGGAGACTGACGCCTTTACGAGGTACGGGAGAACACAGAGGGCAGCCCTGTTCCCCCTCTGGCCCTGGACACGGGAGAACACTGGAGCCTTTTTAGATGAGTGAAGGCAGAAGAACTGGTGGGAAGGACGCACATTGGAGCTCTGTATTAAACTTCCTCCTCCACCTCCCTCGCTCTTTCTGCTCCATCCCGTTTCCCTCCTGTCCACACATACGCCTTTGAGACCCCTGGCCATAGGGCAGCGTATGATTTTCGGCGGCTACGCCTCCCACTCCCTCGCCTGTTTTTTATTTTCTTGTTTTGGTTTGGTTTTTATCTTCGCCAGCTCTCTGATCTCTGTGAACCCGAAACCTCCAGCCGAGTTGACCCGACTTCCCCGGTACCAGGGAGCCTGGGCCCCCCGAACAGCATGGGCATGCAGAGCTCTATACCAGAGGGGGGAGGTGTGTGATGCGAGAGGACGCCTGTCTTTCAAAAGAGAGGAGTAATGGGCCCTGAGGGCACTTCTCAGCTCTCATGTGAGCCTGCTAGCCCTTGCATTTCCACATGCCTAGAGAGGCATTACATAAGTGACAGAATATCCTCGATTGCCACTTTTTGTATGCTAAAAGCCTCCTCCCAGGATGATGTTTATGTTAATGACTTTAGTCAGGGGTTTGAAGTGCCTGGATGATGAGCAGCTAGCCTAGAAAGGAAGGAGTGGCTCTGACCTTGGCCCACTTCAGGGAAATGCTCCGGTTTCTGACTAATAGACTATGCCCTATTCTTTCTCCCACAACATGCACTCAAAATAGCTCTGGCATGCCCCATTAAGCAGCATTTTAATTGTTAACACGGCATACTGTGTCCTTGGCACACATTAACTACTTCATTTAAATGTCAATCCCAATTAAAGAAGGACCGAGGAGACGACCATTTTTTTTTGTTTTTTTTAACGAGTGCGGTGCTGCGGCCGCTATCTCCATTATCGGCGTCTGTGGTGGCGGCAAGGAGCTTTTCTGGTTTTCACTTGACGACTGACAGATCACTCAGGAGAACCCTTCCGGGTATAGACCGCTATCGGAGCGACTCCCAAACTTGGACACTGATCCTGCACGATCTCTCACCTCTGTGCACCTGGCAAAAGAGTTTGTGAAGTGGGTGCGAAAGTCTGATTTTCTATCTTGAAAAGTTAAAGAAATTCTGCAGCCGTTGGAGGTGTGTGTGTGTGTTGGGGGGTAGTGGGTCTCCAAGGCTGTTCAACCGTCTGACAGGCGCTCCTGTTGAAGCCTTCTACCCCCTCCATGAAAAGTGTTTCCCCATGGGAATTAAAGGGCCCAGATATTTTGAAGCTTGACCTGAAACAAGAGTCTGAGAGACAGGAACATCTCAACCATTAAAATCAGTCTCTTATGATGATCTCAACTTGAGGTTAGTACCATACAACATTGCTGAAGCACTCTTTTAAGAGAACCGGGAGTCTATGGCATGGATATGGTCTGAGGCGTGTCACTATGCAGTGTTCAGTCCAGGACTGCTTCAGTGCCTGGCTGTTGGAAAAGACGTGCCCATATTTGTCCTAATTCAGTGACCGAGCGCAGGCCTGTGACGGATGTTTGTTTCATCGTGTGTACGGTTCCTCCCTTCCTTCCTCTGACTGTCGCCCTGGGCGTTACCCTGAGTGAAAACTTCCATGGTTGGCAAGCTACCCTTTCATCCCTCCAAATTTACCCTTCATGTTCTACTACCCCCCTCCTCAGCCTGTAGCCTGTTCAGCTGCACTGGAATACAAAGCCCATTTCCCCTGGAGAGCAATAACGCTAGCATTAGGTTCTGCACAGAGCGGTGCCAGCCCAGGGGCCTGGCATGCGACCGTCCACTGCTGCAAACAAAAGCCCACATACACTTAATCTGTTCCCGGCGCTGTGGTACCAGATGGATGGCAAACAGGGACGCTCGCAGGTCCAAATCACCTCCTGCAGCTGGGTGATACAGTCCCACGGCAGGAGAGAAGGGCCAGACAGGGATTGGAACCTATATTGCATCTGTTTTGTCGTCGCAATCACATTAACTGCCACAGGTCTTTTAAGCAGTATAAAATTTGGGATTGTCAACATGGTAATTTTTGTTTCAGAGTGTATTCGTGTCGCTTTGTTGTTTTTGCGTGCGTGTTTTTTTTTTTTTCTCCGGTGAAGGACTAGCTGCTTGTTATGCACCATCTGATAATGGGTAATGCATCCGTGGCCGTCTGCCTAATGACTTAAATAGGTAGAGGTGCTCGAATCGGCGAGCAAGTGTAGTGTTGTCATGGGGATGATGTGTGGGCCTCTCTTCCTCTGCTTGAGTGAAGGAGTGTGCGGCGCTTGACTGCCCACCACCAAAAGGATGCAAAAAAAAAAAAAAAAAAAAAAAAAAAATCCCAAAACAAAACACTACCACACATGCTTGCACACACAAGTGTACGTATGTAAGAGCGCCAGCGCCGCAGCGCCAGCACCGCAGCGCTAGCGGATTGGATGAATCGGTGAACTCTCCAGCTTCTCAGAGAGCAGGAGGAGGCGGAGGAGGTGGATAAGAGGTTGTCTAGGTTGAGCTAGTCACATAGCACGAGCAGCAATGAGTCACAGCGTTACCTCGGTTCTCATCAACACACTTAGGCTGCAAATGACTCACTCGTGGAAATGCGCATCATTTGCGTTGCTGGCCGTCAGCTATTTGAATGCTAATGCGCTCTCCCGGTGCCCACCAGCCCACTCCAACACGCTTCATCGTCGGGTTTTTCTTTTTATAGCCAAAAAAATCTATCCGTGTCCGTGTCGCCCTTTTTGTTCCGTCGGACCCTCCGTCCGTCCGTCTACCCCTCCCCTGTCCCACGGAGCACCACCACCCCACCGCCCGTTCTGCTGCCATGCTCCCGTGTCCCCCATTAGGAGAGGAAATGAGGTGCGGTAGCGACGTAAATATCTCGGACCCCTTTGCCGCTCCCTGACTCATCACCCCGAGGCAGAAGCGAGGATGGCGTGAGGAGGAGGAGGGAAGGTTCGGGGGAGGAAGAGGCGGATCGGCGCGGAGGCTCACGCATACAGCTGATTTTACAAAGTGTGTGTGTGCGTGGGGGGGGGGTTGGCAAAGTGGGACCCATTGTGAAGGCAGGGTGTGTTATCATGCAGGAAGCTTTCTCTGGCAAAGCATATCAATAAAGGGAGCATAAACCGCTGAACGCTGGGCATTATTTCTCTTCTTCGCTTTCCATTCCTCTTTTTTTGTGGCGTAGCTGTCCCATCATTCAGCCTGCGGTGCCATCTCAGCAGTTCTCAGGGGTCATCCCTTTTCTCTGCCTCCTGCCTCGTCTTGTCTCTCATGTCTATCTCGCTGGCTCGCTCCAACCTTTTCGTGGATCATATCGTAAAGTGCCCAGCGACGCAAACTTGCCTGTTGTTCTGTAGTACTTTGCTGCCAGTGGGCGTCTTTAAGAGAGGAAAATAAGGGCGATTGCAATATTAAGGTTTGGTTTGTGTTTATTCTCTTACCGTGCAGTCTATGTGTCGGAGACAGAAAGGCTAATGGAGAGGAAAATTGTGAAGCAAATTACGCAAAAGTGTGCATAAAACTTAAGGTATTTAATCCCACAAGTGCCACAAAGCTGGCAACCTACGCATGCACACACTCACACACACACACACACACACACACACACACACACTCAGTAAAGTGCCGTCAGCCTCGGCTCCACCAACTATCTGTCAGTGAGGCGCCGCTCGGCACCTTCGCCACGTGATGAGATGCCGCTATCGCTGCAGTGTTCGGTCAGGATTTGAAAACTTGGGCGTGATCTGCTCAGGGATGTTACCGGCCACTTTCCTTATCTAGAGGATTATGGAAATGAGGGAGGGTATTGCTGTGTCATATTCATCCCCAGAATAGTAGCCGTAAAGATAACTGGGGGGGTGAGGATGGAGGTTGTCGTAACGCTGTACAGTTAAAGCCCCTTGAGATAAATTTATGGTATCAGGCTATATAAATACAACTGGGCTTGCGATTTCAGTTGTACCAAATAAAACTGTGCATATGCACTACGAAGAACCAAAACATCTAAAAAAGTGGAAGCAATAACTGCACTTTTTGTTTGAACTCCTGGATTTTTCCACTGGCAAGCATTATAAGCCATTACACAGGCAGGTTGTCAACAGTCACAAATTTACTGGAATTATGGAGAACATGTTCTTGTAAAAAAACAATAAAATAAAAAATGACCAAACAAGAGAAATACACATTCCTGCAGAACCATTACAGGGTTCAACTTTGCCCTTCATGTTGTGCAGGCAGAAAAGTTCTAATCCAATGGACAAAATCTAATGTACATAGGTCAGTATGCCAACCTGAGGAAGATATAAATGTTTGTACCACATTTAACGGCAACCAATCAAACAGCTGAGACGTTTCTTGTAAATCCACAAACCCGAAACTCATGATGGTCCTCAAGGAAAAATCAAAAGATCACTGAAGTCACTGGGTTTCTGGGAACCCTGAATGTCTTAATATTATGTGTCTGATTATATTTGTGACAATCCCATCAAGTAGAGATATTTCAAGGAATGGGTGGAACATTTTGACCTGCCGGTGGCGACAGGGGGCAGGCGAAGTCATCAAAACTCCTCTATGGACGCCTGGAAAAATCTTCATCTCAAACTCAATCCATCCAGTGCTTGTAGAGAAATCTCAGGTCGGACCAAAGTTTCCAGCTGACATCCCAGAGACTAAGAATAAGAGCCAGGTTGTCTGGGTGTGTAAATACAGAGTAAAGAAGTAAGTAAAGAAAGGTGCGGATTGCAATCTGAAGATGAGCAGTTGTATTAGTATCAACGAAAAAAAGGTGGATAAAGTTTTAGGTCAACGAATGGAGGGACCGAAACCCACGATAGTGCACAAACTCCCAAAACACACAGTGAACACGGCAAACCCAAATCATTCGCTTAAAATGAGGTTAAAATAAAAACCAAAACGATCGAACAGAGATATCCGCTAAAAACCGGCGCCCAAAAACCCCAAAAGGGTTCGGTGCCCGGGCGTCGGCTCAGGCGGAGCAATCCGACCGAACAGAGCGTGAAGGGAAACGAACGGTGGGCCAGGACAGCGGACTCAGCAGCGGCAGGTCTCCGGAAAGTACAGCAGAAATAATGTGAGGAGGCCTAATGCGCTGAATAGGCGGCCTGCTTCTGTGTGGCCGAGTTTACCATCCGCGGCGAATACAGTCTCGCTATCTAATGACAGTAGGAGCGGACGCGGTGGCAAGGTTATATGAAGCATTAGGAAGAGAAATGGCAATTTAAAGGTTTTGAACAATAGAGAATCCTTCAGGCTTGACTGACTTCTCAAATTCAGCTTGTTTTATCACCTTAAGCAGAAAATTATATACATATATATCCCACCCTCGGACCCCCCACCCTCCGGACCCCCACCCTCCGGACCCCCCACCCTCCGGACCCCCCACCCTCCGGACCCCCCACCCTCCGGACCCCCCACCCTCCGGACCCCCCACCCTCCGGACCCCCCACCCTCCGGACCCCCCACCCTCCGGACCCCCCACCCTCCGGACCCCCCACCCTCCGGACCCCCCACCCTCCGGACCCCCCACCCTCCGGACCCCCCACCCTCCGGACCCCCCACCCTCCGGACCCCCCACCCTCCGGACCCCCCACCCTCCGGACCCCCCACCCTCCGGACCCCCCACCCTCCGGACCCCCCACCCTCCGGACCCCCCACCCTCCGGACCCCCCACCCTCCGGACCCCCCACCCTCCGGACCCCCCACCCTCCGGACCCCCCACCCTCCGGACCCCCCACCCTCCGGACCCCCCACCCTCCGGACCCCCCACCCTCCGGACCCCCCACCCTCCGGACCCCCCACCCTCCGGACCCCCCACCCTCCGGACCCCCCACCCTCCGGACCCCCCACCCTCCGGACCCCCCACCCTCCGGACCCCCCACCCTCCGGACCCCCCACCCTCCGGACCCCCCACCCTCCGGACCCCCCACCCTCCGGACCCCCCACCCTCCGGACCCCCCACCCTCCGGACCCCCCACCCTCCGGACCCCCCACCCTCCGGACCCCCCACCCTCCGGACCCCCCACCCTCCGGACCCCCCACCCTCCGGACCCCCCACCCTCCGGACCCCCCACCCTCCGGACCCCCCACCCTCCGGACCCCCACCCTCCGGACCCCCCACCCTCCGGACCCCCCACCCTCCGGACCCCCCACCCTCCGGACCCCCCACCCTCCGGACCCCCCACCCTCCGGACCCCCCACCCTCCGGACCCCCCACCCTCCGGACCCCCCACCCTCCGGACCCCCCACCCTCCGGACCCCCCACCCTCCGGACCCCCCACCCTCCGGACCCCCCACCCTCCGGACCCCCCACCCTCCGGACCCCCCACCCTCCGGACCCCCCACCCTCCGGACCCCCCACCCTCCGGACCCCCCACCCTCCGGACCCCCCACCCTCCGGACCCCCCACCCTCCGGACCCCCCACCCTCCGGACCCCCCACCCTCCGGACCCCCCACCCTCCGGACCCCCCACCCTCCGGACCCCCCACCCTCCGGACCCCCCACCCTCCGGACCCCCCACCCTCCGGACCCCCCACCCTCCGGACCCCCCACCCTCCGGACCCCCCACCCTCCGGACCCCCCACCCTCCGGACCCCCCACCCTCCGGACCCCCCACCCTCCGGACCCCCCCCCTCCGGACCCCCCACCCTCCGGACCCCCCACCCTCCGGACCCCCCACCCTCCGGACCCCCCACCCTCCGGACCCCCCACCCTCCGGACCCCCCACCCTCCGGACCCCCCACCCTCCGGACCCCCCACCCTCCGGACCCCCCACCCTCCGGACCCCCCACCCTCCGGACCCCCCACCCTCCGGACCCCCCACCCTCCGGACCCCCCACCCTCCGGACCCCCCACCCTCCGGACCCCCCACCCTCCGGACCCCCCACCCTCCGGACCCCCCACCCTCCGGACCCCCCACCCTCCGGACCCCCCACCCTCCGGACCCCCCACCCTCCGGACCCCCCACCCTCCGGACCCCCCACCCTCCGGACCCCCCACCCTCCGGACCCCCCACCCTCCGGACCCCCCACCCTCCGGACCCCCCACCCTCCGGACCCCCCACCCTCCGGACCCCCCACCCTCCGGACCCCCCACCCTCCGGACCCCCCACCCTCCGGACCCCCCACCCTCCGGACCCCCCACCCTCCGGACCCCCCACCCTCCGGACCCCCCACCCTCCGGACCCCCCACCCTCCGGACCCCCCACCCTCCGGACCCCCCACCCTCCGGACCCCCCACCCTCCGGACCCCCCACCCTCCGGACCCCCCACCCTCCGGACCCCCCACCCTCCGGACCCCCCACCCTCCGGACCCCCCACCCTCCGGACCCCCCACCCTCCGGACCCCCCACCCTCCGGACCCCCCACCCTCCGGACCCCCCACCCTCCGGACCCCCCACCCTCCGGACCCCCCACCCTCCGGAGCCCACACCCTCCGGACCCCCCACCCTCCGGACCCCCACCCTCCGGACCCCCCACCCGGACCTTGGCAGTGTTGTTTTTTCAGCCTTGTACTTAGTCCTACCACCAAAATATTACACGGCACGACTTTTTTTTTTTCCTCCCCTTCTCGAGAATCTGTCGGATTAATTGTTTGATCTATTTTTCGCGTCTGCAACATGGAAATGTTGGCTCAGGAAGTGCCGGATTGTGTCCGCTGAAATTGCACTTCAGCAATTCTGTAATAGTTCAGGAAATGGTTGCTAGATTCGGAGAGATTTGCTTGGGGGGGGGGGATTACGTTCCACCGCAACGTAAATCATAGACACGGACAAATTTAAACCGCTCCCCGAAATAATTTATTTCACCGCTGAGTGATCCCTGCCCCCGTTTCATACGTGTGCCCTAAATCTGCAGGGATGGTGTGTACGGTGTAGAGTGCCGTGTGTGTGTGTGTGTGTGTGTGTGTGTGTGTGTGTGTGTGTGTTTTTGTGCATGCGTGCATGTGTGTGTCCAGGTGTCACTGGGCCACATGAGGCCTCATTAAACGAGGCCAGTCCTCATGTCGGGGTGACGTCTTTGCTCGCTCAGGACCTCACGGTGAAAATGCATTTGCGGGAGTTACACTCCGATCCACTAATTTTTTTCAATAATTTAATTTATGTTTTAAAGAAAACTTGTTAAAGCCCTTCCTGCCTGGAGTTTCTCCACGCCTCCGTTCTTTATTTCTTACAGTGGAGAACGTTCCCCCTGCTCCTTCCTCTGCCGTTCTGAGCGCAGGCTGAGTGAACAAATTAAGACCCAGCTTATTAAACGAGTGAGCCTTTAAATTACAACAGACTGGCCTCGCACGCATGGCCGACCATCGGAGCCCTTTCCCCTCCACCCCCAGCAAGAAACCAACACAACGGTGGGGGGGGGCCTCCGCTGTCCCTCATGTTATATCCATTCTCCAGTAGTGGCCTGATCTAACACCAATGTTTTTCAGGGTGATGTAAGGGTGACTTGACATGATGCTAGTACGCCGAGCGTTTCGTGTGTGTGTGCGGTTGTCTCTTTGTCTGTTTTTGTGCCGCGTTTCATTAGGGGGAGGTTAATGAAGCCGAATGTTGATTGCTGCTTCAAAGGATTTCCTTCAGCGAGGGGAGGGTGTGTGTGCGTGTGGATTTTTTTTTTACAAATGTCGGAGCCTTTCATTTGTCTTTTGGCGGTTTGCTGACTGCTGTTGATGTTGCAGACTTACCGTGTCTCATTATGATTTATCTGGTGGTGGAGATCGGGCTGTCTGATAGACATCGTTTTATCTGGAACGACGTGCTGGGAGGATGCAGCGGCAGTCGGAGAGTTTTTATTTGTTCGGAGTCGTTCGTCGCTCTCTCTCCGTCTCGTTGGGCCTTTTATATATTCTTATCGTTTCCCCGGTGTGTGCGCCTAAACATTTTACCGCCGTCCGCGTGCATGTGAGTGAGGATGTGGACGTGGCGGCGCACGCCGTCATAAATCACAACGGCTCAAAACACCTTGAATTTGTTTTGTAACCGAGGGAGGCAGTTCGGTTGAAGGTGAGAAATTTGCATCGTATCTGAAGAAAAACCCAATTAAAGAAACGGCTAAAACTGATTTAGAGCAAGCTTGCGGAACTTTGATCATGAAATAAGGACCATTAACTGTAATGTTGGTGTTATCTGGGGGAAAAAATTAAAATAATTAGCTTCTGGTTTGAGAACACAAGATGAAATATTGACTCAAACGTTAATCTTAGTTTTTTCCGTGACTTGAAATTGTTGGCTTTTCAGGAATTAAATCATTAGCATCACTTAGAATCGCATTAGTTGTTACATTTTGCTTTAAAACCTCCAAATCTAGAAACTTTTTCAGAATATGTTATTGGAATGAATCCCAGAGAGGAAACAAATGGCAGTGGTGCCAACATTTTTTATACATAAAAGTATCGACAAACATGAAAAATACCTGAATCCGAAACGCTTTTTGACTCCGTAATGAATGAAATGAGCAGTTTTCTTTACAGAGAGCTGTGTGACCCCGTTAACCGCGCTACTCCGCCGTCACCGGTGAATAGAGCCGCTGTGTAGGAGACGTCCTTTTGCCCCGGTAGCTAGTAGCATCGGTTGTAAAAGCGAGTGTTAAGTTCCTGTAAGCGTCGAGATCTTGACCTCTCTCTCTCTCTCTCTCTCTCTCTCTCTCTCTCTCTCTCTCTCTCTCCATATATTTCAATCTTTTTGCAGAAAAAAAAAGTTAGACTAAATAAATTGGGTATCGGGCCACAGAGCAGCGGACGCAGCGTTGACTGGATCCTGTACAAACTCAACAAAACAGATAAACATGCGATTTAATCGGTTTGGATCTGTAGATCTGTAAAAAAAACACCTGGGAAATTTCCCAAGATCCTCGGGAGGCGCCTCCCCCGCGGCGGGGGCAACGACGTGGTGCGTCCAGAGGTGGGTTTTGGGTTCTTTGTCGTTGTTTCTTCGGAGCGCTTTCTTTTTCGCAGTCGAGCGTGGGCTGACTTCTGCCGAGTGTTTCTGTCTGATTTGAAAAGGAGCAGGAGAATTACGTGTGGGAGGGGTAGAACAAGGTCTCGGGATTTGCCCCGGACCCTCAGACTCAGACTGGGGGGTGGTCGGGGGCAGGTGGTCAAGACCTGTGGTGTAAGAACGTGTGGGCATCTCCCAGCCCAGACGCTCAGTCTCACTGTATTGACACTCTATGTTCTGCCCTTTCGAATTTTTCGTTCTTATTTACACCCACTGATGCAAATGACGTTCGGTAGCTGCTGGTTTATAGAACCGCTCGTTTCCACGTGGAGGAAGCTACAGCTGTTGGTATTTCACACGCCATTCTAATCTTCCGCGCACAACGGTACCAAGGTTTAATCCCACGACACTCTGGCGTCGCGCGTCTGCCCACAACTTCCCCGCTGAGCCGCTCTGGGAATCGGACGCATTCACATAGAAAGTCAGTGAAATCGCGTAAGAATCTTGGACTTTGCGGCTAAAATTTCCGCCTCGCTCTGACGTAGAGGTCTGCAGGCGGCCAAACACCTTTCTGCTCCTGCTTCGGCTAATACGGAAAAATAAAATATTATTCCTGATATGCCGCCCTCACTTTTTACCATCCAGCTGTGACCTCATAACCCCGTGGCCGTGCAGCACTGAGGAAATTAGAATGACTCATTTTCCGATGTAACATTGGCATCGTTTGTTTACTTAAGGGCGAGAAATGTCAAACGCCGCGCCCGCAGGAGGCCGGTCTCCGGTCACGTCGCCGCGAGCTGCTCTCGCCGCTTTCGCGGGGGAAGGAAGACAGCGGGAGGGCGTGGGACGCGTCCACGCCGCCGCCGCGTTTCTGACGTGTGTGACTCGGATGCATTTAATCAGGGGCGATGACCTTTAGTCAGGATGTACACAAAGATGCCCTAGTTCATATGCCCTCTATACATAAGGGAACAGATGTTTTTGTTCGGTGACCTGTGGAATATTCGCTATTTTCTCAGTCATGTTTCCGGCTGCTGCACAGCTAATCTGCTGAACGCGCAGTCAAATCTCTGGCATTCGGAAATTCACTCCGGTTTCGCCTTGCGAATAAAACACTTAAAGATTTTGAGTCATAATCCTTTGGCTCTCAGCCCCGGTTTATCCGGCGACGCCATATGCTCCGCGTCGGGAGGAAATGCTGGGTTCGCGTCGGCGGTAACCTAATTCCGGCTCCGACGCGACCACGGGAGAGCGAACTGAAAACAGTCGGGCTGATACCAGTGAGATAAAATTACAGACTCCAGATTACACGCCGCATTGTTTTCCTGTGAAACCCACGTGTACGCGCGTGAGGCCAGTTTGAATCCCGTGCGGAAACGGCGAATGGCGGACTCCGCCACCAACAATGCAAACTGCCACGCAGAGGGGTAATTAAATAATGTAAATACACTGAGTGGCGACCGCCGGAAAAAAGAAACAAAAGACTGTTAATGATAAACGATCAAAACAGGATCCGGCTTGTTGAAAAATCTCCTGGAATGTCAGTGTGATCGTGGCACAGTCCGACTCATTGTGCTAATGAGAACACACTTCTGGGGAAAAGGGAAACTGAGCCTCTGTTCTTCAGTTTAATTATGTCAGATCGAATTATCGGCCCCTGGGAGCTGAAGACAACGTAGTGGTGTCAGCCGACCCGCGGCGGACGAGCCCTGGGCCGTAATAATCCAGATGTTTATTGTTTTTATCGATATGAACCTTCTCTCGTCCGCCCTGCGTCCTTTTCTCCGCCCCAGCGTTCAGACACGTTCACGTCTGAAACTCCAGATTCGTTCCGTAATACAAGCAATTGCCTTTTGAACTTTTTTTCTTATTTTCTCTCTCTTTTTATTTTTATTGTCGCCATATTCCATTATCTATAAAGGCCGTTAGCTGACCGAGGTCATGCGGCCCCTAAGCCTCCATCCTGGAGATGAAAAGTGGGCTGGGACCCGTAGGAAGACGCTGGGGGAGGCTCCAGGCCGCGACCGGTTTTCCCGGAAAGTCTTCCCCATCCCGTACGAGAGATAATCACCGGCTTGGATATGTGTAAATATAGAAACCGTTGGTAAAATAAAAAAAAAAAAAAAACGGCGTACGGCCTCCCTGATGATCCATCCAGGCTCAACCAGGAACAACAGGGGCCCAACGCCGCGGTTTGATTCGATCGGGCTCCGCCGCGTTCTCAGACCGCCGCCGCCGCCGCCGCGGTCCTCGCCTAATCCCTCGTGCCGGCGTGGACCCGCACGTGCGTCGGTCGCGTCCGAGGCTCGCGTGAACTAGAAACCGGAATAATCCGCCGGAAAATGCTCGGCTGTGGGGCAGCGTAGAGGAGCCGAGCGTCCACGGGGCTCAGGTGTTGCCCGGACGGCGACTTGAAAACGCTAAAGGAAAAAGACGAAAGATGAAAACGGATTTTCTGGTATCGGATTTTTCCTTTTTTCCACCCGTGTGTCACTGTTCCTGATGAGCCAACCCTCCACGCCGGTGGCCCGGTCGCTGCAGCAGGTGCCCTCCCCATTGACTGGCATGTTAATCAGGCGGGATTAGACCCCAAGTGAGTACAAATGTGATGGAAAATGGTTTGAATTACATGCTAAGCCCCCGACCCCCCCGCCCACCCCCCCGCCGGCCTGTAATCCACTGCCCTTCGCTCGGAAAAGTCATCCGCCGGGTGAAGCCTGTGTTTTGTCCACGTGCGAGTTTGCGCCGCCGTCCGAGACGCCCCCCCACCCCCCCACACACACACACACACACACACTCTCCCGGACCCTAATCCGAATCACTTACCCCCCCAGCACTGACTTTCCTGCTTACTCTGGCTGTCCTGAGCAGACAGTTAGTTAAGGAGAACGGGGTCTGGGGGGGCTGCAGACATTCCCTTGCTGTTTTTCTGAGCGACATCTAATCAACGTGTCTGCCCCCCAGACTGCCTGGATGAAGATAGTCCTTGCCGGCAAAGCAATAGATCAGTATCTCAAGGACAGTTTACCCCCACACCCATCACAGAGTAAATAGAGCACCGGCTTTGGGACAGTTGTTTTTACCCCTTTTCCTGTTGCTCACTTCTCATCCCACCTCTTAACCCTCTCGTGGTATAGAAAAAACACCTCTGATACCCCCCCCCCGTTACTTATTGCCTCCCTCCCAGGTGGTGGGTGTTACATTATCGTCTTGATTAGCAGATGATAAATAATCGGCACCGAGCCGACTGAAATCCCCGGTTGGTGTCGCCCCCCCCCCCAAGTCGGCGACCATCGCTTAGGTTCTCGCTGCTCAAGCGAGGCTGGTTGGTTTAGCTTAGCTTAGCTTAGCTTAGCTTAGTTTAGCTTATCTTAGCTTAGCTTAGTTTAGCTTATCTTAGCTTAGCTTAGCTAAGTTTAGCTTAGCTTAGCCTAGCACAAAGGCTAGAAACGAGGAAACGGCTAACCTAGCGGCATCTAAAAAGTAACAAAATCCGCCCTCCGGCACCTTTTAAAGTTCGTCTATTTACAAGTTATATCGTGTTTGTTGAATCTATTAGAAACCCCAAATTTTAAAAATGACAATTTGCCCATTTTACGCGGATGTTATTTGCCGGCTCGGACTAGTAGAACAGCTACTGGCCTCCAGCTACACATCTCACAGATGTAATAGCGGCATCGAGCTTCTCATCTGATTCAAAGCAAAAAATGATTCCAAAAAAGAAGAGGGTTTTTGTTTCATGTGTTTTAACCCAAATACAATGAAGACAACTGAATTTATCTCCAAAAAAAACCAAAAGCCTTGAAAAATTAGATTTTAGAAAATTCAACAGTGATTAGTCTTCACATAAACAGTGTCCTGGTTCATATCATTACACTTTTGCACGACAGTTTTGCTTTTGAATTTTTAAAGGAAAAATCAAGTAAAAACTTTTTTTTTTAATTCTAATCTTTTTAATACATCACAAAATAAATTCAGTTTAACTTTCGGAGCCTGACTATCTCAAAACGTTGGCTCATAAACCCAAAACTATCTGGACGGCTACACCATTAGAGGCGTGTGCTTGTAGAAAACACGTTTTGTTTTTCCTTTTTTGTTTCGTGATTTGAGTGAACTGACCCTTTAATTAAAAATAAGCGCGACTACACAAATATGAAGCAGGAAGTTAATGGAAAAGAGAAGCTGTACACAGTCGAATTCCCTTAGATAAAGGTCTAAAAGATTTATTCTCACAAGCCGAGATACAGATCTCGCTGCGGAGTGTGTGAGTGTGTGTGTTCGTGTAGGCGTTCATGTGCGGTTCGGCCCCGGAGATGCATCATGGTAGTTATGAGCGCAAAGAGGCCTGAACAAACACACACACACACACACACACACACGTGCACAGATGCTTCATGAATAGATAGTAGGGTCATTTGAAACGAGTGTTGTCCACGCGACAAGCAGAGCGACTCTCCTCCACGGAGGAGGGGGTTAATTCTCTTTCACGCATCATTAACCTCCACATCTCCTGGCGAGTGTGTGTTTGTGCGTGCGTGTGTGTGTTCCGCATCCGCCGCAGCCAATCAGAGCTGCTCATCAGTCTTGGACCACGCGGAGACCACACATCTCTGTACCCCGGCATCTCGTTCCTGTCTCGTCTCCGTGTCGGGGGCCGGCCCTCGTTTCTTCATGTCGTCCCTCCCTCTTGATGCTCGTGTTTGTTTGTTTGTTAGTTTGTTTACTCCCCCTCATCCTCCGCCTCTCTCCCTCACAGTGACAGAGGGACACAATCAGACGCGCTCCCGTTTTTTTTAGCCGACGGTCCATGCGGTGATTTCGTTCCTCCCGCCCGCCGCTATCATTTGTAAGGCGGAAACGGGTCGTAATGGCCCCGCAGACCGCCGCGCTCCCACCTCAGGTAATAACCGAACGAGTTCATGAGTAATGGGGTGATAATGGCATAATTGGTTGAGGAATTAATGTGTGCTCCCTGTCTACGGACAGATTGCGAGCCCGGGTAGTTATGGCGAACACGTGGAAATCTTTTCGCTGCCATTTGCCCGCTGAGATGCATCTTTTTTCGCTGCCGTCCCTTCATCACCATTTTACTGTTTACTTTGACAGCCACAGGTGTCATTATCATTACCATTCTAGTTGTGTGTCACTAGTCACACACTAAAACCTTTGCTCTGTGATCCACATGCTTCTTTTGGTCTCTACGGATGAATACGGAAAACTTGTTGTTGTTGTTTTTAAACATTGAAGGATGCTAATAAATAGAGTGAAGGCCGTGAGCCAGCTCAGGAAAACATATCGCGTTGGGTTCGGTGTCAGTCATGTTTTGACAAGATGATGAGTATTGGGTGCAGTCATTGATTTAAGCTGCCAAAGCGAACACGGTTGACGAATGAGAAAAAACTTTTAATTGCATTTTAGTAAAGCCATTCCATACGAGTTGTCTCTTAGCTGTCACTAAAAACTTTTATTTGATTTTCCTCACTTTCTTCAACACCCCGGCTCTTGTCAAGGATGAAAAGTTGCGCTTTTAAGTCCAAACTTCTCAACGTCTACTACGTTTGTCAAGTTTATCCTTTCCGACACTAAAGGCTTCGTTATACTAGCGATTAAAGCAGCAAAATAAATTAATTCATTTGACCCAAGGAGCCGAAATTTGTGGATTCACACGCTAGGGCCGAGTACGTTTTTCACGAGTTCAACTTTGGTGAACTATAACCCTGTAAAATCACGCCGTTGACCAATAATAAGCAAATGACAAACGCAGAACGTTGAGGGGAAACCAAGAGAGTCCAAATATAGAGGAGACTTCTTCTAGCTTACTAGCTGCTTGTCACCGTCCAGTTATAATGAACGTCTTCTGTCGGAGCATAATCTTCTTCCCACGAGAGGAAAAGATTGCAAGCAGCTATTAGACAGGAAAGGGTTGTACACATAATGTATGGTTTTTTATATTTAAAAAGAAAAACCGTAAGCCTGGACGCCGGAGAAACCTTTATTGGGCCTCTGCACCCGGGCAGCAATTTTCATTCATATTCATGGAGTAAATGTACAGAGGGGGAAAGAAGCTGAGGGAGCAGTTGTGACTGAGCGGCCCCAGCGTGTCCCAGCTGGCTAACCCGTCTGCAATTAGCCTACCAGGCTACAGGGATCCGCCGCGCAGCGCTGCGAGCACTTTACCAGGTCGCTGAGCTTCTGCAACTGAATATTTCACGAAGATTGAGCAGAAAAAGAAAAAAAGTTCACCGCTCCGCTCTCTGGCGCGACCGGGCGAGAATTCCCCCGAGGACAACCGGCGTTGGATCCATCAGTTGGTAAATCAAACAGATATCAAACCAGGTTAAAGCTGCAGCGGGTATCTTGGACGGATTGACATTTTTTAACATATACGAGATAAGCGTGGCCGGGATCTTACAGGAAAGCAGGTGCCCCGATGTTTCTGCCGCGCTCTTTGAACGCGACTCTCAGAAATAGGTTCTCGGCTGCACGTTTCACCAAATTTTTAATGTCGTCGCTGAACCTCCCGCAGCTGCCCCAGACACGGAAAATGGGCCACGGGCTAAAGAAAAAAGAAAAAGCTCAGCCCGTGGCACGGGATGGCTTCAAGCCTCGAGTTACACCCCTCGGACCCTCGCTCACCCAGGGGTCATGTGGAGAGTTATGGGCCCCAGACTGTTGGGACGAACGAGGACACACAGACATCTGAAGGGCCGACAGGTTGACTCCAGACTTCATTTGACTGACGTTTCTTCGGCCCTAGGAACCATCCACGACCCACGTGGCTGTTGAAAAGATGCTGTCACGCCTCTCTCGAGACAGATAATATGGGACGGATGATATAGACTTTATGACTAACTAATCCCAACGGACAAGATGGGGGATGCTGTAGAAACGGCTCTGCGAACCCGCCGGTTCCCCTCAGGGCTCGTGCCGGTATGAATATCTCAATATCTTGCTCTTTTCCTCCGTGAGTATATATATATATATATATACGAGCGGCAGCTCCTGCTCCAGTTCTCCTGATATTAAGGGGAAGAGGAATCACAGGAAACATGTACAGCATCAGTCTAAAGCTAGTTGATATTCCAGCCGTGCCAGGTGGCCTGGAGGGTTTAAGCTCCAGGGTTCGCTGTCGCTGCCTTGTCTCCGTGTTCGACAGCAGGTTTTTTTTTTTTTTTTTTTGTCCTTTTCTTTTTTTTACTCTTTACCACAGAAGCTTTGAAGCGAATGAAACCAAACAACTGGATCTGTTTTCTTGCAAAATCGATCAAGTCTTTCTTTTCTTTTTGTTTTGGACTAGCAGACGGGGGCTGTCTGCTCGCGCTCGCTGTCGACCCGAGCGGCGGCGGCGGGGCCAAGGCCGACGTTACGGAAACGACCGTATGGCCATATATCAGGCAGCACCTAAGAAAAGCACTGCTGCGACACCCAACGACATTCTCGGCTGTCACCGCGGCATCCACTGATCCGTCACACTATTCTAAGAGCATGTCCCGTGCGACATCCAGCGTGGAACAACAACGGCGGCGGCTCGTCATTGTGCCACACTGACCCACTGGTGTGTTAAACCTCTGGGAGCCGGCCAGGGTGGAAAGGTTAGACGGAAAACGTTTTCCGTTACGGTTTGACGTTATCGTCTCTCTGGACTGCAGAAGTTGTAATTAGCAGCAAACAGCGATCAAAGGGTGTTTCTCAAATCCCATAAGTATTTTTGGCTGTATGATCGGTCACAGTAATCTAGTGGCAGCTGACTGTTTCAAAACCAAACCCCAAAAAAACACTATAATCGGTGATTATTTCATTTATATTATTGAGGAGCTTTAATCTTCACTTTCCACATTTTACTGGGAACGTTTTTCTGATGGCGTCGCACGAGGACTCTGATGATTGTAAATCGTGGTAACAAGTGTTCTCCTGCATCGGCGCTCGCCCATGACGGCGATAACGACCCCTACGAAGCACTTAAAGCCTTCGTGCCGGATTCTCATATCGCCAGTGTTTACCTGTGTCGGGAACGGGGTCGCGCCCCTTACGGGAAAATTGGCGCGTTTTCTGAATCTCTCCGGCGGCAGTGGCGGGGAGACGGCGGCGACCGACGGCCCGGGACCGCTACAGTGAGACCCGGGGCGATCCTCTTGCTTCTGAATAGCTGTTAGTATGTTTATTCCTCCGCGGCGATTTAGCGGGTGATCGATGGGCAACAGTTGGCGCTGTCAGTGCCACAGAGACGGAGATGGAGAGGGCCCTTGATCCCAGCTGTTCTCCGCGAATACATTAGGGAGCAGATACGTAACCGACGGTGAGTTGTCTGCACGGCCATTAAAAAAAAAAAAAAAAAAAAAGAACGTGCACAATCCTGTTTACTGCCAAGTGCTGAATAATTGATGCTGCGATGAAAACTATTTTCCTACCGGAGTCATTTCGGCAGTTACAGCTGCTGAGGAGGCAACGGCGTTTTGTTATTAATAGAGCGGTAATCGTGAGTGGCAACCTGATTTATTCACGGGGCGATGGACGGCGTGTACAGACATTTTCACAGGTCCTGCACAGTCGTGCAATTACGGGATCTACTCAAACACACAAATGCTAATTTCTTGGACACACACTTTCCCGGTGTTACAAGAGGCTGCTGTATAATTAGCGCTAGTTTAAGACTGTTAATAGGTTCTTCAGGGTTGTTTTACGTACTGAGGAAGATGTGCCAGCGATTGCAAAGAGAGGCGGCGGCGGCGATGGGGGGGGGTGTAGGTGTTTATGTTATGTAGAAATACGGCTGGAAAGTTAAGTGCTACATCATTTCATTACACACACACACAAACAAAGACTTTTCCTCTCGAGCGTACGCTGACCCAAGTCTCGGCAGCCCCCGCGACCTTCTCACGTCAGACATCGCTCAAAGGCCCGAGCGGGGGCCCGGGTTCGGTCAGTGCAGCCGAACGCCACGCTCTCGATGCCGGCGCGGGGGGGAATGTTAAGGGCCAGATTAATTGGCCCGCGGGGTTCAAAGGTCGGCCTCGTTTGTCTCTTACAGCAACACGGCAGGTTGGTTCTTTTCCCTCAGACATCGGCAGGGACAAGGGCTCAGGGAAAACGTCTCGCGCCTCTACTGCACGTGTGTGTCGGCGTCGGAGGTTTAATGAAGCCGATGCACTTCCGCAGCGGGGAGCATATGCAGTTCTTTTCTGTTTCTTTGCACAGCAATGAAACGAATTGTGGCTTTTCTGAGGCGAATGTTTCTGTCGCTTACATCCTCACATAAGATGGTCTTAAGTGACCATTTTCCAATTCTGCCGATCAGGTGTGTTGAATAACGACTGTGTTGTTCTCCAAAATGGAATCTAAAATATATAACTCCTTCAAGGTAGCTTTGAATATTTCTTTGCTCATGCTAATTCTTTGTTGAAAACTTAAATCTAAAAGGTATTTCAAGCAATGACAAACACATTGATTATCACCCAACTCCAGTTTCCATCAGCCCTGTGGAGTCATTTTAGCCTCTTCCAGCTCATTGTTTTGGTTTCCTGTCCCTCAATCTCTGTTCTCCTCAACCCCATAACCAGGCAGCAGCAGCAGCGGCAGCGGCAGCAGCAGCAGCTGTTTCCAGTGAAAAATCTCTGCCGAAACCCTCTGTGCACTGTCTGCCCGGCGCCAGATGGCGGGCGGACAAAATTAGCAACTAGCTGGTGAGCACAGTGGAGCGTTTAGCGGCTAAAAAGCCAGATATTTCCATCAGGAGTTGATGGAGCTGAAAAGAAGAGCCGAGACGTGTTTGGATACTCGACTCGCTGCGCGATCGCCAGGTGGCCTGAGCTGCAGCCGCTGGTGAACGCTGACGTTGCTGCATTTCTGCTGATCGAATCAGGATTTGTCTGCCACCCAAACTTTTTCGGAGTTTCATATGCAGATCTCGGACAGCTTGCTCTGTTGCCCTCACGTTTTCCCGTTGGAAAACGGTCCGAGACCTTTGCACCCCACTGGATATATAAATATCCCCTCTCCCCTAATAATTTCTGTCGTCTTCTCTCTGTGTCCCGCCGGGTAGCATGGCAACGCAAATAGCGAGTGCTCTCAGTCCCGGGCAAGTAATCCTTCCTCTCGTCGGAGCTGGCGCTGGGAGTGCGAAGGGGACTTTTGGAGGGGAGGGGGGCAGATTTCTGGCAAGGGCGGCTCGCATTCCAGCGTCAACACCATGGCTGATCCCTGGATAATACAATTGGATACTTGTGCTTAGATACCGCGCGAGTATCCAAGTGTCCATACAGACGGACATGTGCAGCTGAATCCCTCGCTCGTACCCACTTGCTGAAGCAGCATTTCGGCGGCGGCGGCGGCATCGAACCTTTACCTCCCTTTTGTCGGGACCGCTCTGCACCCCGTCTTCCCTCTGAGGCCACTTCCGACGTCGTGTTTTTTTCCCACTCCTCTGCGAGAACAGGCACACGCTGGTTTTGCATCCGGTCCGTTTTCCGTTTAGCTCCCCCATGCTAGGGCGGCCATGTTGCCTCCTTTCCTGCAAAACCCGAGCATCCGATTGCAGATGCTTCGAGTCCCGTTGCATAACCCCCCCCCCCCCCCCCCCAATCATTAGTTTACATTTGTTCGCAAGCGGAGCAGGCAAATGGCGCGTCTAAACTCGTGTGAGGGAGACCGACTCGGCTCCACCGCATGCTAATGAATTTCCTCCTACAGACCTAACGCCATTAACGACAGGTAGGGATGAGGCTAATGCAATCAAACCCTCGCAGTAATTACAAGTCTCCCCGGCCGGGCCCGGGTACAACACATGGATGAAAAGGAGCAGCTCATTAGGGAAGCGCTCGTAAACAGGCTCGGCTGATGCCCAGGCCGAGCCTGATGAAGGTGTCATCAGGTAGATCCAGTGAGAGCAGACGCACCTGGGAGCACGAGGCAGGTTCAGTCTGGCAGCTCGAAATCTCATGGAAGTTTTTAATTAGGCAAAATATATTAGAGCGAGGAAAAGAGCGTAGGCATCCGCCTGCCATTGTTCACCATCTTCCTCTCCCACTCTGAGAGTGTGTGTGCAGCATGTTTTCGGCAGGTGAGAGGAGGAGGAGGAGGGAAACACGGCGGTTATCATGGCAATCGATAATAGAGGCAAACAAACACGCAAAAAAAGCATAGAAAACATAAGGGGGAAAAATAGTCACTTCAAGCATACGATTCAAAATATCTGTCACGGCAGTTTTCACATAATTCTGGCGTCAGATCACGTGATGACCTTCGTGATGCGGCAGCGTTTGTTTGTTTAATGCTCCATACACGGCGACTTGCTCGGTTCACCTTCCCTCGGACTCCTCGTACACGGGAGAGCGAGGCGTCAACGCGCAGGTGAACGACGGGGCGTTGGCGATTTCGGTCTGATGACACGGGCGCATCCACCCGGAGTCACCTGACGCGATTTGTAGACAAGTGAAACCTTCCTTTGCAGGTAAAAGAGTGTGAATTCACTTCTTTTTCCTTTTTTTTTTTTGTGGCAAACTATTTTTTTCGATTGAGGTAGGCAAAAATTTAATGCAGGCAGAAAAAGAAGTCTGGGTTGCAGCCAATTTCGAGGGACACTTTGAAGATGATTTTCAATATGTAACATCTTGGGCCTTTAAGGTCAGGCCGGCGCCGGAGCTCGCACTATAAAGGCATCACGGCGACGGATTTTTAAACCTGCTGCGACGGATTTAAAGTGGAGCACTGACGACTCTGCTGATGCTCTGCTAAAAGGGACGAACATGATTATATTAATGTCACAACAGCAGGAGGCCTGAACCGCCCCCACCCATGCCTCCGACCCCCCCCCCCCCCCACCCTCCCCGCTCTCCCAGCGGAGGTGTCTGAATCTGTTTTGGTCAATCTTGCCTGAATAGTGTGTGGTCAAAGCCACATGGATTCCTGGATTATACATGGTCGGTAAGAGGCCGTGTGAGAGAGCGTCAGCTGCTCGCATCCTCTCGGAGAGAAAACAACCCAGAAGCTTTTCCCGGCCGCAGATGCCACCAGCTGATTCACTGTGGTGTACTTTTTAATTTAAGGACTTACAATCGTCTGCCCACATGAAAAAATATTAGCGGAATAACATGTTTACAGGGAGGGAGGGGATTATTTTAAGGAAGATAACAAGTAAAGCCAAATGTGGTTTTCGAGCAGATCTCATTTCTGTGTCTTCTAAAACCGCCTTTCGACCACGTCTCAGGACCCAAAATTCGATCCCATCTAATCTAATCTAACCTAATCTCATCAAAACCTCAAAAGCGCTTTCTGTTCACACTTTGGTTCGTTCGCTCTTAATCACATTTCATGGAAAATGGAGAGGAACATTTCATCAGGACAAAGATTTTAAAACGTCCCATCACCGATTGTTAAGCGATCCTCAGTCGCTTGAACAGGTGCTGGTTGTTCTGCACGTTCCAAAGTGGAGCCGCCGGCGTAGCAGAAGGGTTGGAGGGTCAAGAGTGTGTGTCGTGAAGAGAAGGGAGAGTCCGGGACCGGGAGAGAAGTCCGACAGAGCGGAGTAAACACGAGACGCTGTTCTGGAAGTAGGGAGTTGGTTCGTTTCCCCGTTCTCTGCGTTTTTACCCGCCAACGGTCGTCCGTCCTCGGGCACGGCGCGGCTCGGGGATCCTCCGCTCGCTAAAAGCCGGCGGCGGCCTTCGAGTAGATGAGGACTTAAACTTGCTGCACTTTTGGTTTTACATTTGGCTCGAACGCCCGATTCGGAGTCGTGCCACTCTTCCCTGCAGTGCGTCTGTCCTCTCTCGCTCACCCACACACACCGTACAGGTGTCAGCAATAACCCCCCTCTCCTCTGCCCCTGCAGTAAAGGGGTAGTCTGCTGTTTTGTTTTGTTTTTAGCCAGCTGCTACCCCAACCCCCACCCCACCTCTAAAAGTGGTTATATTTTGTCTGTTTGTTTGTTTGTTTGTTTGTTTGGGGTTTTTTCGTTTGCTTGTTTTGCGATGACGACGATTAGCCTACGAAGCCAATGAGCTCCTCATCTTCAGAGGAGATTTTGAAGGATATCCAGAAGCATTAGACAGTAATTCCATCGCTGTTAGGAGAAGATGATGAGCTGATAGCGGCACATCATTCTTACTTACCCCGTTTCATCATTTTTAAATATATACAGGATTAAAGTCTCTTATCTGAGAGCAAAAATCCATCTACTCTCTCTGCAGAATCTATGTCCAGTCAGCCTGAATTAATCCCATTCCCCAGACATCTGACGGAGCACACGGCGCCGTCTGAATCTTGAGACTCATACAGCCGGCTGTAAATTCCTGTAATTTATAGCTGAAATGACCGAAAAAACTACACTCAAGATTTTTTCCCCTCTGGGGGGCGGCGGGCTGCTTTTTCCTGGCATGATTTACAGTTGAAAGTGAGTGAAGGGGGAAGCCAGGGCCAGTCAGCGCTAATAATTCTGAGTGATTCTCTGAGCCATGAATGTTTAAGCCAGAGGTGGCGAATGTCCTTGATGCTATTTCTGAATCCGGTCATCAGAATACCTTCGGCACATGCCAGCCACCGATGGCACGGCTCTGGAGCTGCCAGCTTTTTCATTTTTTATTTTTTTTCTTTGTGTAACACCTCGGCCAGCGAGCTGCCTCCCGGGGACAATGGCGGTCACTCATTATGAAAAGTGAATTTGATTTATCCCTAGCTGGGGACAAATCCCTCGAAGTGTCGTCTAAAACGTTGCCCGGGTCCGTCGCGGGGCTCATGTCGTTCAGATGTCGCGGATTGTGTCAGATTGTTCGCTGAGGCAGGCAGAAGATGAAGGGAACCGGCCAAAGCAGTCTGAGACGTCAACACCTCTCGGGCCTTTGGACAAATTGCCATTCAAAACGTCTGTCATGCAGGATGTGAGCATAGAGATTGTGCCTCCTCATCAGTGTGTGTGTGTGTGTGTGTGTGTGTGTGTGTGTGTGTGCGCAGCTGGTTGGCTCTGCAGTGCGTTTGTTTGTTTGTTTGTGTGTGTGAGTGCGTGTGTGTTGTGACTGTGGCTGATCCTGGCTTTGTCAGTGCCTAAGCATATCGAATGTTGTATGGAACCTCTCCCAGTGTCTGTGGTTACTATTACTGGGCAGGTCCCCACTTGAGTCTGCGGCGAAACACAAACAAGGCAAATTTCGGGCCCATTCTCCGGCTAACTTTAGCTCGCCGGGGGAAGACGGATGTTTGGATAGTGGCGCAAAAACTGGACCGCTCTGTTCTTGTGCGGTTGACAAAAAAATAAATTAAAATGTCGCAGCGGCTGCTCGCCTCTCCACGTATTGTAAGAACCTGGTATTTGGCTGCGTATTCTCGCGCTGGGTGTGATTGGGTGCATGAAACGGGCACAGGGAAAGACGCCTGATGAAATATGTAATTTAATGATAAGACAATAAGAGGCAGGGGACAGAAGTGGGATTGTGAGGTGCTGTGCAAAAAGGTAAAACTCAAAAGACAAAGGGGGGAAAAATGGACCCATTATTCACAGCTAACCTGCAAAAATAGCACTATATACTAAAGTCCTCTTAAAAGATACATATTTTTAATCTATTTTTGATTTTTCCAAAGAGCAATATGCGCACAACTACATGCAGACGAGCAGATGTTTCTCCTCAGCCCCGATAGAGCTGACGTTCAGTAGCTCATATATACTCATCTTCATGGCTCCACTTATACTATCCTTCGCTGCTTCGCTCTGTCAAGTACCACTTTCAACATGAATGCTGATCAGTTTTAACAGAATCTCCAAGAAGGCATCTCACTGCACCCCAGAGAAAATATAGCCAGAGGACGGAGAGCGGAAGATTGCCGTTTCCACTGTATACCGCCCCTTAATCTCTTTCCCTCTATAGACGCAGTGATTCATGTTTATGTTCGTTTGTGCCTAAATGCATTCATCTCACTCCGCACATTTTGTTACGATAGAAAGGCTTTGCAATTTAGTACAAATCATATAGAATGATATGCATCCGGAGACTATTGACCGGGTTGTTATAAATGGTCACAACAAACCGGAGTGTATAATTGCGAAAGTTGCGTTCCATTTTATCCTCGGAGACAGTGCTTTTGCACGTAAATATGCATTTGTGTTCCGCCAATTTGAAGCCATCCGCCGCACATAAGTAGCCGCTCCCCAGGGGGGTTCGCGTGGGAGATGTGGACGTATATCAGTCTGAGAACGAGCCAAAGGAGTGAAGCATAAAGAAAAGTGGTTGTTAACTGAGGGAAAACTCCGTCAATCGCAGGAGAGGGGAGGTAGATGAGTAGCCGAGCCGGACCTTGACCTCGGACGGAGCAGACACCATCTCTCCCGTCCTGCGTTAATCCGGATGTGGCAGGTAAACGCTCCCCTCCATCTGGCTCAGTTGTTGCTGCAAGATAAGGCCGGCGAATAATATCTCCAGTTGTTCCCAAATTATCAGTTTAAAATCTCAGCTACGTGTTAGCAGCACCTCCAGGGGAAGGCGATGTCAGTCGGCCGTTTGGTCTGTCGAGCCCAAACTTTTCTCATCGATCAAAAGTCGTCGCAGCGTTAGGATGGATTGCCGTGACGACCGGCTTCCCGTCTCTACAATTCCAAGCCACAAGTGTCTGGAGAGCTAACAGAGGCGACTTAAGACAGCGTGAGACAAGACTGTACGTCACATCCGGTATTTAGAACAACGTATGCATGCGTTTAACCGGTTGCAATCTTCACACGCGTGGATTTGTGCTACGAAGCTCCCAAAAAAAAAACGGTATTGGTTTTGTGATCGATCGTTGATTAGTTGACAGAAATTATAAATGAATAAAGATGGTATATCCAGGTATTTATGCCTAAGCTCATGAGACAGGACTGAAACTTGATTTGGTGGCCCAGGCGGGACACCACCATCGCTGGTAACGCCCGAACGCCACGCGCTGCGACAGAGAGCGCCGGGACAACCAGCTAGCAAGCGAGAGCAGAGGTGGAGAGAGTGGAGAGGGTTGGTGAAAAGGTCTGCTGCTTTTGTGTGATCTACAGAGTCGAGTGCTGCTATGACGCGTACACGCTCTTCGCCGCAATCTTCCACAGATATAACGTGCCCTTTGAGTCTTTTCCATGGAGGCATTAGCACATGATGGAGTGGAAATACAACTTTACTATACCTGTTCTTCTGACAGTGAATGCAACTCTGGTGTGTTGACATTGGATGTGCAGCTTTGCTGGCTTGTTAAATAAGCTGTCTTTTCTCTATTAGCCTGTCTCTATGATCAGAAGTCGCTCTTCGATTCCTGTCTATCTCCGTCTCTAAATTCTTCTCCTTTTTTTCCTTTATCTCTTCTAACACCCTCGGTCCAATGTGTGTGTTTGTGTGCGTGTGTGTGCGTGCGTGTTAACCGTCACAGGTTTACACACATTGACATGCACGTACACAAGACCGCACACACTCACGTACGCACACAAATGCAGTGCGACCTTACTGATAGTGGATCAGTGTGATGCTGTCAACCGTCTGTCTCCCCTAGGAAATAACTTGCACACACTCATGTGCAAGCAGACAAATGCACACAAGTAAACACACACACACACACATGCACGCACAGAACAAACACACAGAACAAACACCCTCCCTGTGCATTGCCAAATAACTGCTGCAAACAAAGATTAGAGAAAACGCATCAATTTATGTGCCACTACTTTTTTATTTACTCTCGGGGCCCCGGGGTGACAGGGACTGCAAACAATCGGCCCCGGCTTTCGACTCCCGCCCTGGCGCTGCCGTTGAAGCTTCTCTTTCAATAGGCATAGAACCGATGCCTGTATAATTACACTCATTAGGGGAGCGTAGCCCCGACTTTACATAATCAACACCGACGCGCTGGACACAAAGACGCGGGGCTTCAAAAGACCTCAGGCCCGTTCTGTAGTGGCAGTAATGACAGTAATGACACTTTGATGATGCCAATTACACACAGGGCCTTTTGTGCTCCCTTGGCCAACCACCCCCCCCTTCCCTCACTTTTCCATGCGTCCCCTTCCGTCACCGACCCCACCCGGCGAATCGCCCCTGAGCTCTGATTGATCTCGCCCGTGGTCACTGGGGCCAGTTGACCAGCGGTCACTGACCCCCCCCCCGACCACCCAACGCTGATGAATTCTGACGAATTCTTTTTGCATCCAGCTGTGAGGGGTCTGTTCCTCTGGCTCGCTTCCTCTTCGTGCATGTGTTTCTGTCTGTCTCCTCCTCCGGTGCAAGATATGTTTGTGTGTTCTGACTCCTTCAATGCTTCATTTTTATTTATTCATTTTATAAAATGTTTGTTTTGTTTAGTTTTTTCCTGAGGTCGTTCCACGTGCTCTGGGCAGCAGAGGAGGATTTATTTAGTCAGGCCCCTGTTTATTTTTTGAGCCTGTTTGCCGAATCGCGTTCTCCCTGTTTACAGGATCTGAGGCCGCCTTATATTTGCGACGGGGCCCGTGACCGCGCGGACGGACGCGCGCGTGGTGGGCGGTCCAAAGGCGCCTGCGTCTTCCAGACAATTTGTGTTGCATGCGGTCATGCGATGTGTATGAGAATCTCCAGCGTCTCGCTGGCCCGCTCGCCGGTGTCCCCCCTCTCATCAGCGTGATTTAGGAGCCGCTAACATGCCTGCAGTGTTTGCTTTGGTCCATCTGGAGGCCAGTTCTTGCCTGCACCAGGAGGGACTGATACCCCCGACCCCCGCCCCCCCCACCCTTCATGCCAACTGTGGCCACAGTGAATGGGTGGGGGTGCTCTCCGAGGTGGGCCGGTGGTCAGAGCTGGTTTGAGCTGGGGAAAGTGCTATAGTATTTCAGGATCACTGAGCAGCAGACACAAGATCATAAATAGAGTTTTTATTGCCGAGCTGCTATGCTGGGTGAGCCTGGGTCTGTCAGCGAGATCACAGCAGAGATTGATGGTTCCCATGTGCCGCGGTAGGAGGGTGTGCAGTGTGAGTGTGGGCGGGCGGAGGGGGCAGTGGGTGGGTGGGTTGGCACATCGGAACGTGGAAACCACGGTCATGGCAAGGCTGGAACAGCCCCCGCCCCCCCTGAGGGTTTTCCCCTGTGTCAGCCCACAGAGCTCTGCGTGGGAACGCAGCATTGTTGGCCATCCAGTACAACCACACTCTCATGTGCACAGGTTAAAAGCCTGTAAAAGCTTTTCGGTCCTGGTGAGCCTCCATCCAGCAGGTGGATTCCCAGACACCGTAGCTTATTGGTTCGCTCCAGGTACCAGGCGGGACGTCCAGGTGTGCTGGGTTGTAGAAACGTTCTCAGACGTGGCGTCGGTTGCTTTCTCCAGCCCGCAGCTCTGCTTCGCCCTTTATAGACCTGATGCAAAAAGAGCGTAAAACTAAGTGCATGTGTTGGTCTTTGATTTTTGAATAAGTAGTCGTCTTGCACAACCCTTTCAAGCCCCTGAAAACTTGGCATCAAATCTCAAGGATTTTTTTTTAAAACATTAAAGATTTCATGATGAAATGAGAAACAATCAAAGCAACGTCCTTGGGTATTGTTGATTAAAAGTTTACCGCTCAACATCTCGGCTAAGCTGCTTCGTCGGCATTGATTGGCTGTGGTTTGATTGAATGTCAGCAGACTCTTCAAACCAGGTGGAAGACAACGGAGGAAAAACCGGAATCTCAAGTTCGGAATAACCTGGACCCCCCCCCCCCCCACCACCACCACCAGTCTTAGCAAAAAGAGGATTGAGAACATGTTTTCAGGGTAGTTAAAAAAAGTGAAAAAAGTTTTAAAATCTGTTTAAAAATGAAATCCAAATTGTACTTTATGCAAAGTTGCCCCTTCATTATTTAAAGCAACAACACTTGTCTCGCGTTTTAAAATAATTTAGTTACAGAACATATTTTCACCGATGAGCAGATCGGAAATATGAAGGAGCTCTCCTGTAGCTCCATAACAAAGAGACTCATATTCAAAATGCAGATGGTGTAGCAGGTAAAATGCTCTCTGCCTAGGTTTAGCGTGGCGCTGCATAAATATCTGGTGAGGTTCTAAGGTAAGTTTTATTTACAGCAAATTGCACCAAAACAACAATCACTGTCGGCATTCAGACCTAAATGTCCTGGGGTTTTTGTGTGTGTGTGAGTGTGTGTGTGTGTGTGTGTGTGTGTGTGTGTGTGTGTGTGTGTGTGTGTGTGTGTGTGTTTTTTTTACGATGATCCTCTCTGGTCGGTGCCAGACAGGTCGCTATGGCGACGGTCACGCTCACACCGTATCAGGAAAAGCCTGCGGTCAGGACCCGCTCCTGCAGGCCGGGCGCTTTATCTCCGAAGACATGAGTCATATTTCCGATTGCCCGGCAGCCCGGGCGCTTGCGAGGACCGTTGCGTGTTTTCGCGGGTGGGACGGCCCTTGACGCGGGGCTGTGACGGGGAGCGGAGGCACGTAATAGGCCGCCCGCCGCCGCCGTGCGGCGCGCTCCGCCGGCCTTCGCCGAGGGGTCCCTTTTCACGGCCGCGCCGACTCGGCGGAGCAGTTTGGCAGGGGCGCGGGGAGGCTGCGCGGTCGAGGACCACAGAGATTTTTTTCATTCGGTGCCAGGGAGCAGCGTTGCTCAAAGCTTTTGAGAAAAACATCTGATGGAGCCTCTTGAGTGCTCCCAGATTGGCAACATGAATAGCAGCTTTCATACAGGCAGCTCGGCCCTAATGTGTTTTCAAGCACCGCGTGTGTGTGTGTGAGTGTGAGTGTGTTTGTGTTTCGGTTGCGACATTGGTGTGTGTGAGTTTCTTGATGCATGTAGGTATGTATGCATCATAGACTCCACTTTACTTTGGTTTCTGTGTATAGCTGAGTGTATGTGTGTGTGTGTCTGTGTTTTTCAGCGGTTTCGGTGTTTGCATAAATAACCTCAAGGCGAAGGCAATAATCCAGCAGCAGAAATGCACAGCTGGGTGTATTTCAGGGACTTTTTTTTCCCCTCCAACGGTGATGTCTCAATCCCTCACAGAGCTACTGTAGAGACCCACCTTTTCATTTATTTATAGAGACAGTAGCGGCGTATGAAACAAACAGCTCCTCTCTGTGACGGTCTTTCCTGGGAAGGCTTATTCTCTGACCACAGAGCGCTGCCTGGAAAAGCTGAGCCGCAGCCTTTGTTCTGTTTGCTTGTTTGTCTCTTTTGGTATTGCTGTCCTGCTTTCCTGGTAACCCCCCCTCCACCCACACCCACACACACACACATCCATCAGTCAGGAATTCACAGGTCTTTACATCCTCAGCTGTACAAATGTAATAGAAAGATGGAGAAGTGTTCCAGCTCAGTCTCTCATACGCCCGTGATAACAGTGCTTTTGACGTTACTACGTCGCATCTGTAATCCAGCCGCTCCGACTCGACCTTTGATGCGCGGCGGAGTTCTTCCCCGTTCGCCCGTCTGAAACAGACGCAGGCTCGGCTGAGATGCGCCCGCGGAGGCGGCGCGGCCGCGGGCTGCAGCCTCTCTCGACCTGCCGGGGCTGCACGGACAGCGGACAGACGCGGAGTCATTAGGAGTGGAGCGGCTCTTGGAGGGGCCTCGCCGGTTCCTAGGGAGAGCCACTCTGCAGCACTCTGTCTCCCCCAAGTGGCGTGTCGCCGCACCCCAGGACCACCGCCGCCTGGGCTCACCCCTGTGCAGTCTGATCGTGTGTGGACTCGTGCCCGGTCTGTCCTTTCTTTTTCTTTTTTTCAGTGTCCCCTGGTGCCTTCAAGCGCTCATTCGCGCGTGTGTGTGTGTGTGTGTGTCCAGTGCGGGCGACACTGTTAGTGGAGGGGCGCTGGACTTACATCATGACAGGAGTGGGATCAGATCCCACACGCTCCCCTTCAAAGCTTCGGGAATCTGGGGTATTTTTGCCCGTGTGTCCCCCGCAGCTATCAGGTTTTAACCATTTGGCTTTGTACGACTGGGCGGCTCCCGTCAGGCCAGGCTCGGGGAAAATGATGCCTCCATCCACAGGGGAGAGGACACACACTCAGTCTGTTTCTCACTGTGTTGCACTTGCTGACGCTTGGATGCTTTGGATTCAAAGGGAGCATCTGAGGTTTACTGTGGGAAAAAAAAACTCCAGACCACGCTGTGGCCTGTTTCCTTAGCTGTCAAGCAAACCTGTAAGCGATGCCCTGTTCACCGTATTTCACTCTCCCCGTGCCGTCTCTCGTATTAACCCCGACCCCCTCCTCCGTCGCAGGTATGAAACGTCCGTTCAGCCCAGCGGCTCTGCCGAGCGCCGAGCCGGACAGGAGGGGCTTCGGCGCCGAGCCGGGGCTCCAGATGGACGTCGAGCCCTGCTGCGACGCCGGGGATGAGGGCGCAGTACCCGGTGAGCGGTCACCAGGGGGCGCGCTGCCCTCTGCGCTCCACAGATCCAAAAGGGAGAGGAAGCAGCGGAGCTACACACTGTGCGAGGTCTGCAACATCCAACTCAACTCGGCCGCACAGGCCCAGATCCACTACAATGGCAAATCCCACCAGAAGAGACTCAAGCAGATCAGCAATGGCAAGGCGCCGAGCAGCACAGGTAGGCCCGGGGTGCAGCCCGACTGACCATTTGTCTGTTTGTTTGTTTGTTTATTGTTGCAAAATTAGATATAAAGAGCAGAACATTGGATAAAGTGCTCTGCCGCTGGATTGTGTAGCACTGTCTCGCACAATGGGGCCATGCAGATTAACAGAATCCCACACACTGTTCACGGCACACTGTCACCAGCCTCCGCGTGCCAATCCCCCCCTCCACTTGTATTCAATAGAAGTTAAACAAATTGGATTCTATTTGCTGAAATGTGTTGAGACAGAGCCTTAGGCTGAGGACAAAAACACACACACACACACATGCACACACACACACACACACATGCATGCAGTTGGAGCGGGGCTGAAACAAGTCAGAGAGTGAGAAGCTAATTAAGTGGTGGTTGTGTTTGATGGTCGTGCTTCTGGGAGTGATGTGGCCGGAGTGAGGTTTGGACATTTTGTCATTCTAGTCACAGCCTCGATCATGAGTCTGCTGCAGGAGGTGCAGGGGGGTGGGGGGGTTGGGGGTTGGGGATGGGGGGGGGGGCTCACGCTCCCGGCTCTCTACTTTTGGGCATTAGGACGCAGATGAAGCGAAACAACTAGAACGGGCAAGAAAAGAATACAGACAGAAAATAAACTCACTGACCCCTGTAAAAAAAAAACAAAAAAACAAAAACAGGTCGATAGAAGTTTTAAAAATCAGTTTGGAAACCGCGAAACCGCGGCAGCGTTCATTGGCATATGAGCGGATCTTTAGTAGCGACAGGTCATCAGCGGTCACAGCTGTACACGGCTGCTTCGTTTGTCCTTGACCCTGAGAAACATGGCGGTCGTGTCTCAGCGCGGCCGACGTCTGAGCCGGGTAACATCTGTCCGACTGTCAAGAGCCAGCAAAGGGCCTTTAGGTTATTGTCCGCATGCTTGTATGTTTCTTTTTTTTTCTTTTATGTCCGAATGCGTGCGTCTGCGTCTCTAAAAGAGCTCGGCAGTCATTCCAGCCTTCACCATTTGAAACGGGCATTTTCCTCACATCGGGATATTACATTTTTGGGAGGAGGTGGAATAATCTCATCCCGGTGATAGATCTGTATAGTAAAAAGTGTCAAGTCCTTGCTAAGATATTCCTAAATTACCAGTGGCCTGACGCTCAAGGAAGTGGGCTTGCTCAACAGTTCAAGCACATGTAAAATGCAGGTATCCCTGACCCAGGCACTCCACGGCCAAATGCTCCAACATGGCTGTTCAGCGGGCGACGGTGACACGTTCATTCAGGGACAATCATGGTATTTATTTCTACGTCCTTTTGTAGCAGGTTTTCAGTACACAAGCACAAAAATGTTCTATTGAAAAAAAACAGTAGATAAAGCCACACGAGCACTTTTATGGGAAAAAAAAAATATAGTGAAACACTCTTTTATTGATGTCTGGGGAATTCCTCTTTTGCTCTTCAAAACCCATTGTGGTGCTACCGGAACAGTCGCATAATGTTACAGACACAGTTCGTCATTCGTCTCGATGAAGTTATGAAAAAACTGGTCAGGTGGCCCAATGCATATGGCATATAACAGCGGAACAGCTTCCTGAAATAATATTCCACTTTGTTTTTGCGCTTTTCCTTTTCACGTGGAGAGGATGAAATGGGAACCTTGTTCTCTGTTGAGATCAGATCGGGTCGGCGTCGCGTGCGTGCTCGTGTTTCTGTGACGCTAAGCAGCGCCGAGACGAGGATAATGATTAATTAGTCTCTCTGTGAAATTCCTAGCAAGAGGTGGATGAAGTATTGTTGGTGTCAGACCTCCACTGTGCCGTAGGAAACATTTCATTACAGCGACTAAGTACACCGAAATTCCATGTACTTGCACCTTGTCGTCTCGGGATCAGTAATGATTAGTCTTCGTTCTATCTACTCTCCACAGAGGATTTTGTCAGGACTTCTGTGAAAAATGTGCCTTATGTGCAAATCAAACAAGATTCTTCGATTGGGAGCGACTCGGCTGCAACTCACCAAAGCCCCCCGGCGCCTCGCCGAAGACTCACTGACGTTTTGTGTCAGATATGCTAAAATCACTTTATGAACACAAAGCTGTGTTTGGTTAAACAAAAGAAAAACGAGTATGAATTCAAGTATGAATAAATCCAGTTCCGTTGCCTTTTTTTTTTGAGGCAAATCTATCCAATCCTCAGTTGTGAGAGAGGGGAGTGAAAATTCAAACACAGACCATGAAAACTACAAGCTTTTCAAAACAAGCTCCAAAGTGCAGACATTAAAAAAACAAAACAAAAAAAACAGGGATTTTTGAATGTGCTGTCACATGATCGTTATCTGACTTTTCACAAACATGGTCGACATCCTGTATAATACATCAACTTGCCAACGATGTTAAGAGGCCGTCCTCTGATATGTTTTGTCAGAAGTCAGCATGAGTATGAAATATTGATCTTAATTCTGGAGTTCTCTGCGGCGCCCGGGGGATTTGTTATGCAGCACTTAAGACAGCTGATCAAATCACTATTTTGGCTGCGCTTCCTCTGGCATCAGCCGCGCGGAAGATATAACGAAGACGACACGTGGCTATATTGAAGCAGAAATTTACCAATTCCGGGGAAGAGGAGTACGTCATCAACGGTGTTTGTCAAAAGTGTGACAATAGTATTTTGTTGTTTGCAAGGCGAAAAAAAGAGGAGAAAGAAGAAGACGCTTATGTACTTTTGTCAAGCTGGCAGCAAAACTTTTATTCTGAAAATGCCAGTGTGGACAGAAAACTTTCAACAGTAAACAGCACTTTCTGATTCATCTCTGGTCAAGGCCTGAGATCAGCACATAAGAATGCATCGCACTCTGATCTGAAAATTGGATTTTAGCATTTATACACAAAGTGCTTAGCTCTGCATTTTGGTGAGAAGGTCTTCCTCCATGAGTCTAGTTTTTCTCCGGATTTGGATAATGATGGGCCCAGTAAAATATTTCTATGGGTGCTTGTGTTTTGTTACTGTCTTATAGCGTATGTGCATGTGTGTTTACACATGGATTCTGTCTTTCTTTCTTTCTTTCTTTCTTTCTTTCCATCGTCTCTAAACTCAACAAGAAAATATTTACAAAACAGCACAAGAAATAACATAACGTAGTCTGACAAATTGCCCACAAGGCCTACAGATGTTCTCCAAAATGAGACATACAGTAAATAGCATGCACCCTGCAAACAGTGGGCATTGTCCTTTTTACGAGACGCGAAAAAATCCATTCGTTCATTCACACCCACCATCTACAGCAATTAAAGTCTCGGCGTTGTTTGCTCTAATCAGCCCGATGCAGCAGGTTCAATCTTTTAGCAGAGGCAGCCGGCGAGGTGGTGACTGACAGGCTGTTCTAGCCGAGCGAATCGGTGAGTTTACCAATTTCGTGCGGTAGCTCTATAGCTCTAATGCTTAATTTTCACCCCCCCCCCCCCGACCACCTTTTTCTTTTATTACACGAGCGAAAGACTGCACGCTGCTTGCATCGGTTCAAAGCAAATGAGACAAAAACAAATGGAAGTGCGTGTCAGCAGCCAACCTCTTCCAGCCGTGGTCTTAGCTGTGTGTTCGAGTGCAGCTTTTTTTTTTTTCTTTTTTTTAAACCGAAGACGCGGGGTGATGCAAGCTGCGTTTGATCGTCCGGGGCCTCTTGTCATCACCGGCTCTTTGAGGTCAGCTTGGTGTGTCACGGTGCCTAAACGGAGCGAGTCGGCGAGCGTTGGAACACACGGAATAAATTCCATAATATACCAGAAACTCAAGTCATACGAACTGTGCACATGTTGTCTGAATTCCCTGTTTTTTGCTGCACTGCTGCAGGTGGTTCAGACCACATATATGAAAGTTTGCGGGGGTGTGTCTGTTTGCCGTGTTGTGTTGTGTAGTGCAGTGTGTGTGTGTGTGTGTGTGTGTGAGGCGCAGGGCACGGCGAACTGTTGTGGTGTGCAGATTTTCTCTGACATGCAGTCACAATCGCACAGCCTTATCTCTGCTCACCTTCTGCTGACTCCCCCAGGCAGCCAACCCTGCTGTGTCCTCAGCTTCACCGCAGCTTCTCTGCTGTGTTTGCGTGTGTATGTGTGTTTGCGTGTGTGCATGTGTGTGTCTGTTTGTGTGTGTTTGTGTGTGTATGTATGTGTGCATCCTGCATGTCTGGTCCGGATATTTTTAGAATTCTTAAAGGCTGCAGAGTCTGTAACTTGTGCTGTGGAATCATAAATTCCTTCTTCGGTGCATCTGTGTTTATGTCAGCCCACATATGTACAGTGAGGCATCCGTGTCTGGTATTGATATTTATAGGTTTATAGATTTCATGAACAAAGACTAGAACTTTGTGTGTGTGTATGTTAGTGTTTCTCCCAGCAAATCATCTCCATGTTGGCGTGCCTTTCCCTCCCTCTCTGCTTCACTGAGCTGACAGTGGGTCCAGGCTCTTTTCTCCCCCTCTCTCTGTCTCTCTCTCTCTCTCTCTCTCCTGTCTCTCTTCCTTCCTCCCCCTTATTCCTGCTCTCTCTTTCCCTCCGGCGTGGACGTTGGACGTGTGCCTCAGCCTTTCCCCCCCTAAAAGACGAACGTGTCAGCGATTAAGTTATTTCACTCTGCTATCATGTAGAATGATACTCAGAGAAGCTTGCTGACAGATGTGGGTTGGATAGGAGGCATCCAGATGTTTGCGGTGATACTGGGATTTCAGGTGCTAATTTATGCAACTCATGCCCATTTATATGTTATAATGTTTCATGTTGAGTGACAGTATAAATTCCCTGTGAATGCCGGCCTACTTGTTTGTTATACAATCAATTTAAAATGATGGTGGCAATGACTTACTGATGTTAAAACTTCCAACATAAATTACGCTGTAACAAACAGGTTTCCTGGAGATAAAATAAAGCTACTTTATAGAAATAACACAGCTCAACAAAAGGAGAACTTCACGTATTTTTGGGTTGTCACGGTTCTTTTATGCCTGCTAATGTTGGCTATATTTCATCCTGTCCAAAAAGAAAAACAATGGAATTGCTTGCAATATTTCAATGCCACTGCAAGAACTTTTAACCGGAGCAGGAACTGCTGGCTTATAGATATTTTACAGATGTTGATATGTTATTGTTTGTCTGAAAAATGCATTAACCTGTCTCTTTCCTTGCCAATGGAGAAAAAAAAAAAAACAGAATATCTTCCCAATTTGGACTTTTGAAGAAAATTCAGCCAGATTTTTCCCTTAACCCTTTGAAACTCTGTTATATATTATCATTGGCATGATAAAATACAAGCCCAGGTGATGCTGATGACTCACAGTTGCAATGTAACTTTAAGTTGAAAACTGACTCCAGATGGAGTTGCTTGTTCTCCTGATCTCATCATATTGGCGCCTCCGGGAGCATCTTTCAGCGTCAACCCTTGTCAGTGAGTCACATGTGTGACGTGAAGCCGCGGTGCTGTAGTGTTTACAGTTCGCCTTTAAAAGACCTGGGTTGAGTTTTGTTTTCTTGCTTCTTAATTCACATAATAACAGGTTATTTATTGTTGGCTTAAAAAGCAACATATTTAGTCAAAGTCTGGTCTCAAGACATAATTCTTGTGACTTCCTGTGAGTCACCTGTTTAGAGGAGACTTTCTGTACACAGCGGGCAGCTATTCCCACGGCATTAACGTGTCTCGAGCCTCGCTGTTTGTTTTTGTGTTTGTTTGTTTGTTTGTGTGTGTGTGTGGGTATGTGGGTTTGTGTGTTTGATAGGTAGTGAGCACATGTCCGTTGGTGCGTGTAAACAGGAAACCCTATCTACATCCTTTCAACTGCGGTTCTGCCGTTGTCAACGTTGAGACCGGGAGACCTCAGACTTCCTCTGACCCAGGATGAGCAGCGGAGTGTCTAGGTTTCTTGTGTGTGCTTGTGTATGTGTGTGTGAGTGTGTGTGTATGTGAGGGGGGGCTTAATCCTTTATAATTAGTATTGTTATCAATTTTGGCCTGGGATGCACGGTTCAGTCGCACAAAAATATGGAGACTAAAACATACTGCAACCCTGACGGAAATGCCTCATGCACATGTAAATAATCTCCTTCACACACACACACACACACACACAGGGCTGAAATGTGCAGTGCCATAACCCCCCCCCCCCTTCAGAGCTGATGTTTAAATGATGATGGAAAGGTGTGGAGAGAGAAGGGATTGTATAGAGGACGGCACCCTGGCCTGATATGACCCGGCGGAGCCGCCCCTGGATCTGTAAATCTAGCAGTCTGTCTACACACTGTTTGCCTGTGTGTGGTGTGTTTGTATTTTCTGTTGTGTTAATCTTCCTCAGCTTTGTGAGGAGGCATAAATGTGTCACGTTTGGTTGTGTGTGTGTGTGTGTGTGTGTGTGTGTGTGTGTGTGTGTGTATCTGTGAGACCAAAAGTGAGAGGAGAGAGAGAGAGAGAATTTGCATTTTTTTTCTTTACATGCTCCCCCATATCTTACTTTCCTTTGATTTTGTGCATATTTTTTTCAGTGTTTGTGCATGTGTGTGTTTCTGTGTGTGTGTGTGTGTGTGTGTGTGTGTGTGTGTGTGTGTGTGTGTGTGTGTGTGTGTGTTAGTGTATATTTGTGTAATGTGAGCTTCCTCTTCATGGTTAGTCTCTTCATCGTGGTCCCTGTTTGACTCTATCTCTCTGGTTCTGTTTTAATAAAGCGTGAGGAATTGGATTAAAGGCAAGGATTTTCCGCATGAATGCATTTGCGCATCTGCGTTTTATTTTTGTGCTGCCTTGCCATTTTCATACCCCTCGCCCCCCCGAGCGGAGCGAAATGACTTCTCCCTCCCCACGCCTTTGGACATACATGTGCATACGTCGTTGGTGCGTGGTGCTCATGTGGTGATCTCAGTGTCTCCTCTGATCCTCGTGTTGACTGTTGCTTTCTCTGGTCGCTCCGTTTGATCTTTTCATCCGTTCATCAGTTGCTATGAAAGCCTGTTTACTATAGCTGCTGGTTGATGACTATGTCTAATTCCAGGAAACACTTGATGTCATTTTATAGTGTGGGCAAACAAATTTCCACAGATGGTAGTATCTATAATGACCCTCGCAAAAAAAAAGAAAGAATCTGTAAATAAATGAGAACGTGTAAAGTACAAATAACTCGGAAGCTGGTGTGGGTACATAGGAGATTGCAGTGACCTATTTTATATCTGTGTGGGTTAAAAAATACTCTGAAAAGTGTATTTTAGTAACTGAAAAGAAAAAAACGCCTTTTCCCTTTTGCTGTCTTTTCCTGTGGTGGGCGAGTGTGTTAATCTCCAAAAATGCGATGTGGCTGCGGAGTCCTGCACTTTGTTCCCACCCCTCCACCTCATTACCCCCCCGCCCCCCTGCCTTCTCTCTCCCTCGTCTCTGCTTTGCCCCAGGCTGTGCCCCCACTGTGCGTTGGCAGTTCAAACTCTGGGAAAAGGTCGGCAGGCATACCGGGTTGACGCACAGGGCCCAGCGGAGCGAGAAACCCGAAGAGCGACGCCCGCGAGGCCACGGGGAGAGGGGCCGCATCCCTCAGAAATCACCCCGCGTCTGTGTTTACCTGGGCTCTGACAGGTCGGCTGGCCGTGTCTGAGGAGAAGGCCAAGCGCAGCTCGCTATCAGCCCTTATCTGGCCCCGTCTGACTCGCAGAGCCACATCGCCACAGCTGCCTCAGACATATCTGCTAAATGAATTGAACTGTTTGCCAGTTTGTTAAATGTCATAAAATATCAGTCAGCTCCAACAGTATTTTGTCAACCCGGTCACCCGGCGTGACCGACCCCCTCTCGTTCTCACTCGCTGTTGCCCTCATTTCCCGTCACTTTGTCCCTTTATTCATTCTCAATCCCCAAGCAGAGTTTAACTCATTGGGCTTTTCATTGGTGTAAAAAGCATTGAATATGTGTGTGTGTGTGTGTGTGTGATGGAGAAGAGGTGCATGGACCAGCTGCTCCAACATCAGTATATATATACATACATATATATAGATATATATATTACACATACATATATACACATATGTGTGTATAAATATATATATTTATATATATATATATATATGTGTGTGTGTGTGTATATGTATATGTATGTATGTAGTATAGTTTCATATTGAAAACACAAAGCTATAAAGTGACCTGATGAGCCTCTGTCTCTCTCTCTCTCTTTCTTTCTTTTTCTCTTTCAGCCAATTTTGCTTTGTTCTCCCAGTGGCGTGTTGCAAAAAAGGCCAATAAATGGCTTTCTCTCTGGGCAGAGAAGAGTCCCTTTAACTGCCCCCTCCCCCACCTCACCTCCACCTTAGCCATCCTCTGAGCCCCATCATTACAGGCCTTTAGAAGGGTAAAATTACAGGAGAGTGACTTATTACCAGCTGCATCCAGGGACGGGATGGAGGTTAGAGAGGGAAAAGGTGGGCAGGAATAAAGGGGAGATACAGAGTGATTAAAGCAGATGAGGGAGAGGAACAAGGAAGATAGAGGTTCTAAGAGGGGAAGGATCGCATCAGCAAGACCGAGATAGAGGGAGGGGGATAGAGATTAGAGTGGAGATTGAGAGGCCGGCTTGAATAGGGAGAGGGAGTGGGTGGTTGGTGCGTCAGAGAGCGAGAGAGAGCGAGACAGAGAGAGAGAGAGAAGGAAAGAGCAAAAGAGCAGACGAAGACAAACACTGTCATTTACAGAGCGAGGTTGGGCTGTCTGCTAATAGACACATGATATATGGCCCCTGAAAGTTTGCTCTGCCTCGCAGTTCCCAAAGTTCACACGCACCTCCCATCCTTCACGTCCACCGCCTTGCCAACGGACGCGATGCACCACGGGATGCCGGGGGCCATCTCCGCAGCGGGTCGATGAGTTTTTCATCCGCCAGCATCGGGGACCGTTAGAGCATCTTTTTTTTTTTTGGGGGGGGGGGGGTGATCTAATCTCATGAGAGTCATCGTATCACATCGAATGAGGGAAATGAGAGTCAGAGTAGTCTGACAGAGTCGGAGCATTTGCCGGTTGCGCGGCGCGTCGGACCCCCAGAGACCCTCGCCGTGTCGTACACGAGGCTGAAGTAGACAAGCTTTAGTAAACAGATGTAAACTCGGCGGAACGGGACGGGGGTGAGAGTGGGAGGAGGGCGCGTCATGTAACGCACACAGAAATAGTTCATCTCACTGGCTTGGATAACAGCAGCCTTTTTGATTTTGATTTTTTTGTTATTTTGTTTTTTTGCCTGATGCAAAACACACACACCTTCACATCCTCTTGCTTTTGTTTCACACGAGAAGCAAACATGTTTGTACCCAACTCAAACTGAACCACACTATAAATATGTAATTAACCGGATGTTAAACTCACACCGTACGTGTTTTATGCATATTCATGTCAGATTATAGTGCATGTTGGCGGTAGACTGATGTTCGTCAAGGCACTGCAGGGTTATTTGTGTATCACTTCTCAAACACAGAGGCAAATCCAATCAAATATCCAAATGCTTTACATAAGGCAAAGCCCTGCAATTAGAGCAGCATTTGAAAGCAAAATGAAGTAGAAAAAAATCAAAATGATGGAAAACTCATTGAAGTAGTCAAGCCGCTTTTATTCATACAGCCCCGAAATCACTAACTTATCTCAGACGTTTTAAAATCTTTATGATATATGACCCTAATTTTGCGTAGATGCTCAATTTTTAAGAGGAAAAACCACCACCTTGAACAGGAAATGTTAAATAAAAACTCACAAAACTGATACGTTAAAATTATATTAGTAGGGTTCAGGTAAAGGGCAGTAGTAAAAAATAGGGGGAAAAAATGTATAAATCAATAATTTAAAGTGAGACAAGTGTTTTAAAAAGGTTAACAACACTTACTTTTGTGAGAACGGTGGATTTTGGATGTTTTATATCAGTGCACTGGATTTGTTGTTTCTCAGATGCGGCCTTGAACTTATCTCATCGCCGCCTGACTCGAGATCTCATCCGCTCTGTACTGTAGGTACGTCAGCTTTCAGAGGTTTGATGCAAATAGGCCCAGTTCCCTGGTGAGCATGGCCCTGAAAGAGACAACTACAGCTCCTCCTGACTCCTGCACACAAACATGAGAGCCAACAGACACAAACACACACACACACACACACACAATGCCATTTAGAGAGCAAGCGAGGCAACTCATGGATGATTTTCATTGTTATTCATGTATTAATTTATTCGCTCATGGCAGACGTGAAACAGGGCTGTAATATGCAGATGTGGGTTTGTTTCTCGATGGGAATTTTCCGGTCCACTGCCTCTAGCTGCCACTAATAATAAAGACAGGCAAGAGAAGGGGGGGTGGGTGGGTGGGGTGGTGGAGAGAGAGAGAGAGAGAGGGAGAGAGAGGGAAGGAAAGAGGGAGAGAGAGAGGGAGAAGTGGGAGTTAGAGAGGGAAGGTTGGAGTTGTCAAGATGCCTCCAGTCATACACCAGCTCTCAAACAAATCCCCCACTCTTTTCTCTCACTCTACACACGTACGCTCAGAAACACACACACACACACACACTCGTACACATAGCTGCACACACGCAGGCAGTGACCAGGTGTGATCTAGCTGTGAATGATCTTGTCCTTGACACAAAGGTGAGCATGTAGAGTTGTCCTCTCTCCATTGTTGACAAGACACCTGAGCGGCTGCAGGCTGTTGCTCCCTCTGTCTTAAGATCAGCAGCAGAAGCTGATTTTAAACCGCCGTCACTGTAACAACACATCGAGATACAAGGCAAACACTATTTATTTAAAACCAGCCACCTCAGGGACAATTAAAAACTCAAGATGTCAGCACCCAGTGTTATTTCCTAGCAGTTAGGCTAAAAAAAAAAAGGTCCAGCCTGCCACTTTGACACCCTCATTAACATGTGCCTTTATTTTATCAGCTCATAAAAGAAAACAAATATCACTGTTGTGCAGCTGTAAAAAAAAAACCCAAAAAAAACAAACAAACAACAAAAGTTAATGCATTTTTATGTGCTGCTTTGCTAAAATGCTTCCTTTAAGTAGCACAATCTTAGTAAGAAAATAACTAGTTGAACGAAACGAGTTGTGTCAACTGCCCGAGACATAAATAGCGGAGGGCTGTAAGACACACCGTAGGCAATTGGCTGTGAGGCATGTTGTGTGTCGTTGCGGCGCGGCGCCGGGGTTGGCTCCTGCAGGAGGGGGTCAGAGGCGTGGAACACTGCCATGCCGGGGGAGTAATGATGTCAAGGACAAGATGCTAACAGGGCAGCAAAAGGATTCGCTCTATTTTCTCCTCCCTGCTGCATCTATAAGAGCTGTTAACCCCCTCTTGTCTGCGTGATGGAGTGGTGGAACGGCAGCCAGGGTTTTTTTTGAGGGGGTCGGGGGTTCAGAGTTCCTATAGAGACGGGTGGAAGTCAAAGCCAATCACACAGAGCAAGGAGTCAGGGGCTGAGCTACTTTGAATTAATAAAAAAAAAGGAAAGACGTGCGACTGCAGAGCAGAGGAGAGGCAGGTGATTGGAGACTTTAGATGCGCATTTTCTGTCACAGTTAGCAAAGACTAATACAAATTTGAGATGTAAACATTGTGTGAATAAGATTATGCAAATAAAAAGCTCAGAAAACTATTAAGTTATTACTTTTTTCCATACAATACCACCAAAATAAAAGGATAATACTGTCCCTACGCAGATGTGGAACAGTTGTTTCCTAACATGCTCTGTATGTGCTGAATTTACAGGGACAGGCATCGAAATGCCAACTTAATTAAAGGGGATTAAATTACAGTTGTGTAACAACACTGTAAACTAGAGAGAGTCATAGTGCACTGAAAGCTAATTAGCAACATTGTCAGCTGTATAAGAGGTCTGGCAATCAACACATTTACATGTGAGTTTTCAGAGTAAAATGAGACCAATGACAAAGCTTCAATCAGGCTGGAAAAAAAAGCAAGAAGTAAGAGACAAACAACAAAATTACTTCGTATATCAAGGGAACAATGTCAGGACTCATGAACATGAATAAACTGCATCAACAAGGAGACCGTTGCAGAGAGATGATTAATGTACAGCACATAGTCTAAAACACATGAATATGTATTTTATTCATGATGTGTTTATGTTGTTTTGTCTACCTGAGTTTTCCGCCAAGTTTTCTAGACATAATCTACCTTATAAATAAATGAGTGTGTTAAAGGCAGGTTTAGCCTCATACTGCTAATGCACATCCAGTAAACAAGAAGTGTTTAAATCCTTTACTTAGGCAAAAACAAAACAAAAAAAAAACAAAACAAAAACAGAAACGTAACAGTGCCATGAAAAAGTCTTACATTAAAAACCCCACTTAAAGCTGCCCTGCGGAGTTTTCTTGTCAACAAACAAAGCCGCATTTACAATCAGTGTTACTCAGCGAAACACATTGTGTGTATCCTTCGGACCTTAACTGTCTTGAATGCATTTCCCTGCTCATAGAGGAATGACTTGAAAAAAAAAAGTCATGCCCGGAATATATCCATATTTGCTCGCTCGCACTCTTCTTCTTCACTGGATTTGCTGGGCGGCTCTCCTTGCGCATTACCACCACCAACCGTCAGCTGATCAGCAGATTAGCATAACAACCGGCGGCTGGACTGTGTCCTTCATTGCTCGCACTTGAGTGTTCGCATTCCTTGCAAAACGTGCACAAACAAAACACGGAGCCTACCCTAAAAACGATTGCTCAATACCGCTATTAGTTATTAAAAACTCCACAGTACCTTTAAGTAAAAGCGCAGAGGTATGAACAGTGTGTCAAAGGAAATGAGCTTATAATGAAGTAGAATGACCCCTGTTGACTTAAATTATCATATGTTATAATATTGGATGATTATTACTGAAGTATGAATACATTTCCCCTTTTAAATGTATTGAAATAGAAGTATGCAGTTGCAAAAAAATGGTACAAGTGCCTCGAAACTGCACGTCAGTACAATATTCCACTGCTGCTACGAACACAAACCTCTCAGCATCCATCATGCGCGCTGACGTCTCGTTCCCCTCAGGTTTTCACACACACACAAAAACACACATACACACACACAAAAAAACACACGCGTGGCTATCTGGAGCTGAAGCCCACAGGCATGCACCCAGGCCGGAGTCCAAGCCGTGTCAAATCAGCAGAGTCTTCACCAGAGGCCGAATCTGTAGCGTATAATTAGCTTTTAATCAGCATCCTCATTCAGGCGAGCAGCAAAGATTAGCCCAGCTTGGGCTCTGCTTAAAATAAGCATTCGCAAATGTGTGTGAAAGCCTCTGACCCATCGCATCCAATCAGACACACACAATACATAGCTCCCACCCTGCTGTCCTCTCCCTTCTCGCTTTACCCCACTCATGCCTGTAAAGCTCCTCTTTATTTTCCCTTCTGTCATCTCTTCTCTGAATTTGTTAACATTTTCCAGGGAGGCCGGTCCACCCATCCTCGCCATTTTTGAAGGAAACACACGGCAAACTCCGCTGCGTAGATCCAGCGCATTGCTTTCCAGTGCACAAGGTCACGAGGACACACACCTATGCGCGAGTCCGTATATACCACAGCGAGTCTGACCCTCATGACACTTCCTGCGCCGGAGGGTCTATTTGGATAATCCAATATGGAGAATTTATAAGTGAGTGTCTTTATTAAAAAAGCTGCCGGGGTTCGAGAGCGTAACATTTTAGATGAGCTCGTCTCGTCTAATCCCTGCGCCTCTCTGGGGTGAGCCGCAGCATTTATGACAGTAATGAAGTGCAGTGAGATGAAAGCGTTTTTAATGGGATTTAGTTAAACTGGGACACAAACCAGAAAGTCAGGGAGAGGGGAGGAAAACACTTCCTTCATCACAGCCAACGTCATTGTTATTTCTGCTCCCATGCGCGGCCGGCCTGCATGATGTGATTATTTAATGAATGTGCGACTCGCCCCTCTTCTCTATTGGCTGTGAGCAATGTCAGTCAAAAAACTTCCTGTTGAGGTTCATATTGCTGCTGTGTTTTTTATTTTTTATTTTTTTCCCTTCTCCTCTTGTTTATTTTTCTCCCGACCGCCGCGGTGCTTCTCCTCCTCCTCCTCCTCCTCCTCCTCCTCCTCCTCCTCCTCCCTCTCCACTCACGTGCCTCAGCCTCCGATGGGTTACAGCGAACAAGGAGTGAGTGTAGTGTGTGTTGCAGGTCGAACTGATACATTGACTGAGTGTATGGGTTTTAAGTTGACAGGTTGGTTGGCTGGCTGATTCAGTCTCTAAGAGCCAAATATGTTCTGATTCAGATCTAAGTTATTTGTCTGTGTGTGTGTGTGTGTGTGTGTGTGTGTGTGTGTGTGTGTACGGCGGAGAGGTGCAGCTGTAGAGATTTGCAAGGTGACACAACGAAAGATTGTGTATCTGTGTGTGTGTGTGTGTGTGTGTGTGTGTGTGTGTGTGTGTGTGTGAGCGATGGTTTCCCATACCATACTGTATCTATCTTACATCGAGGTATTATGTTGTGTGCAGTAGACACAGTAGGATCTTTTGCTGGAAGTTGAGACACAAAGCTAGCAGCCTCAGGCAGTGTCTTTTTTCTGTGATCTGGAAGAAACCAGAGACACACACACATACATACACAACATAGAGAGAGAGAGAGACACACACACACAGAGAACATCACAGCTTTACTCAAGCACCACGAGACCCAAACTAGAGTAAAAAGGTGCATTGCTTTTCCACAAACCCCTGCATGCCTATGTTCCAAAATGGAAACGATGGAACTTAAGAGGGAAGTGTGACAGAAGGCTGTTTATAGATTGAGTCATCGTGACTGATTGGATGCACCAAGAAGGATTTTCGTCTGTGGTTTCGGGGCCAGTGGCAGTTGACAGCTGGGAGAAAAAAAATCACAGTCTTTCATGTCTAAAGTTCAAATCTTTTGCCTTCAAGTCCAGTTCTCGCCAGATGTTCCAGTTTGCTTGTGCATTTTTTTTGTTTGTTTGTTCATTTGATTTTGTTTGTTTTTTTCCTGCTCTTATGTCTGTGATTAAAAAAGCCCAAAAACTAAAAAAGTATGGTTCTTGATATACTTTCAGTTCTGAATTATTCTATAATTCATTTAATCCAGGTCTCAGTGTAGGAGAACCGCTGGGGTGAGGTTTAGCTTGGTCCTACTTGCTTCACTAACCTTCAGCTTTTTGCAAGGTTACATCCCCGTTTGCACCATTGTACCAAAATTTGGCTTTTTTTCTTCACTTTCATTGAATAATTTGCATTACAAGCAGGAATGGCAAATTGTTTTCCGACAAATGTCTCATTCGGTATTGGTAAAGTAACACTAAAAAAATCATTCATATTTTGCGGGATTTTGGGGGATTACCTAGATGCAAACTTTTTAATTATACTGTAGATGTTCTGTGTGTGTGTGTATATATATATATATATACATATATATATATATATATATATACGTGTGTGTGTGTGTGTCTGTGTGTGTGTGTGTATATATAATTTAATTTAATTTTCTTCAGGTCCCAGCTTTAGAAATGCCATACTCTGAGCCCTCTGACACCACAGACAAAACAGAAAGGGGTTTGCATACCAGGAAACAAATCAGTGTGAACGGCCGTCGCATCGAGCCGTCCGGCCTGCGAGAGCCGGGGCGTGTGACCCGTACGGCGTCCAGCCCGGCTCCGGCCAGCCAGCGATCCCGCTGCTGCTGTGATGAGTTTGGCTCATGACCTCCTCGGGGCCGCGCTGCAATATTGGCCCCCTGCTTATTGTTCTGTCAACAGCATCTGTTGGGCCCGATAACAGGATTAGACCAGCCCCCTATAGGCCTGCTGGAGCTAGCCCGGATTAGCCAGCAAGACCTATCTTTTCATACATGTGAGTGTGAGTGTGTGTGTGTGTGTGTGTGTGTGTGTGTGTGGATGTAATTTTAAGTCAGAGTCAATCCTTTCTATCCTTTCATAAACCCTCCACCACAGCAAAAGAGGTCTGATTCCAGCTCTCATCCTTTCTCTCATCCAGCAGATAAAGCCTAATTTCATCTTTCCGACCAGATTTTTTTTCCTCTATCAACGCCGTATTTCCAGATATCTTATGGCGCACACATCTCATGCTATTATTTCACTACAAGGTTGGACATTAGTGTTAAGAATGAGCCCTAAAGTGCAAAGTGAATTGAGCTTGATTATCCCAACCAATAGACTGAAGGTCATCTCAAGGTCCAGTAGTGTGTTGCTCATGAATATTGCATTTTTTTCTCTCCGGCTTCATTACACGCCATCCTGGTTTACCCAGGAATAAAGAGATCCCTGGATCAGAGAAGCAGGCATACGGACGAATCCCTGGATTATAATCTCATAAAAAGTAATGCACTATGATAATAAAACCATTGTCTTGTTTGTTGTGGCGCTTTCCGAAGTCGTCTATCAGAAAATAAGTGGAAACGGCACGGCAACAATAACTCTTATTGTCTGGGAGATGAACACACACGTGCACACACACACACACACACACACACACACACAGACAGGTCGATAATGGCCTTGGCACCTGGTAGGGATGAGAGCAGGGACACAGGAAGGGCTCGATCCCAGAATATACAGAAGGGAATCTCACAGCAGCATGACAACAACGTCCCCAGCCTCCTGCACTTCCCTCAGGGATACACAAATCCCACCCCCATGCCCCCCCCCCGCTGAAAATATACCTGCCAAAGTGTTCGTGCTCCTGTGACATTCCTGTCAAGCCCTGCGCCGGATTGATCCCTTTGGTTCCCCTTGACCCTGGAATTTTGGCGGCATCTTTTGATTTTTAAAGTAGAAGAAAGCTTGCGTGCGAGACCCGGCTTACTATGTGTGTGTTTTCCCGCGTCTGTGTGTTTTGTGCCAAATAAAACAGGTGAGATTTTGGTGGAAAAAAGAAAAAGAAAAAAAAGGAAAAAATCGGAGCCGCCCTCAGCTGCTCAGAACAGAGTAGCGGCTGTGAAAGAGAAGCCGGAGAGAAGAGTAAATAAACTATCCGTCAGCTGCGTTACAACTCCCCATCCCCTCTTCAGGGCTCCCTCCTTCTAATCTCCATCCCATCGGGGGCGGCGATTGTTGGCGTGTACAGTGTGTCACCGCGACTCGCTGTGTCGGGCCGCGCCATTCATTTCAGAGAAACCGTCAGATGTCGCCGCTCCTTCATCTCACGCTTTCATGGCAGAAGATTGAGACCGAGGAGCCGGTGGCGTGATGCCGTCTTTAATCTCTCCTCCCTCCCAGTCGCCTTCAGGCCAACCGCTCGCTCTTCACGTCCAAGACGCATTCTCCGCTTGCACAGTGTAGAGAATAAAACTTCAATCTTTAGTTTATCTAAAGGATAAATTGTGCACGCTCACAAATATTTTTTCTTTTTTGTCAAAGCTCTCCAAATAAATATACATTAGACTATGGAGCATTGATTAGATTCTGTTTGATGGAGCCCCATCTGAGATATCATCTAAACTATGATTGACCAGGAAGGGGCAGGAGACATTTTGTCCTCAGTGACCCGTTAGGTAATATATGTTTCATGTTGTGTGCTGCTTATGTTTAGGTCTCTGATAGATGTCTTACAACTTGTTTAGCAGCTCAGTATCCTAAGAATGTGTTTCATTTAGGACGATTTCAGATATTATGATTCACTCACTTTTTACATTTTTAAAATTTTTTTTTACTATAACCAGCTCTGTCCCGGTAACGTTGGGACGAGTCTTTTTTACGATGCCCTCCCGGGAAACCGCCTCTGGCCACATGGCTTCCCCTGTCCAGGGCGTCAGTACGTGGGTCTCTTCAACCAGGGTACCCAGAACGGCCCGTGACCGGAGGAGGTGACGGGTTGTCATCAGGCGTTCAATAGAGACACGGGAGGAAACACAGGGAGAGAGGGTGGGGAGAGACGCCCAACAACAACAACACAGGGAGGATGTGGCCCACGGTCAGTGCCCTTAAGGCGCCCTCGTAAATGGGATAATTGGAAACTCAAGTCAAGAGGGATCAGTCATGCATGAATGATAAGGTGATTTTCATTAAGTTGTTTTTTTTTTATGGTCTGTGTGTTGTATTGTTCTGCATTTTTAAAAACCCTCATCTGTGGATGAGCGTCAGGCTTTAAAGGCTTGAGTGTGAAGCACCGAACATTTTCTACGTTATTATCCGTATCAAAACAAAGGATAAAAAAATGAATAAATAAACAGGATTAACAGTGTAGAAATTGGCGGGATGAATGGAAGGAATGGACCGATTGATTAGAGACAATGCGCCCGGGAGAAGGTGTTTTTGTCCACAGCCTGCCAGACTGAACTCAGGGCGCGAAAGGCTGCGAGGTGACAAAAAGGATGAAAAACAATCAATACAGACACTCCGGCATCGTTCTCTCCCTCTGCCCTCTCCTCAAGCAAATTAATCAATAATCAGTAATAGTGAATTATTGAGCCAGAGAGGGTGTGAAATGATGAGGCCCATCGGGGACCGAAGTGAGCTATCAATCTCTCTCTCTCTCTCTCTCTCTCTCTCTCTCTTTGTCTTTCTCCCCAGTGCAGTAAGAGGTGAGTGGGGTAAGGGGAGGCAGACACCCCCCCCCCCCAGTCGCTCCATTTTGCAACTTTGAAGAAGAAGCCACCGTTTCCCTCTGCCTGCCGTGCTACCCCCCAGCCCCCCCCCCCCCCCCCGCCAGAACGCATCTATCTGTCTATTGTATCACCATCGCATTGACTCCCTGTCACTGCCTCCATCTATTATTCGAACTCCCCTGTCTGTCAGCCTTTCTCTTCCCCTCCACACTGTTAGCCTGTTTCTGTCAAACAGTTTTTCATTCCCGTTTCTTCTTGTCACCCCCCCCCACCACCACCACCACCACCACCCCTCCCGCCCAACCACCCCACCCACTCCTTATCCCGACACTTGCTCTGTCTCCATTTAACAGCCATTTCTATCATATATAACCACATCTGTCTCCGTTGCGTGCACACGCCCCGGGCGTGTCCGCGGGGTTCTCTCTCGGCGACGAGCTCGGGCGTGGTGGTGCGGGCGAACACGCACCAACGCGGGCCCACGTCAGCATGCACACACGTGCATTCGTGCTGGCACACACACACACACACAGACGGTGTGCAGGTGTAAGATGCGACATAGTCCAGATAGCAGGTCCACATTGCAGTATGAGGCAGCTGAGGCGAGATTCCATTGCCACGGCTCATTTTTCCTGGTAGCCTCCTGACTGTTCCTGGATTTGTGGCCCTACAGTTCAGTTTTTTGTTTTTGTTTTTTTTTGTTTTTTTTTATTTTATTGTTTTTTTTTATTTTATTGTGTTTTTCGCTTGTTCCCCTTTTGATGTACCAGATGTGCGTCTACGTGCCAGTGGGCCTTGTGCTGTCCACGGTGATCATCAGTCCTACTTTTCGACCCGTAGCAAGGCACCAACTAAACACCGAGAATAAAACACTAAGCTTTCACTGGTTGTTTGTAAGCCTGTAATTATTATAGGGGTATTTTTTAATTGTTATAATTCATAACTGCTACCACAGAAACACAGCCAGCTTCATAATTCACCATTATGCCTTCTGGTATGAATCATACTTGTATTGTAGTGACACAGTTACGCATGCATACACACCGGATTTGCACAGCGGTGCTTGCTCACTGTTGCTGTGCGGTTTGTTCTCCACAGTATGTGCGTTTGTTTGTTTGCTTGTGTTTGTGTGTGTGTGTTCGTATGTGGAGGAGGTGGTGTGGTTGCGGATTGTACTCGGTCCAGTAGACCCCTCCCAGTCAGAGCGGAGCTGTCTCGGCTCGTCAGCTTTAGACTCGCGTGGCACCCTGATACGCTCCGACAGTCAGCCACAGGAAATGATGGGACGTGAAGCCGCCCACAGCACCCATGTGACCCGACGTGCAGGAGGGCGGGTGGGGGTGGGGGTGGGGGGCGAAGGGGGTGGGGTGGGGGTTGTTGTGGTTGGGGGGGGGGGTCGGATGGGATGGAAAAACAGGAATGCAGCGAGGCAATGTGTCCTCATAATAGCAGAGTCACAAACCATAGCCCCGCCTGGCGCAACACAGACAAACATGCTGTCACGCACACACGTGTACACAAATAGACACACAGGCAGACGCTCACAAGCGCACACACACACAGGCACGGTGACATTGGGCGCAGGCCACAACTGCTGTGATATTTTATCCGGTTGAATGGCGGTGAAATGAATCTCAGCATGCCTGGCTCTAGACTTTTAGGATCGTGACATTGTCTTTCACCGAACATACCTCAGCGGCTTCAGCCAAACGCAGACGCGAAGGTGCAGACAATACGCACTAATACCTGCATGTGGGTTCGAACAGGGGAGTGAATGCTCGTTTATGAAGTCGTCATGGTCTATTATTAACCGTCTTAGATGCGGAGCACCGCATTGATGTAAAAGAAACGAATTAACCGCATGTTCTTTTGTTAATTAACTTGTTCAATAAATCATACATGTTTCACTGTTTGGCGAATGCAAGCATTATTATAATTTTTGACGAAATCATTCAAAAAGAGAAATGTTAAAAGGGTTTCAATGCAAGACCAGACATTTTTTCTTATAATGATTATATGTGGAGGGTAATGAAAGCTGCTTTTCATACACACACAATAGTGTGTGAAATGTGTTTTCACTTTTTCTGCCTTACAAGTCATAGAGGGTCTCTGAGAGCAGAGTAATTCCTCCCATTAGGCCTTCGCAGACAGGGCAGGGTGAGGTTATGGGCCGGGTGGGGCTGTAACGTGGCCTCGGTACGGAGGGAGAAGACGGGGAGATGCAGAATGCGTATACGGGGTTTTTCCAAGCCCCCGAGCCGATGGCCTTTCACATTTACGGGCCTGTTAACAGATTTTCCAGGCCCACCTTCGGGTGCGTCAGGCGCTGTCATATGTCCAGAGCCGAGTGAAGCCCCAGTGTTTCCACTGGGTCGTCCACGGCGCGCTGCATACCTCTCGATGAATTTCTTTCCCCTCTCACCTTCAATATCCTCTCTGGTCGCTTCAGATTGAACCGCGTCCCAGATCATAGCTGTCTCCCCACTCTCTGGCTCGGCTTTCCATCCTCCGTATGATGGTCTACTTCCATACTGTCACATTGTGTAAATCCGATAGAAAATGCAGAAGAGCTCAGTTGCTTTTTTGTATTTCTCTCTCCCTTTTTTTTTTTTTTTTTACAGTCACGCCTGCTGCAGTTTTGATGTGTGGCACACAGTAACCGCATTGCAGCCATAATGGCTCAGTGTGACAGTTTCAAGTGCGGTTTATTTTGCACCGGCGCTCCACTGAAACACAAAGCCTTGCTCAGCACGCCGCCTCACGGAAACCGTGGTGATGCAATGCTCATCCCATCAATAAACAAATGAAAACCGCAAGCATATACATCCACAAGTGGTTGAGCCGTTGTGGCTTAGCGTCTTAAATAACTCATATGGCTCCTTCCTCGCTCTCGCTTTGCCTAGATAACTGCAAGGTTGACCTTATTCAGTGTAAGGACAGCCACTAGCCACATTTATTATGTGGAGACCCTCGCTTTCAACTCTGAATAGCCTTATCTTCAGTGCACAAAGCAGCATTCTGCCACTGCAACAGCTCTGCTCCCCTTTACGAGAGTCAGCGAGCACCCTCACATCCACTGACTGCCTTATTGTATTATTTATTGAACTCGAACGACACTCTTTCAAGGTGAATGCCACCAAAATGTACACATATGTATATATATATATATATATATATATATATATATATATATTTGTTTTTTTCTGAGTGCTGTGCCCAAATGTAGACATTCTTCGCCCTCTCCGTTTTTACGCGTGTGAACCCTCGCACCTCATTATCGGAAATTTTTAGCCATTTGTTTTTACCTTAATTTAACTGATTTCCATATCCAAATTAAAGTGGAAAAAAAAAGGTTTTAATGAGTTTTTCATTTGTAGCCTTAGGGCAATAAAAGCCAGGAAAATTGAAAGCATGTGTACAAATTTATGTAGCTTTTTTTTTCTTTAAATACATTATAGGCCAGGGTGCTCTCATCAGTACGTGTGGACATGAGTAACTCTGCAAAAACAAGAAAGCCGGAGTCTGATATGTGGTGTCACACATCCTGGAGCCACTCGGTTTAAAAGAAGAGATTGATTTTTGCCCTTTCAATGGCTTGTCTTTTATAGTTGTGTAGGGTAACAGCACTAAAGCAGGAGATGATCCTTTATTCAACATCAACCCGGCTGCTGTCGCAGTAATCAAATGACTCACGCAGGAGCTGTACATGAGGCGGCCAATACGGACTCAATCAGTCTCCCATTTCTGCCTTTAAGAAATACTTAAATGATAAATAATATATGCCAAGACATGATTTAACCTTCTAAAAGCATAACAATTATGCATTACAAGGAGAAAAGTCAACAATATTCCCTTTCAAAATATTTCCTATGTGACAGCAACACAGCTGAAGTCAATGAAAAGATTTTTATTAATGTAAAAAACCCCTTTAATTACAGTTTGTAGTGCCAAGGCGGCAATTAAGGAATAAAAAGTACAAACCGGCATTAGTCATTCATTGTATTGCATGAGTCACTCTCAATGGCCTGGGGAGGTGGGAGAGCGAAAGACAGAGGTTCTACCGTACTCAGAAAAAAAAGAATTAAGATGACAACCAAAATGAAGGCGAATAAAAATCCACGCTTCAGCTTGACCTGTAGTCGTGTGTTAGGAGGCTGCGGCGTAGTTACAGCGGCTGAGTGCCGCCTCGGAAATGTAACTAAACACGGGGGCTGCGGCTACGACCACATCAACTGCGATCCGTCGGATCGGGCTACGATTCAGGGGATTCGTAGAGAGCCCGCTAAGAGAGTAAAGGCAACGTGAGCCCTCGTTGGAAAGGGGCTCAGCCACCCCCCCGCTCAACCACGACTCCCGGACTAAAACCACGGGAATAGAGCGACTGCACCGAACACTCTCGTATTCAGAGGCAGAAGAAGAAGGATGGTTCTGCCACGGCTCGTCACAAATGGTGAAATAAAGAATGTTTTTCAATGTTTCAGTGGAATGAAATAAAAAGGCAAACTGATGGAATGCAAAACAAAAAAACACAGCAGGAGCCGTGTTAACCCCTTGTGTCAACCGTAAAGTTGTTTTTAGAATAAAAGTAAAATGTAATCATTGGATTTGGAGAATATTTGATGAACAGCAATATAATGATAGTTTGTCCCAGTCCTGGGCAAAACATTAGTCCTCAAAGGTGGAGAGAGGAAAGGCCGCTGGGTCGTTAAAATCGAAATGGGTTTACCTTTTGGGATCAAGAATGTATTAATGAATTTCATTGAGATCTGCCTCTTAGATCTCGGGTAGAAACGTTGAAATGTTTGATGCTCAGACGTGATCAGAGCTGACATTTTTCCAGACGGAAGCACTAGAACAAATGTCAGGGGTCACCGAGAACATCATAGGTTATCCTCTGGGGAACGTGAATTCCCCCATCAAATCTCATGGCAATCCACTGAGCGTTGATCATTGGGTCACCACGGCTTTGCTGAACAAAGAATCAAAATACGGGACGATGAGCATCTGCAACAAATATCACTGCAAACGGACCGGCACTGTAGAAAAAGACTATCGGAGCAAAAACAATGGTGCGCAAACCCCTTGAAAACCACCTTCCTTCTGGCAATACTCATAACGTATTACAGCTATGCACCATCACAGTCTCTCACCGATGACAACGGCAGATGAGTTTGTCAAGATGTCAGCACTCTATTTATATTGTATACCAATGAATAAGTGAGTTCTTGAAAGCATTTCTCGGACGGCATTGCACAGAAGTGGGTCACGTTCAACATAAGGCCGAACGTGTGCAGAGCCGTCCGCGTTATATAATTGCGGGCAGGAGTTTTCACACGGATCTCCCGTTCGGTCGAGGCGGTCGGTTATTCTTGGCAGCGATTTGCGTCAGTCGTTCCGCAGACGCTCCCGTGCTTTCCGTTCCGCTTGAAGCATGAAGAAGACATTAGGACTCCCACCTGCCCCCCGTTCCCCTTCTCGCCAGTGGTTCCCCCTCTTGCCACCTGATCTGTGTCTGCTCGCCCCTCGCCTCCTCTTCATCCCCGCTCCTCTCCTTCATCTTCCACTTGTGAACCCAGCCAAGGCAACAAACACGCCGATGATTTATTCATGCTAGGGAACCCATCTTCCCCTCTTTCCTTACAACTCTCTCACACACACACAAACACACACAGGCACGCACACGGTCTTTCATTCTGTCTCTTCTCGCGTTTGTCTGTCTGTGAAACCGTATGTGACAGTGATGCTAAATGGGGCGTCCTCTCTCCCGTTGTGATAAGATGGAATGTGCAGGTGGCGCAGCCTACAAGACACAGCACATTCACACGCACACACACACACACGAACACGTGCACACACACACACACATGCACACACACGCACACACACCACACACACACACACACACACACACACACACACACACACACACACACACACACTCCTCTCTGCGGTGTCATGCTGAGATGACAGCATCTTCCTGCTCTTGGGTTAACTCCTATGATCTAGATATCTGACACTATCTGCTCCATTTTTTTCATATACCCTTTTAAAGAAACGCACTTCGGCAGCCGATACGTCGAGTTATATTAGGTGACGCCGTCATCTGTAGGGCCGCAGCCTCCCGATCCACCACTCCATCGGTCGGTCGATGGTCAGACAATCATCGGTGTTACTTTCATAAAGGGGGAAGTGCCACATCGGTGGCCCTCCGGGATTAATCCATTATTTCCTGCGGAGGTGGAAGAGACAGACTACCTGTGAAATTTTGGAGGTGAAAACACAATGCCATTGAGTTTAATACATCTCCATTGCTAGAAGAATTTTAAAGACAACACATCATCAGCTCCATATATCTCCTGTACCCAGGGTTATTTTTGGAACAGTTTATGTATTCATTCCCTGCACAGCAACAGATTGCTGCCTGCAGCCTCACCAGGTATTGCCCACAACATTCACATCTTACGTAAGCAGGGGAGCCTGTTGAAGTAAAACTTTATCTTCTCTTTAATTATTATGTAACAAGAATATAATAAAAAATATGGAACGGTATAAAAAATATTTTTAAAAAGTTTTGATAAAAGAAATCATAGATAAACTTGTAATTAAAAGCTGATTTCTGTAATATGGTCCTATTTTCAAGGTGGCACATTTTACAGGTTGTTTGATAACGCAAAGTTATTAAAGTCTCCATCTTCTGGGATCCTCCTCCTGCATAACTCGCTTTGTCTTTTTATTCAGCTCTGTGATTCATCAGTGTGACCATTTACCTTGTGTAAAAGAGCTGTAGACCTTCCCCCTGAAAAAATACATTTATTAACAACGTATTGCTGCGACACTTGCATCTCCGGAGGTGATGGATTGTTAGAGTGCGCCGTCTAAGACAAACAAAGGAGGAGGATGCACACCTGAGCTTGTAAATTTTGCAGTGATGAGTTGTTAATAAATGTGCTTTGGTCCAATGACCTGCATCTCTTTTAGAGAAGGAAAGCGGCGGCGAATTAAGTGATGAATTAAAGAGCAGGATGAAAAGACAAAGCGTGTTATGTCGTCGGAGAACGCCAGCCGAATCGATTTTTTTTTTTAACAAGATGACTACCAAATGTTGTTTTTACAAATGGCTACAAATTTCCTGTAAAACATTAATAGATTTATTCGTAAAACACCTTTAGCACTAAGTTGTCCCTATTAATGGCTTATTTATTTTTAATCTATAAGCATTACTAAGACATTTTAATCATCAAACAAGCCATTCGGTACCGGGAGCCAAGTCAGGACATCACGTCCAGGCTGGTTTCTGTTCCACTAGCTTCTTTAACTCAATGTAATCATTTTATTCAGCATTTCTTTCATCGCATTTCTGAAGTGATGGTTTTCATGACGTTTACGTATTCGACAGCAAAGTTAAACCAAAAAAAACTACAGCTCCCATGAACTGCAGCAACACCGGCGCTTATGTCATCATAACATGGTTTTTCGTTCATATCCGCCAATATTCATCAACAGTTTCATCACAGGCCTTTTATTTTTTCAGACTTCTGGATTCAATCTCCACCGTCTAACAACTTTTGCATCGCGCACGGCCCCTCGACTCGCTCATTGATTCACCTCCTGTGACATTCAATCGACAATTGTCAAGTTTTGACGGGAAATGGAGTTTAAATGCTGCTAAGGACACGAAAATCAAACGAGACATTACATCATTCTATGAGCTTACGGCCGAGACGGCCTCCCACCCAAAGCTGGATTTTCGGTAATTATCATAGTTACATCTGGAACAGAACTGGAATTTCATTAATAGTATAATGCCTTATGTGAAAGGGACAAGAACCTGATAGTCTCAACTAAACCTCGATCCTTTCCCTTTAATGCACTTGGGTTAGAGCTGGTTTTGGGTGCTTATATGGGACTGGGCATCTCACATTGACACCCATCAGCATATGTCTTTCTTGTCTGCCAATCTTCAAATTACTGTAGCGCCTCACAGTCAACCCTCTCAGTGCTCCTCCAATCTCCTGTCAGTCTTTCTGTCACTTTGTTAGTTAGTCTCTCTGCCAGTCAGTCCGGTAGCCGGCCAGGCCGTCACGCTCCGAAGGTATCCCCTCGCCAGCGGTCCGCGATTCGTTTATTTGTTTGTCGGAGAAAGTGGGAGAGCGGGGAGACAGAGATTTGCTTTAGTGAGAGTGAAGAAGGGGGGAAAAAATATGCCAATAAAGTAAGAAAAGTGATAGAAGGACTGAGAGAGAGAGGGAGATAGAGGAAAGTCAATTTGGAGAGCGAGAGCTTAGTGTCAGACTTTAAAAGAGAGGAGAGTGTGAGACAGAGGAGTAATAGCGAGAGAATGTCCAGCGTTTACTTTAGAGGAAAACTTTGTTTTACAGAGAGAAAGGGGGGAGGGGATGAAAGCTGTTAGTATAGAGAGAGAGGGAGGGGACCGGGAGGGCGAGGAAGGAAAATTGTTAGTCTAGAGAGAGAAAGACAGAAAGAGAGTCAGGGAGAAAGATAGATGGCTGCTCGCCTTCTCTGCTGCCAGTCATTACCTAGTCAGGCCTGAGCAGCAGGTTGGCAGAGCGAGCTCTAATTGAGGAGGCCGGTGGCTCGGAACAGCGGAGAGGGACGGAGGCAGGGCTGGCTTTCCTCTTTTGGCCGTTCATAAATTAGCCTGTCACTCATTACGCTCCGGCATCTGGTCGGGATCAGAGAACGCCATTTCCAAACACGTTTGCATTTGTCAGAAGTTCTCCTTATCCTTAAGCGGATGCTCGCAGGGCCCGGCTCTGCGCGCGTCCAAAGGTTCGGTAATATTTATGGCTTCGGCGTCCGTTAACCCGGAGGTGTTGCGGCGGCAGCATGTGTCTTGATTGAGGGGGGGGCCCGCCCAACGCCCCGATCCCTCATCCCCGCGCTGTTGTGCTCGCTCGCCGCCGAGAACAGCTGTGTCACTCCCGCCGCGCCTTCTTGCATTCCCACCGCATATTAGCGAACGAGCAGGTGGACATTACGAGGCTGTCACGCCGTGGCAGGTATTGATCGGGCCGTTCCTGAGAGACGGATAGATGAACTTCACATCGGCACCGGCGAGGGGGGGGGGGGCTTTCCGGCGGTTTGTTGCCATCTGTTAATGACTAATGCAAGTGGGAATACGTGGGAAATGGAGGGAGGAGAGGTGGGCGGCAGGACGCCGTAGAGATGCGCAGATGTCACCACTAAAGAGATGTCACATGGTATTAGGCCCCGCACGGCGCCGTTCAGCGTTGTCATCCTCTCAGGTGACAGCAGCTGTCTCCATATTTCACGCTTCCCCTTCCTCCCTCCCCTCGTGTCTCATAGCCTCGCTGTCACGCTGTCACGGAGCGCCCAACGCCCCCTCCCCACCGCCACTCCCTGCCACCTATCCCCACCCCGCAGTCCATCCACCCCGAATGAACCCATCCCAGTGTGGCGACAGCGCCGGCACATGCTACAGTGCTCACACGCGCTGCATGATGATTGCAAGCCGCTCACCTCTTCTGTGGCTCCCCATGCTCAAAATCCCACAAACAATGTAAACAGTGCATATTCAACACTTCAGTTTAATTCGGTTCAGTTCTATTTATTTATAGCGCCAAATCATAACAGATGTTATCTCAGGGCACTTTTCATATAGAGCAGGTCTAGGCCAGACTCTTTACATTTATATTCACATAGACCCAACATTTCCCCATAAGCAAGCACTTCCGCATGAAGATTAATAACAAAACTAATAGTTATAAAAAGAGGGATAATAATAATAATCAAACTAAATACAAATAATAGAATTTGGCTCATGGAGGCAGAAGGTGGGTCCAGACCCAGCAGCTCCGCAGGCAGGAAAACCTGTAGAAAGCAACGCGAGGAGAGAGACAAAAAGCATAAAGCTACGGGAGAGAGCGGCCAAGTTAATAACAATACATAATAATAATACATAAAAAAGGAATTGCAGCCTAGAAGTAACAGAAGCATTGATTGGTTTTTCTGTGTCTTTTTGAGATGGGATGTGCCAGAATTTCTGCAGTGTTACACAGGTGGAAAGGGACAGTCCTCGTTTGGGTTTAACAGCAGAAAGTTGCTGGACATCCACGTCTTTATGTCCTTGAAGAAACGCTTGACGTTCAGCCAACTGATCGGCTTCATCTGTCTTCATTGACATGTACAATTGGGTATCATCTGCATAACAATAGACTTTTATGGAGTGTTTCCTAATAATATGACCTAAAGGAAGCACATATAAGGTGAATAAAATTAGTCCAAGCACAGAACCTTGTGGAATTCTCTTGACTAACTATTGAGTATATGGAATCATTTACCGCAACATGTACAAACCAAAATCAATCTTATAATTTGACTTAAACCAGCAAAGAGATATTCCTTTTAACTAAATGTTCTGTACAACCGTCACATTCATCTCAGATCTTCCATCTAAACTTATGTTTTAGGCTTAAATCCACCATTTTTACCAGTTACTGCAGATATAATCACCAAATTTCACAGTATGACAAATTAATTTTGTCTTACCTGGAAACAAAGACAGCTACACACTGATGTGTGCTTCTCCCCGCTTCACACATTCAAATCACAAACTCATAGTACTACTGTTGTGGAAAGATGCAATTTTGTTAGACTTGAGTGTGACAGCTTGACCTTCTCCTCTCTCCAGGGTCCATTACTCATCACCATAGATAATCGGCTCTCGGCAACCTGGTAAATACCATTAGTAATAACAAAGTCTCTGGCTGTTAACTGCAGATTCGACCTCCCCCTACTAATGAAGAGAAACGGTCATGTCTTAATTTGACCTGCCAAGCATCACAGAACTAACACCCAGGCAACCTGAAATGAGCAAGTATGAAAAAGTCGTGTATTTTACTAGACACAGTTTTAGAGTGTGTCAGATTATCACAGTCTTGCACCTGGCTGAACACCACGAACAATACATTCCCAAAGAGCAAATGTTCTCTCCGACTCAGGATCTGCACTCCAATTTTTTTCACCTTGGCATTTCACTTAATCTAGTATTCAGTCTTAAAGGATTTAGCCAGTGAGGCAAATTCTGTGATTTCCACTTGGTTTGAGAATCGTTTTTGAAATAAGTAGCTAATTCAAAAGCAAAAGCTGATCACACCAACAGCAGAGAAAATCTCACTTGATAAAATGATATCTTCTGAAAATGACATTTTCTTACTTACATTTAAATGGTTATTCATCTTCCATGTATTATTTCATCTTTGGATAATTAACAGTCGCCACTTTGATGTGATGTGATATCCCCTTAGATGAGACTGAAATAGAGAAGGCCAAAGCTTATTATGCCTTCCCTTGCGTATTCATCGAGACACCGATCAGTTCATTATATTCCCCACTTCATTTTCAAAGTAAATAAATCAATGCCATCATCCATTAAAAAAAAATTATTTGCTAAAATGAACAGTCCAGCCTCTCCCAATGTGAGATGTAGCCATGTATTCCTCTCACAGTGGGGTTGCCAACTTCTAACATATAGAACAAACGGGCTAGAACAAATCGTCCCGGCTGAGGCGGACTGATGCGAAGCCTGGAGCCGTTCCCCTGCTTCCGTGTAGCCCGGGCCCTGGCGTGCCAGCCAGCGGGCCAACGGCTGGCACGAGGCGGCGTCGGCCGCCCGGCCGCCCCCCCGGCGTCCCCCACTCGGTTCCAGCGGAGAGTTTCCGGTCGCACTGCTGGCTTCGTAAAAAAATAACTAAAACCAAAAACAATACTGGCGACGAACGGCGACCCGGATGGGAGGGAAAGGTGGCTCACACCCCACGTAACACTCTGTCAGAGGCAATTTTTCTTGTTTAAGGGGAACTCTCCATCAGCCGTCTGATCCCCAGCTCCCCTCGCTGCCCTGTTCCCGATATTACCCTGTGGAATGGCACTCCAACCACACCATTACAAACCGGCTGATAAACAACATGAATCACCGGTGATGTGCAGGTATGAAATTAGAAAATTTAAATGCATAAAAGAGACGGCCGATCAACCTCTAGTATTTCTGGTTCGCTCGGTGGATGTCAAGGAACAGTCGAGACACATTTTGAAGGCTTTTTTTTTTTTTTCTTCAGAATGATGACATGAACACAGCGAGCACCAGCAGGCATTACTGCCTAACCAGCGAGCGCAAGAAAATGGAAAAATGAGCAACAAGAGATAAAGGCAGAGAAGGAGGGAGAAGGGGAGAGAGAGAAAGAGAGAGAGAGGGAGGGAAAGAGAGAAGGGGGGAGACGCGGTGGGGTAGTGAACTGAGAGTGGGAGAGAGGCGGAGAGGGAGCAATTTAATGCTGTAATTAAGTTCCTGATAGCACCCTGGGAGATGTGCTTTGGCATAGCTCCAGGACAGCTTAGCATTGCACCAAGTCTCTTCAACCCACAATCTACACTTACTCACACACACACACACACACACACACACACACACACACACACACACACACACACACACACGCTCGCAGGCAGACCATTTGAACAAACAGAAATTTAATACGAGCGGCCTCTCTTTGCTCCGGAGCCAATTCCGAAATCCCAGAGTACGTGTCAACTCCGCCAAGTGATGCATCGGCAAGAGGAGACACAAAGGAGAAGCCGACCGGCGAGAGAGAGAGAGAGAGAGAGAGAGATGGCCGCGGGAGGCCATCGCTCGCAGCCGCCGCTCGCAGCCGCCGCTCCCACCAACACGCTGTCGTTCACACGGGGCGGCCGCCCTTGACAAGTGCACACAAATCATCGCTGGGTGCGAATGGAAAACCTGTCTGAGAAAATACACCCCCTCCCTTAATGTCAGCAGTGCTCCTATCATGCTCCTGCCACCAAAAGCTTCTCGGGTGCGTCACCTCATGCTTTTCTTTTTCCTATTTCCTTCTCCCCCCCTCCCCAAACCTTCTTTGGCTCCATGGCAGGATGTACATATATAAGTGAGACTTATCGGTCATTGTGCTGGTCTGCAAGACAGCAAGTTCGACAAGCGGCCTAATGTGCTGCCAAGTTGCACAGGTACGAAGGCTGTGTGAAATAGAGGCTAATTTCCCCATCTGTGCATTCCTATCAAGTTGAGAGGTGGTCGGGGAGAGGAGGGGGAGGGAAAGAGGTAGGACTACAGAGGAGAGAGAGAGGATGACAGGGAAAGAGGACTGGGAGAGAGAGAGAGAGGGAGGGAGAGAGAGAGAGAGGGAGCAGGAGCAGGCAGTTTCACCAAGCTCCTCTCCAACAGCTCCATTCCTCGCCTCCTTCAGGCCGAGCGCAGCCGCCGCCGCAGCAGCATCAAGGAGCCATAGGAATCTTTATTTAATTTGATTTTTTTCCATTTTAAAATTGAGGATAACGCGCATCAGTAGGATCTGAGATTTTTTTTTTTTTCTCTCCCGGGGATTGGTGACCTAAGACGCGGGAGAAAACGGATACAGCGCCGCGAGAGAAAGAGTTGCCACATTACAGAGACGAGAGAAGGGAAACAAGTCCGGTCGGAATCGGCTCCGGCAGATTTCGAGGCTCTTTCCAACTACAGGACGCGTCCGGATCGCACCTGTGCGTCGTGTGTGTGCCCCCCAACCTCTCTCTCTCTCTCTCTCCCTCCCTCTCTCTCTGTCTCTCTCCCTCTCTCTCTCTCTCTCTCCCTCTCTCTCTCTCTCTCTGGGAATAAAAGTGCGTATTTTTTAATTTTTCACCCCCTTTTTTACGCACGGTGACACGCCGAGCTGGAGACACGCGGATACGGTCCTGGGCGCACGATGCTGATCGGTAAGTGTCAAAAACACCTCCAGCGCTCCAACTCTTCACTGCGCTGAGTGAAACCATCCCTGACACGTCTTTATTTCAATTTATTTATTTATTTTTCTCGTTATTATGAGGGACGGCATTGAAATCGGGGCTCGGGCGCCGCGGGAGCGTCGCAGGCAAATCCCCAAAAGTGTGATCGTGTCGCTCAAAACGCGCTGGTAACGTGGGAGCAGGCGCGCGCTGGAAGTGGCTCTCGGGAGATACAGAGGATTGACTGGGCCTGGAGAAGCGGGATACGCACGATGAACGCGGAGGAGAGAGGGAGGGAGAGGGGGGAGGGAGAGGGGGAGGGAGGGGGTCGTTTTCACGTGGAATTCCTCGGTCACCTGCGCGTCCACAGCGGCGGCGACGGAATCTCCGAAGCGGGGATCGATCGGGTCAAACGGGGAGACGGGGATCGACCCCTTCCCCCTTCCGGGAGCAGAAAAGTGCGCGTCCTGACCGCTGGCGAGCGACGGACGCCTCAGCCTCCCCCCCGACGCCTGTGGAAGTTTGAGTCTCGTATCTAGTCTCATGAAGTGTAATTACTGGATTTGTAGACTATTGATCGAGTTCTGATTTTCACTTCTTTTTTTTTTTTGTAATTATTTTAAAAAGGTCTTCTCAAAGATCCACCTGTCACCGGTTATAGCCAAAATAAAAACCAACGACGGCCTCCACCGAAAACTGATGAGCAAATATATTAAAAATCTATAGTGCAGAAATTATTGGCCATTTGGAAACCGATATTGATTTGACTCGGGCTAAAGGGAGGTTATGTACATATTAGGAATTGAAAGTGAAGACTGGCCTATAAAATATCTATCTATATATATATATATATATATATATATATATATATATATATATATATATAGATATAGATATAGATATATATATATATCTTGGAGATTTTGTATTTTTTTATTTCAGAGTCAGATATGCATCTAAAATAAATCTAAAAATCAGTTAACATTTATTCATCTATTATTAGAATTCCTGCTGAGCCTCCAGACAAATTGGATGTTTTATTGATAAAATTGATCACCCTCCTTGACTTATTAAAGGAACGAGGATTTAAAGTATTTTCTAGATTTCTTAAACTTCTTTTTAAGGTTTGAAAATTGAAAAAAAAAAACAAAATACAAACTTGATTATATTTGATATTTCTGAGTGAATTTGATACAGGAATGACTACCAGTGGAAAAAAACAAAACTAAACAACTGACCCACTAAATCCAGAACAGAGAACTTCTCTGGCGCATTTGCATAATGAATTCCATCTTATCTCTGATTATATCAGAGAATAAAGGTGTACTTGTCTTTTGTGTGGGCTGAGCTGAGGGATAACTAATGGACCTGCACCGCTCGGCTCCTGTGCTTCACCTGAAACACTGATTTATAGCCATGGTTCTGTCTTCTCCTCCTTTCTCCTGCCAAAAAAAAAAAAAAGCTTACATATCAGCGTTTCTCTGGCTGGATAAAGCTTCGAGTCCTTCCATCCATTTCAGAGACTGAGAAACAGAGAGGGTGGGAAAAATTTAAAAGCGAGAAGGATGAGATTATCTCAAACATCCAACGAAAAAACACCAGTAGTCTTGTTTACTGACGCGGAAGTAATGGCTTATGTACTCGCACAGGAGCACCGGGCCCCATGGATGTGATGGATCCTGCCATAAGCGAGACCGTGGAGCTGCTTTGAAATCTCGGTGCTCTTAAAATGGCTTCGGTACTTGGGCCAGTGACTCATGCAAATGGATGCCACATTAGCATTTTTCTCCAGATATTTACGCCTCCTTCATAAACTCCACCTATTCCTCCCTCCACTGGCGGGGATGGATGAACGCGAGGCACCGAAGCCTCCGACGACGGGTCGTTTGACCGAAATGTTTTCCTCTTCTATTTCCCGCGTCATGCCCCCCCACCCCCACCCCCTTTCTCCCCGACCCCCCAACCCGGTCGACCTTTTAGCCAACTCATAGAAGAGCAGCTCTTCTGTCAAGTGGTGCACTAACCACCAAGGCCCTTTTGTCTTGTGCTGATTTCACCTTGGCCATTATGTTGTCTTAAAAGCCCCCTTGGTGGGTCGGGGGGGGGGGGCTGCCACGGCTTCTCCCCGGTACCAGATAACAGCCGTCCCCTCAACAATGGCGGCGATTACTCACCGTGTTGTTGCCTTCTGAGAAGTGGGCGCCGTTTCCCTTCGGTTATGCTCGGGAGGGTTGAGGAGGGGGATAGAGATGGAGGCGGGGGCTAAACCGTGTCTCGCCTCACCCATCCATCCACAAACCACCCCCCCCCCCCCGCTGCGGTCCCCCCCAGCAGTGGACAGGTTGTGGGGCTGTGGGAGGGCTGATTATAGCCCTGTCCCTCTGGGCGTGGGTGCTATTCTTCCTTTTTTTTTTTTTTTATCTGCAAGATCTGAGGTGAGGGGGTTGGGAATGCATGGGAGGAAGGGTTAATCTGCACCAAACAGGGTGGAAGCTTGATCAGGGCTAATTACGTGGGGGTTAGGGTTACACTGTGAGGCCGCTCAATGGGGGCTGGCCACACCCTCAATGCAAGGCCCCCATAGACCGACAGAAAATAAGAAGAATGGCATTGAAAAGTGTGGTTTTGTCAGTGGTATGAGAAGCATTATGACCCAAATTTGGAACCCAAACCTCATCTTTAATATCCTTGACCTTGAGATGCCTGTGTCCGCTCGCCCTTGGTGCCGGCTTTAATGTGTAAAAGGCCTGAGGCTTTTCCCGAGCAATTTGGAGCAATAGCACATCTGTTTGAGGTGGTTGTGCAGGAGGAGGGGCCTCGAACGAGGAGGTTAATGAAAAGGCAGGGCCGTTGCGTTGAGGGCTCTGGTCCTCTTCCCACCGCCGGCCCCGCATCCGCAGCGTCGTCCGACCCCCCCCCCCCCCCCCCGGAGTGCGTGCCTTTGCTAAGTGCCGGGTTAAAAGCAGCTGTGGGCTTCTGACCGGACCGGCTCGAGCTCGCGGTGGCGTGCGGGTGGCTTGGGAGGCGGCGAGACTTTATGATGGATGGATCTTCCCGGGCCTCCTGTCTCTTCGTCCAGCCCCCGTGGGCCAGAGGGATGAAGGTTGCAGCTCTCCAGCTCCCGCTCAACCCACTTCTGTCTTCTCTCTCTTGCGCAAACACACACACGCAAACACACACACTCACACACTCATATCCACAGCAGAGACAAATAGTCCGTGGTTCTATTAGCTCAGCAAACACCGAAGCTCAAATGACGGATCTGTAGTGATACTGAGTTTTTTTTATTTCTTTTTATTACCTCAGCCCTTATTAGTCTGTGTCGTCTCTGTAAAGATCCCTGCGAGAATGAAAGGAAAGTCTATTACTACCACGCATAGTAATATATATTAGTTCATATTCATTCTTGCCCATCGCGCTGCATTTTATGCGTCGTCCCCGTGGAGTAAAGTTCTGTCCCACTTTTATGCGGCTGTCGATGCGTGTTTGTGGCTCTTTTTCACTTTAATGTGGCAGTCAGCCGTTGCCTCCAGGTAACAGGAACAAAGGGATGTGTTGTCTCCAAAATTCCTTCCCTCCGTACCTTTTTTTTTTTTTTTCCAAGCCTCGCTCTAGTCGCTATTCTCGATCCTGTTTTATCTTTCGCAGTCGAGATCAGTCCGGGAGGTGGTGAGTTTAAAGAACTCGCATATCATCAACCCCTGATGTTCAGTGCTTTTCAGGCACTCGAGCGTGAGTCACACCTTCCACTCATTATACAAAGTGTCTGGTCTTTGATGCTGTTGAGGATAATAGGAACGCATGTCCTTTCTCTGATGGATTTCTCTCTCTCTGTGATTGAATTACGTCGAAAGGCAAATCCACCGTTTTTTTGTTTTTACAAATCGGAAAGAGGTGAGTTAGCGTGACGCCTGTAGCCCAGTCCCCCTCGTGGCTGCTTCAGGCTAGCGGCAGGAGGCTACGTTAGCCTCTACTAGCATAACGCGCCCAAAACCTCTTACCTCCAAATCGTTGGCGGCAGACTTTGACCAGGAGGAAGAAACTGTAGGAATAAAAAGACGATGTCTCTGGCTCGGCTGCGGTGATTTTCCTTTTTTCTTTTTTAAATAATTTTTTTTACCTGTTCATCTAACCATGTTATAGGAGTGTGTTGCTCATCCAGTGTAGTTTTCCTCAAATAAAGAGCAGTGGCCTTGCTCTCATTCTGAAGGGCTGAGACCAAAACAGACATTTTCTGTTCATGTTGTATTCAGTTTCTTATCCTTGTTCCAGGGTTTTGGTCCTGAATTTGGAAAATGGAGAGGACCCTATATAAGCTGCTGCACTTAGTTCCTGCTTTATCTCTTTTACTAGACTCTACTGTCCCTGACACAAATGTAAATATATATATATATGAATACACCACTTCAACAACCAGTGAAATGCTTAGATTTGCACATGAGTGTTTTCCAGTGTTTAGAGTGGATTTATTTGTGCATGAGTCGCATTTAGATGGGTCGGGGGAGCAGGGCGAGTGGGTGGACCGTGGCAGCAACAATAATTAGCCCCGTCCACATGGGCGCCCTTCAGACATGTCAAAGGTCAGCAGAGGGCAGAGGTCACAGGTCAGTGAAGTTACAGCAATATTATCCAAAACCGCGGTGGTTTTCTCCAAACCCCTTGGATATTCACGAGATCTTCATATCTCTCTCTCTCTCTCTCTCTTTCTATATATATATATATATATATATATATATATATATATATATATATATGAGCACACTTGCATTGTCTTTGTGATAGAATGTACGAGTGCAATTTTTATGGCGCCTGAATCTATATGTGTCTTCCTGCACGCACAGCGTTTGTATGCATGGTTCGTATACGCCCCCTTTCTGGCCTGGGGGGGTGGGCGCCCCCCCGCGGGGAAAACTGCCTACGTGTGAGTGACAGTTCAAGTTATTTCCCCGAAGTGACAGCGTGGGTTGGATTGGCCCGCCCGCTGAGGTGATGGCTCCAGGATGCTGAGAGCTGTGGGCATATGTGTGTCCCAGCGGGAGCTCTGACAGCATGAGAAACGGTCCCGCGCCGCCCTCGGCGCCGAAACCCCACCGCTTAGCCCCCGGTTCCACCGGGTGCTACAGCTAAAGACGGAGGCCCGGAAGAGACACTTCACACGGCCCCGTTTGTCGCGTCTGGGTATCTTTGCGTGTTTGTTGTGTGATTTTCTGTGGGTTCTTTTGTTTTTTTCTCGGCTCGCGAATTCATCGGTCTTCAGCTGCTAATGTCTCCTTCCTTCAGCTGAAGTGGTTCGACCCGTCCTCCACTTGATGGTCTGACCTTGACTTAGATGAGCGCGAGTAGAGCTGAAGGCCTCTAAGAACAACAGACTGGAGGGTGAGGAAAAAGAAAACAAAACACAGATAGAGGAAGTTAGAAACCGAGAGAGGATTGGAAGATAACGAGAACTTAACCTAAAAGAGACATCTCCATTATTCTCCCCTGCGCTTCTCACTTCTCTCTCCGTCTCAAGTGTATTTATAAGTCGTCGAACCATTAGTGTCCGTACAAACAAGAGCGTCGGTGCTTTTCAAGAACAGGGATCGACGGCTGTGAAAGTAACAAGGGCCATCGATTTTTACAGTTGGGCTCCAGCCATCACAGCCCCGATCGGCAATACTCCGGGGTCCGGTGCCCGTAATAGAGAGCAGGCCAGCGTGTAAACGGCGGTAAGCGTAAACCGAGGACGCGGCGGCGCAGCCCCAACAGCCGCCCCCTCCACCTGTGCCGCACGCCGCTCCCCGGATCGATGGAGGTGGCTGGGAATTGATGTCCAGCCGTTGTTCACTGGACGCAGCCACACGCCGCCACAAGGTATCTGGCGAGTAACGGTGGTGGAAATGAGACCGTCCACGCGCACACTAGAAAGATTAAGAAAGAAAAAGCTGTTATCTGAACATAGAAGACACAGAGATTAAAACAAAGCTTTCTAATACACAGAATAACACAAAACAAACAAATCTAAGTTATGAATGTTTTCTGAAACATTTTTTAAACAGTAGTAAAAAAAAACAAAACAAAACAAAAACAAAAGGTAGTTGAGAAACCTCAAATCTCTTCACTCTTAAATTATGTATGTGAATAGATTTTACATCTGTACAGTCAAAGAATTAAGGATCAGGGGTCTTACAGAACGCGTAATTAGTTGTAAAAAAAAAAAAAATGCAGCCGCGGTACACAAATAACAGTCGGCATTTTCATAGGCACACAAAAGGTAGAGCGGCGCCGTGCCAGCGGAATCGCTGCGCTGGAAACAGCAAACGATTATACATAAATCAATTGGCGAAATGCAATCACCAAAACATACAATGTGCATTTTCTGTGCGCACAGGCAGACAAGATGCAATCAGCAGTATTTATAGTGGGTATATTCTGTGTGCAAACACACACCTAGGCACGCGCACACGGGGACACGCACAAATCGGCGGCGCTATCACACAGAGGGACACGCGTTGGCTATTTATGATACACATAAATCAAACGGGGAGGAAAAAAAAAAAACACGCAAATACATAAATCCTAGCGGGCGCATTGTGTGGCCGCACACCCACACAGACGCACACCGGGGTGCGATCGACGGCGCGAATCTGTCGCCTGATCGGACGGCGTCGAGCGCGCACAGAGTGCGAGTACGTGTGAACACGCGTAAATGAGCTGCGCGGGTACATGAATGCGGCGCGGATATAATTGTATATATATAAAACAGGTAGAATGATGTGTGTATAAGCTCTGCACGTAAGTACGTCTCTAGTCATCTGAAGCCTGCTGTTTAGTTCAGCTGCCTCACTTCCCCGTCTTGATATTTTGCACTACAAAGCTGTCTGTGTGTGTTGTTTCCAGCGTGTGTGTGTGAGTGTGTGTGCGAGTGTGTGTGAGTGCGTGTGTGAGTGTGTGTGTGAGTGTGTGCGAGTGTGTGTGTGTGTGTGTGCGAGTGTGCGTGCTGGCTGGCACCTCTAACAGAAATTGGCATTCTTGCTTCTTTTCGTCAGCGCTGAGCCGCTGTGGAGAGAGTCTGACTGGGAATGATCAGCTCTAATGATTTTATGAGAGTCTACATGATTAATGTTGGCACGGCAGTGTGTTTGTGAATAAAGCTCTCTCTAGCTCGCTCGCTCTCTCTCTCTCCCTCCCACCCCCCACGCCAACCCTTCCTCCCTCATCTCGGAGGGACACAGTGGGAATATCCAGTCTCAGTGTGCCGCCGATTTCTGTGGTGCTAGCTGCCGTTCGCCACATTAGCGTGTGACAATGGGCCCCTTTGAAGTGGGTTATTCTAGCGCCGCTCGCGGCCCCGGGCGCAGCGGAGAAGAAGATGTGCCAGCTCGCCACGCAGACGGGGCCGGGGACAGACGGGGACAGACGGGGCGAGGAGGGCGGGCGCGTGCACGCACGCACGCCCACGCAGTCAAAGACACCGGGGGTCAACACAATAGCCCTTTTTGCACCCGCGTCCTCCGAACGCGCTTTGTCTAACTATTTCCGTCGCGGAAAAGGCCCCAGCACTCCTCCTCCGAGCCTGAAAGCGCCACCCCGGCACCCAATGAGAGCCCGTCGCCATCCACCAACCATCCACCCGTCCATCGTCCGTCCGTCCGTCCGTCCGTCCATCCACCCCCCTTCCTCCTCCGCTCCCTCCGTCGGCCCGGTCCGATCTGAAAGCTTCGCCGAGCTCCATCTCTCTCTCTCTCTCTCTCTCTCTCGGCTTATCTCCAAAAGCTGCCTCTTTCATTTGAGTAAATGCCTTCATTCCCGGCTCCTCTATGAGGAAGCTGATAAGGCATGTCTTTTATCCGCGGCAGATAGGCCCCCCCCCGCCCCCGCCCCCACCCGGCCCAGTGTGGGTGCCTGTGTGCATTCATACGCCTGCGTTGCATATGCAAAATTACGTGTAAGAGATTATATTGGTGAGTCTTGCGTCGACGGCTCGTTCGTTTAAATTTCGTTTTATTTTTTCCGTACGTGCGCGAGACCTAGACGAACGTTGTTTTTTGGGTTTTTTTGCAGGTAGGGGAGCGGCGGGCGAGTCTGCGGTGTAAATATGCATCATGTTTTCGAGCCATCTTCTCACGCTGCTTATCATTCAAATGTGACATTTCTATGATTACACATAATCACACAAGACTGCTGCAACCTTGCAGGTGTCTCTAATAGGAAGTGATTAAGTGGGACAAGCTAATCATGGCGGCGCCTGGCTCACTGTGTGTGTGTGTGCGTTTCTGTGTTCGAGGTGGGGCTGTCTAACGAATTGATTAGGGCTGCGGAGTGGATTTGTTGCCAGGCACGGAGAGATTAGTTTTGTCTGCGCTTGACTCAGTCTAAGCCGTTGCCAAATGCTGCACTTCTGCCTCCGCTCTCGGCACAACGAATACATCGATTGGCCTTTGATGCCGCAAATGTCAAAGCTCCTCATTTCTAAAGTGTTAAGAAACAAGACTCGAGGCAGAAGTCTGTGCTGAACATGCTCCCGTCTGTCTCGCTTTTATTTATTAATTCTTTTTTTACACTTATATCTGTTTCCATGTTTCCTTCGGGTTTGCTGTTCCGTACCCGTCCGCCCGCTCGCCGTCTTCTCGTGTCCGTCTCTGGTTCACAGCCTCGCTGGTCGAATCCTGCTGCGTCTCGGACACTCGGTGTTAGAGGAGCACGCGCTGATGGCGGTGGCCATGCCGTTATGCTGCCTCTCCTCGATCCGGGTGAAGAATCTCTTCCGGCGGATCTAACCCCGGCGCTCTCTTAGCCTCAGTGGAAGACGGAGCTTGTCTCCTTGGGTCCTGCCCTGCCCATTGCCCCCCCCCAGGGATGAGCGAGCTGCAGTCCTTCTCCCCGGGGGGCCGGATGACGCACAACGCTCCAGCCCGGTCCCCCACGGAGCCCCGGCCTCATTGACTCAGGTTTGTTCGCCGGAGGCCAGCGATTGTGTTCGCGGCTGATCTTAGCGGAATGGCGAGCGCGGAGTCAATGAGAGTGATGCATTAGCGGCTCTGCATCTATTAAAGCTGCTGTGGTTGAAGCCAGGCACCACTTTGCGGGGATTTATCAAGCCTGCTTTACCAAAGAGAGGTGATTGAATTCATTTGCCTACTAATGAGGACGGATTGCGAATCATACATTTCCCCAGCTACTCTTGCACCTGTTAAAACCATTTGCTTATTACTGCAATCAAATCCAACGCTTGTTCCCTGTCACAATCATACCGCTTCCCGTCACCTCATCAAGCTGCCTTTGTGCCGTTTCAGCACTTAAACCCTTTTCGCACGTGCCGGTTTTCGTTGGCTCGCGTCGGCGGCGGTCGGAACCACCTTTTCCTGCAGCTAATTTAGTAGCGCAACTCGCGTCCTGCGCCAACGTGTCTTCGTCACTTTAAGTTTGCTCTTTGAGGACTTGTCAAGAAACGGATCCAATTATCTCGAAACAAAGCGCAGAGGCATTTTATTTTATTTTTTTTTCCCCGTTAAGGCAGCGACACTGTGTTCGGAGAGAAAGAGCAACGAGGAAGGTGAAATTAGCTCATGTCGAGGTCGTGCTTTTTCAACTCCAAGTCATTTTAAATCTTTTTTTTTGTGTTTGTTTCTTTTGCGTGATCCTGTAGGAAAACTCTCAACTGTAATCAAACCCAATCAAATAACCGTGTCAGCTCTCGCTCTCCCGCTCTTTCTCTCAGTCAGTCAACAGAATTGATTTTATTAGAGGTAATTGTTCCCCGTTCGAGGCTCGCGATGTCTTGATTAGCCCTATTCTCTGGAGGGTTTCGTCGTGGAGGGTGTGCCCCCCCCCTCCTGTTGTCAAAGCCAGATTAAGGCTAAATCCTCTTTGTCCCGGCGGACGGGGGCAGACGGGCGGCGGCGGGTTAGGGGAGGCCCGCCGCCGTCCGAGGGGCGTCACGCAGGTCGTCAGAAGCTACAGTTGCACCAGTTACGCAGACGTTGCCCTGACACATATATACGGGATTGATCTCGATGATGTTGGGACTGATGTAACTGTTTGGTAAGATTTGTACCAGCCGACTTTTTTTTTCCTGGACTGCTTCTTAAAATGGCAGTTTCTGCTGATTTAGGCACATTTCAAAGTGGGAAACTCAGAATTTAACTATAGCTGTAGTACAAATTAAAACCATCAGGTGGTGGAATGCCCCTCGTCAGTGTTATAATATTAATATATCGGTAATATTGGATTAATATCAATGATGCATCAGCGTGTGAGCAGCGTTTTAATGCTGTAGCCTGAGGAAGTGGAACCAACCATCTCGTTCTGTTTCCTAGTTTAATGTGTAACAGTGCATCTTCATCAGTGCATATTTTATAAGCTCGTCATGTCGAAACCTGAATATGCAAAGTAAATAGTAAACCCCAGATGTCATATAAATGTGTAACGAGCAGAAGTGTGAGGTTGCGTAAATTCGTGTTCGAACCCCGACGAGGACAGTACTCAAGGAAACCCCCCCCCCGCCCCCATCTCTGCTCGCGTGGAGGACGGAGCGATGTCAACGTAGAGCTGTGCCCAAAAGAAAGCAACAGAGAAAAACCCCTCATCCGAATAAGAGAGAATAACAACAATAAAACAAACAAACGACCAAATGCAATATTCTGATAAAGAGCAGGACCAGATACGAGTCCGGGGACTTAATGTTACGGTGCCACGTTGTAACGTGCTGGTGACTGAGGGAGGGTTTCTGATCTGTTGCCAAAGCTGTTGATACCCAGGGAGATGTGGTGTGAGGTATGGAAGCATTGGATCCGGGCAGTTCCGGCGGCGGCGGCGCCTCAGGCTTTACCACAGGCAGATGGGGAAGTCCACTACATCAAGGCTAAACAAGATGAGGCCTTGATCTAGTGTTTGCGCGCTTTGCGGCACCGGCCGCTTTGTGGGTTTTCGCCCGTCCCGAGTGGCCCCGGAGCTTGTTTTCCCCCCTCTCTCCTTCCCCGGATCGTCTCCACCGGGCCCTGACTCTCGGGGCTTTGACGCCTGAGGACGCTTCAGCAACTTTCCGTCGCGATTAATTTGTCTTTGAGATCTGCAGAGGTCCCTGTGGATGCACAGCCGAGAGCGAGAGAGAGAGAGACAGAGACTGAGAGAGAGACAGAGAGACAGAGTGAGAGAGAGCGAGAGAGAGAGAGAGAGAGAGAGATGGGCCTTTTGTAGCCGCCGTCTCGGGGATGTGCTTCCATTCCCACTGCAACCAGAGGGGACAGCTCACTCCATCATTCGGCCGTTTGTTATTTTGTCTGAGGCTGGAGTCGTCCGGAGGGCCCCCTGCCCCCCCCGACGCCTGGAGGCGAAGCCCGGGCATTGCTCGGCGCTGTTCGGCTTCGCGTGCGTTCTCGTTCGTGCGTGCGAGCTCGCGAGTAAAGGGAGGCTTACTCTTAAGCTGCCGGGTGTCAGGGACTGTTATTCAGGCCGAGTGGACCAGATACCAGATTGAATTCCTTTGATTCAGCTCCGCGTTCCGTTGGCGTTAAACCAAACAAACCCGACGGGTTCGCCTGTGTGTTTTGCCACGTTCACGCGTCTCCAGCCTCCAGTCCCGCGGTTTATCTCCGCCCTTCGCTTTCAGCCGCGCTTCCTTCCCCTTCGCTGTCATGTCCCTCTGCTATTTCATCTCATCTCGCGCGGATATTAAAATTTCCACGCGGCCGCCGATCGCCGAGGTGGCGCCTGACGTCTCCGGATGCTTATGAGCTCCCCGAGGCGGCGGGCGCCATGTTTTTCGCGATTCTGCCAGCGAATCGCAGCGATCCGCGTTTCTCCTGTTTCTGCGCTGGTTATTAAAAGCCAGGGGAAAGGTTACAGTAAATGCCACTCGGATGAGGTGCAGCACCAGCTCGGCCGACCTCCGCCAGCCCCCGGTTTTCACTCCAGCGATTTAAGGAACAGCAATTTCACCTTTTTTTGGGGGGGGGGGGGCATTTTTTCCCCCCTGCTACATCATCACATTTGGCATTGCACCCCCCCCTTTAGAACCCCTGGCGTGGAGCTTTACCTGAAAGTCTGCGAAACGCTTTGTTCGCTGCCTGAGAATTCAAATGAAAAGCATGAAAAGCAAAAGCAGCCACAAACCTCACGAGCACCAGTCGGATAAATTAGCAGTTTCCTCTAAGGCCCCCCCCTTGTCACCACATCCCCCAGACACCCCGGGCCCTCATCACAGAGGTCACGCACCTGTCGCCCGCTGTAAACAGGAAATGCATAATTCAGGAGTCGGCGCTGGTTGACTGCAACAGCTGATGCTCGCTCTCTCTCTCTCTCTCTCTCTCTCTCTCTCTCTCTATGACGGGCAAAGATCTATCCCAAAGTTTTCCGCGTTCCGATCCTTGGCTGGAATTGCACTAATGAGAAACGTTCTCCGAAGAGCCCGGGGACCCGGTCTGAGCCGGAACGCTCGTCCTTGACCTCCGCGGTTGAGTAAGTTAGTTTGAAACGGCAGCAGGAGAAACTTGCCGCACTCGCTGCTTTGCGGGTTTTGATCTGCTGGCGTTGCTCCGACGCGTCCGAGGGCGATTCACGGTTTTCACGCCCTCGCCGCTGCCTCGCTGCGACTCCCGTCCCATGTCTCCGCCGCCGGGCCCCGCCCCTCCGCACTGCCTTTCTTACCCTCCCTTTATCGAGTGAAGTCCTGCTGGTCGACGGTAACTAAAGAGAATCCGGTTGTGGCGTCGCTTCCACTGAAACACCTGCGCGGACTCTGATAAGAAGCCTTATCTGCTCCCGGGCGGAGACGGAGTCGGAGAGCAGGGCAGGTGTGTAGCACCTTCAGTGCAGGTGTGTAGCACCTTCACGGGCGGGAACCTCGATTGGTTCCTTTTTGTTTTTTTCACAAACCAGCTTGTCCTACCAGGTGTTGTTTACGGGCCACGGGTTCGGAAGGGGATGCGAGAGAAGCCTCCGCCGCGGCGAAGTTTGTCTCGGGCGCCGCCTCGCGGCACGACACCTCACGCGAGGCGTTGCCGCCTCCCTGCCGCTCTCTCTCCCCGTCTTCGTAATTACAAATGGGGGATGAGAGGAGACATCTGCACGCCGGCGCTTTGAGGAGAGGAGGAAGGAGACAACAAAGGGCAGAGCGGTTTGGCACAAAGACTTTGCGATCTGCAGCTCGCAGCTGTTTCCCTTCAGAGCTCGCCGAGCGGCTCGTCCCGTCTCCGCCCCAAAGGGGCTCACGATCCAAAACCTTTATTTCTCTCTTTCTTTTTCTTATGCCGACGTTTTGCACGGGATGACGCTTCTCGCGTCTCGGGCCGACTCTTCTCCACGCTGTTACGCAGCAGGTGCTCGGACGCGGACGTGACGCGGGGGCGGTTCGGCCGGGCGAGGAAGAGGCCGGCGTGATGAGAGCTTCCTCGTGGCTGCAAGGGGCATTACGTGCCGTGTGCGCACTACGGGGTCCATGCACGCACGCGGAGGAAACGCATCATCCGCTGTTCGCCAACATTCTGCATCCGCCTTCATTGTATCCCCTCTACCCGCGTATTTACATGAGCGCAGGCGGGTTCACGTGCCGGGCGCGCATCCGCTGGTTTCCTGGCACTCGCCCGCCGTTATTTCACCTTTGTTTGCCGCATATGCTGAATGGGATTGAAAACCAAATGAGTCTAATGGATCCACAAGGCACGGCACCGCGACCCGCGAATTAAGTCCCACAGATGTGCTTCTGTAGATTAATCTTCCTGCTCATGAGCAATTATTCTGGCAGCGACGGCGAGGCATGAGACTGATTTGAAACAATTACAGCCCAGGTTGGGCAAAATTAGCTCGCTCATTTCCCAGGGCCGTCGCTGATTGAGAGCGAGGGCATTTCAAAACGCGACCGAAGGGGTAATTGCTTTTTAACATCGGCGCGTCCTCCAGCCAACCTTACAACCCAAGCGCGGGAACTCTGGGGTTAAATTCCTTTAATTTATTGTCTCTCAGCTTCGCTTTTAAACAACAAAGGTATTAGTCAGGTTTCTATAAGCCTACGTGGCTAATTAAAATTATCTTTGAGTTGCTACTGTTTTTTTTTTTTCTTGAAATGTTATCTGCGTTATAGATTGGGGGCTAATTTATGCATTACCTCCGCGCTAACCTTCCCAGCTGGAGGACTTTTATCACCGCAGTCGCTCCTACGCCATAACTCTCGTGTAACCGCGATCGCGTTACCCAAACGATGTAAGAGCCGTCTCCCGCTCCGCCGCTAGGTATTAAAAGGTAAAAAAAAAAAAAAAAATAGAAAATAAAAAAAAACATTTAGCCCAGCAGCTAGGACTTGAAAACAAACAGGGTAACTTTGCCTTTTTATTGCCAGTTCACATTTCCATTAAGGGTTTTAATTGGCCGTAGACGTGTGCCTGAGAGCGCGAACCGAAATAAGGTGTGTTTATGGGAAAAGTCTAAAAACAAAGACGCTGGATGGAAGGAACGACTGAGGAAAGAGGGAAAACAGACTCAGGTGGATGGAAGTAGATGATGAGCAGGCCGTTCGGAGGCAGGAGGAAAAAAAAAAACAAGCGAACCGTTCAGCTCTAGGAGGCAATTTGCTGGCTGACTGCAAATGCAACTTGGTTAGCAGCAGCTCTTTTGCATAACAATGAACGGAGTAATACACTAGTAATGTACAGCGCAGTTCTCTCTGCGAGCTGTTTGCTAGTGTTGTTTATATAAATAAGGGGAATATTCTCGCCTGCGATACCAGAGAATGTACCAGAGACTATTTGCAACTGTGTAAACGAATCATTACGGCCCCCCACCCCCGCATGTGTGTGTGTGTGTGTGTGTGGGTGCGTTTGTGCGCGTGAGTTCGTATGTGTGTGTGCATGCGTGCTTACATGTGTGCGTTAATGTGTGGGTTGCGTGTGTGTGTGCGTGCGTGTGCATGTGTGTGCGTTTGCGTGCATGCGTGTGAATGTGTGTGTGTGTGTGGGTGGGTGGGTGCGTTTGCATGTGCGTTCGTGTGTGTGCGTTTGCATGCGTGCGTGTGAATGTGTCTATGTGTGTGTGTGTGTGTGTGTGTGTGCGTTTGCGTGCGTATGTGTGCATGTGTGTCTATGTGCGTGTGCGTCTACGTGCGTGTGCGCGGGGTCGCCTCTGATGAGGAACCCGGCAGACGACGGTTCCACCGCGTTCGGCGTCGCTACGACTTCATCTTCATTTCACACTCGTCAGAGCCTCATCACCTCCTCTGCGTCGTCCTCTCAGCGTCTGAGTCTTTTCATCTCTTGCTCCTCTCATCTCATCCACTGAGGAGTTAAAATTAGAAACCAGCTCTGTCTTGTGCTTATTTCCTCCCCCCGTCCCCCCGTCCCCCCGTCCCGGCTTCGACCACCACATCTCATCAGTTCTTATGAGTTGTCACAGTCGTCACGACGGCTGTGTGACGCTTGGCTGACCGGCCTGATATTTATTCATATAAAAAGAAAAAAAGAAAAAAGAAAAAACCATGTCGCACTTAGTGCCACTTCCACAAATGACTCAATTTGCCGAGGAAATGAACCTCGTCCGAGTTCCCGTCAATCACGCGGAATTCCCAGACCCGGGGTTCGTTTCGCATTTGTGCGGGCGTGAACGCAAACTTTCAATTAGTTCGCTCGGCCCCGGTTGCTCTTTGTTTTTTTTTGTTTTTTCCGGACGCGACACCTGCAATGCGCCGGCTCCGGTAGCGAACGTGGAGACGGGGCCTGCGTCGGCGTCGGCGCCGTCGCACAGATGTTGAAATGATTTTGTCGTATTTCGCCTTTGATCGTTTCCCTTTTTCGACGTCTGTGTTATCAGTTGTTTTGGTTTTGCTTCACCCGGAGGGATCAGGGCCGACAGCTGTCATTATCTTTTAAAGCAAAAGGAGGGAGATTAGGAGAAGTGTGGCTGACTTATTAAAGCTGCTCACCCTGAGGCTGGGAAGCTAAAAAAAAAATAAAATAAGAGTAATAATGTAACTTTTCAGTTTTGTGGGGTTTTTTTCCCCCGTTTCACTGTTTATCGTCACATTGAAGTTCTGTATACAGCTGCTGCAGAGTGATGACTGCCCATCGGCGCCATCTGCACAGATAAATGCCTTTGATGTTCCCCCTTCTTCCCACCTCTGTTTTTTCCCCCGCGTAGCATCAGGCCGCGGTAGCTTCGCCGCATCCCGCCGTCGCCGGCTGCCTCGTAGGGCTCCGTGGCGGGGAAGCCGAGCAATTTGTTTCTGGATGGCTCCGGGCTCATCGTCTCCGCCTGACAGATGGGCTTCGCCTGTGCTCAGGTTGGGGCTCGGGTGGCGGCGCTCGGTTCTCGGCCGACCGAAATCATTACAGGCGCTCGTCGGGAGAAGACGTATCCCCGCGAGGTCCCGTAACCCGACCGCGGACTCCAGCCGCTCTCCGCCGAGCCGGACGCCACAGATCCAAACGTGCCGCATGAAACCTTTTCTGTTGGTTCAGGTAAAAATGTCGAATTTAGGAATTATTATTATTTGCCTCCGACCTGCTAGAAACAAGCAGATTTTAAAACATATCTCATCTTTTCATGTGATAAATAAGTAAATAGCAGCTACCGATGATCAAACTGAGATGATTCAGGGTCTTTCTGACCTCGATTCTCGTAATCGAATCCGAGCCCTAACCAAGTTGTTCGCCGATGGCGGCAACACAACGAAAGGTTGATATTTTTTCTCTTGACGTGACAACGTCGCTGCCGGAGCCGGAGGCTGTATATTGATCTTATGTAAACTGGCGTCAGGTCATGTTTTATTCATCGGGCCTTGGGTTCGCCTTTATCCGACACTATGACGGAGCCGCCCGAGGTCTGAATCTCCTTCTAAATCTGCGTTCTGCCGTAAACAACGCACCCGAAGCCGAACGCGGCGACGCAACCGCACGCCGGCTAGCCGAGGGGCCGGGAGCGCGAGGGAGAGGTTCTAAGGGTTGACCGAGGTGGAAACTCACCATCGGACTTTGTAAACAACGCCCCCCCCCTCATAAAAAACGCTCACAAGAGACAAGTTATGAAATCACATCTCCCCCTTCCTGCGAACGCTCTATTTTCAGTCGCGGGTCAAACTGTGCTTAGCCTTGCATGTAATCAGGCCACACGGAGCCGTCTGCCACCTCCTGCGATCCAGGCAAAAAGGAGGAGAAAGGAGAGCGGAACCACATATGGGAGATTTTCTTTTTTTTAACAACATATCATCAAGGGCGCCCGAAAGGAAGTAACTGCGCTGCGATTAAATATAATCCTCGTAAGGAAAATCTTCACATCCTCATTAGAGATCAACTCCGTGGTCTCTGCTGGACATGTCTCCTCTCCACCACCGCACGAACCGGAGAGGACGGAGAAACGCAGCCGTCCTGCTCCGCGGACGAGGAGACGCCGACCGTCCGGACGTCAGACGGCGCTGAGGTTGAATCTCCGCTCCGCCGCCCATCTGTAGCCGCACGCTGGGCGCGCACCCGACAGGAACACGAAACCGCTGCGTTCGGCAACACAGCAGCCGTCGGCTTACGCGCACACGCGGCGATGCCGGGTGACCCAGCAAAAGGGAGAGCGGACATGTAATTCAAGTAAACGACTTTAAAAAGGGCTCCAAGGTCAGGTGGAGAAACAAGAGGCAGGAAGGACGAGGCATTAAAATGGGAGGGTTCTTTGTGGGAGCTTCAAATCGCGGACATCACGTTCCTCGAAAAGAAAGAGCAATTTGAACGCAAAAGCCACGAGAATCGTACATTCATTCGGCCACTTTTGCTGGTTGCATCTGCCATTTCAGAGGCGACGCCTCATGCGTCACGATGAGATCACATCTGCGTCCGCGGAGGAACCCATAATTCCTGCGGCCGAACTAATCAGATCAGCTTAATTGAGGCCTGATTGAAGTTCCCCTCATCGTCCCCCGCGCCGGTTTCCACCAGTCGGCCCTGTCACGTCCGACCTTAAGCTCCGGTTCCCGGATTATCGCGCCGCCTGACGGAGGAGCCGAGGATGGGAGCGAGGGAGGAGGAATGGGCTGGGGAAGGGGAGCGATAGAAAGCTCCGGTCTTTAATTAAAAACTGATTGCGGCTAATGTTCTCCGTCCACGCGGTAATGGTTCCCACGGCGACCCCCCGATCAAGCGGAAGCTAATTGGCTGTTAACAGTCACTTTTCTATCCCTCTCTCTCACACTCCCTCTTGGAGAAGTAGACTTCGGACGTCTGGCGTCGGTGTAATGTCATTTCCTGCCCCCAAATGTCCGTCAGCCCTCGAATGCACCACGAGGCCAATTAAGAATTTCCAGGCAGCTTGTGTGAGATGAGTTTAAAAAAAAAAAAAAATCCATTTCCTTCCTTAGTTGGGAAGAAAAAAGGCTCCGTTTGTAGCGTTATCGTAAATAAAAAAAGTATCGTGTGGGAAGTCGCGCTGTCACTTCAGGTCCCATCAGCCCGGCGGTCTGAGGCCGGGGCGGCGACTGGCGGACAGCCCACGGGGGCGGGGAGGCGCTGGGGTCGAGCGTCGTCGCCACGATTTATTTTGACATGCACGGGGAGCGACGTCGCGTCGCAGCCCTACGGCCGTACGCGCCAGGATTCGGCGGCGGCTTCCGTCCCAGTGACTGCTACGAATCGCGGACCGGCGTGCGGTGCGGGCCGCGCTCGGCATCGTCAAGCAGAGCGATTATCGTGTGCGCTTGGAAACTGGCGAGAGAATTGGCGGCGCGGTGCAGGATAATTACGCTCATATTGTGCCTGCACTTAGTGCTCATCATTGCACCAGTCAGCGATTTCCCTTGCAGACCCCCCATGAAACATTAAAATCTAGATGAGTGGAGGTTCATGGTCACAGCTGGATAATGAGGTCAGAGGCCCGATGTCGAGGGTCTAACCGACGTCCGACTGTTTCTCAGCAGGCAGCTGCATCCGAGCGGCGGAGACGCGGCGTAATGCTCCACGATTCTGTAGAAATCAACAAAGAAAATAGCTCCGATTCCAGTGATCCCACAATCACTTGTCTCTACAAAGGGAAGAAACAAAAAAGAAAAAAGAAACGCGAAGCTGGAGACAAAGCTTCATCTCTGGTATATTCTTTTAAAAAGTTCTTACAGAGAGTATTTCATCTTGTTTTTCTTTTCTGTCAGACTCCATAGGAAACTGCATCATGAAAGTCGTTCCCCCCCCGAGTCTTCCCTCTCTTCGTGGTTGTTGAAGGACTTTGGAGCAAGATAAATCTTGCACATTATTTTGCCTCACTGAGCAGCCTCTCGTCTCCTAACGCAAACACCGCAGCCAAAGTCATGAGGATCCTCGGGGGGGGGGGGGTGATCCATAAGGATGCGCCGCTATCTCAGCCGGCGGCGGCGGCGGCGCTACGTCCCGGAGCTTCTCGGCCTCTGGTCCGTAAACGAGGGCAAAGACGGTGCCGCCAGGCAGAGAACAACAACAACAAACAAAAAAAATAAACCCTCGTGGAATCAGGATACATCTTGTAAACTCGGTTTTAATTCTGGCGAACGTTCCACTCAGAACTTCCCCAGACTTACTCAGTATGTTGGGGCGGGGGTCAGCAAACTATGCGAGTGCACAGATGATAAATTTTACACTTCTTGAAATTTTAATGAAAAGCTTTGTGAGAATAAATCGTGATCCGATCTGAACAGACCAGACGAGTCGCGGAGTTTTTCAGAATCCGAAGTCGTCAGTGTTCAAAGTATCGCATCCGTCAAGTGGGGTCGAGGAGATGTCTGCCAGTGGCCCGCCGGCCGGTCCGCGGACCACGCGGTCCTCGGCTCCATAGGTCCACGGTCCGCCTGGCGCGGCCCATCCGAAGCGACATCGCGGCCCTTTCCCTCGGGGAGGGCGGACAACAAGTGGCGGGAAGCCGAAGGCGCAGTTCACTGCCGAGAGCCCAGGACCTATGGCGCATAATTACAAAAGGCCACAAATAGAAAGGCAGCTTTCTCCTCCTCCCTCCCTCCAGCGCCGGGATACGCAGAGCACGGGGGTATGTAGAGGTGGTTGGGGGGTATTTAGATCTGAGAGAGGGCAGTTTGTCAGAAACCCAAAGCCGCATGGGAGCAATGACGAGATAAATACGGTGGAGAGGACTGAAAGGGACGAGCGGCTAATTCTGCAGTAGCGGGATTTGGGGGGGGGGGGGCTCGGTCTGCATGTTGGAGTCTTTTATTCTCTCAGATGAGCAGTTGTAGAAAATAAGTGCGAAATCAGGTTTGCGAATTGCACGGCTCAGATGCACCAACCCGCACAAACACGCATCGAGTAGATGTGATCTGACGGTGGCTGTTGTGTAACCAAGCCCAGTGAGTCATGGGAGGGAGGAAGGGCTTGTTTGTTGATGGTTGGAGGAGGAGGAGGAGGAGGAAGAGGAAGAGGAGGTGGGGGGGGGGGCTGCCTGGGGAAGGACCAGCAGAGAGAGAGAGATCCGTTAGCAAAGTCATCCAGGAGAGAGAGAGAGAGGGAGGGAGGTGGGACGCTCGGCCCCAGCCCCCCCCCAGCCGCCGTCGGCCCCGGACGAGCCGGGCGCAGATGAATCCCGAGCCTCGGCGACGGTGCAGCCACCGGACAGGGACCGACGGACGCGACCGCGAACGTGACGTCAGATGAGCCGGAAGTTGCACTGCGACACACAAACACGCCTGAACAATTGGAGATGCGTCACCTACGAGAATCGCGCTCGGTTTTCGCCGAGGGCAGAATAAAACCTGGTTTGATTGTGTGTGTGTGCGAGCGCGTGTTGTTTTATTGACCCGTCCTGGGAGCTGTTTGTTTTCAGAGCTGCGTCGGCGGTTCTGTACGTACGAGTGTGTGTGTGTGTGTGTGTATAGAGATACTTGTCTGCTCACGCTCCTTCGCTCGCCGTCTTATGCGCCCGGATCCTGCTTGTGGCGGCGGCGGCGGCGGCAGTGGCGGCGGCCGCGCTAACGTCCAGAGAGGCGAACAGCAGCCCCCCGATTTAATAAGCCGCCTGGGGAGTCAGGGGGAGGTGTGGAAGCGCCGTCGGCTGATAACTGCCCCCTACAAGCCCAGCGTTTTCTTCTGATAGCGCTGCCAAGGGAAGACTCAGCTTCGCCCTTGTTTTCTGTGTGTGTGTGTGTGTTTGCGCGAGCGAGCGCGATCCCCCGCCCACGTGTCTACGGGCCGCGTCCGTCCTGTGCTGCGTCTCCAAGGTGTCAGACAGGCAGCAGAGGACGGCCCACACACAGGCCTGAGACCAGAGCATATGCTCAGGGCTGGAGTCCATCAGCCCCCCCCCACCACTAGGACGAGGATGAGCCGGAGGAAGGGCCGACCACACGCTTGGTTTTCTTCCACGCCTGCAGGCCTGGGGGGGGGGGTCGAGTGGAGCCGGCCCCTTTTCGTAGCCGTGACCACAGTCTTTCCTCGACCTTAACGAAGTGCTTCAGTTAATTAAAGCCAGTAATTAATGAGAAAAAATTTTAAAAAACGACCTTGTCACTGAACGTGATCCAGGATTTAGTAAAACCGACACCGTCTCCCAGTTTTCTGCCTCTTTCATTTCCTGGTCCTCTGTCTTTATTTGCACTTCAGAATTTAATTTGACGTTGGACGTATTAAAGACTAATAGTGCTAAACCTCTGTTTACCGGAGTAGTGGACGTGTTCGTCCTCAGCTCCGGTTTCCTCTCCTTCCACCTTTTCCGTGTCCGAAATCCGTCCCCGACGGAGAAGGTCTCCGTTTTCGTTTCTTTTTCTATTTCTGAGATGCTGGTATGATTGTAAGGTCAACGCATCATCGCACACAAGCGTAGCCGCCTCTCGGACGTGTGTGTGTTCTGCACGGGGGGGGGGGCATCGCATGATAGGCGCGCTCGGGGGTGGCCGCGGTGACCCGCGGCTGACACCGATGATTGATCCTGGGGCTGGGATAAGTGCCTGCACGCCGCCGAGCGCACCGCTGCACTGAAACGCAGCCAGGTGGAAAATTAGAAATCTCTTCATCCCTGGTCCATTTGAAATCCGATATCTCCCATCTTCCCTTCGCGCAGGCACCTTTCCTCAGCCAATACATCAGTAATTAAATGACGTGTGTGTGTGTGGGTGTGTGTGTGTGTGTGTGTGTGTGTGTGTGCGCGAGGGGCAGGTGCGTGTCCTCGGGGGTGATGGGCGTATTAAGTCTCCAGTAAAAACTGCCCACCCTCCCTCCCCCCAAGTCACTCGTGCACACGTCCGACTGGCTGCATAGAAACAGTAGCGCTCACTCACTCACACACACATTGTGTTGTACATTTTATATTCGAGTCGTGAAGTGCGGGTTCGGCGTCGGCTGGAGACGTAACGGAGCCTCTGGTATGAAAGAAATCAAAGTCGGGCCTCCGAGAGCTGCGGCGAACATCCGCTGCAGCCCCCCTCCAAACACCCCCCCCCCCCAAAAAAAACCCCCCAGGAGGGACAGAGACGCCCCCGTCAGTCTCTTAACCTGGTCCTTCTGTCTCTCCCTCCAGGTACATCAGCCCAGGGCAGCCCCCTCCTGGCTTCCCTCCCCGTCCCCGGACGGCCCCTGCAGCCCCAGCTCGACCTCAAACACCTCCTCCCCTTCAGGCTCAACGGGTCCTCGCCCCTCAGCCTCTTCCCCAACTTTAACACGGTGAGTCCGGCGGCTCCGGGGCTTTTGTCAACAGGGGACTTCAACGACGAAGCGTGTCTGATACCTTAGGTCCAGCAGAGATGTCGTGTGAAGAGGTGACTCGTCTCACTGCGGAAAAATTGTGTGGTGATAATGTTTGTAATAATGAACCCGAGGGACTGTTGATCGGAAAAGCCCCGGTGGCGTCCCAGCGGCCTTTTTTACCCCCAGGGGCGGCGGAGAGTCCTTGGCTGTTTCAGAGTTACGATCCACGTACTTCATAAATTCTGTGTCGGTGTTGCCGGTTGACTGGGTTTTCGTGTGGCGTGGCGCCGTAGAGAAAGACCAGCCGTGAAACTGTGTCCTTGACGCCGCCGGCCACCCCGTTATAACCCCGCCCTGCGGGCCTCTTCCTCCGGGGCGCCGCGAGGGGACCTCGCTGCGGGGGGAGCTCGGCATGCTAGTCTTCATTTCAGGGCCGGTTTCGCTGCCGTCGTCGCCGCCGTCGTCATCGCCGCCGCCATCGTCGTCTCCATGGTATCAGAGCGCTCCCTGGATGAGACCGTTATCACTTTGTTTCGAAACGCTAGCAACGCTTTCCTTGCAGCGGTGCCGGGAATTAAAAGCTGGAATCTTTGATCCTTTACCAGCTCTATACCCATTGTCATTTTGTGCGTGTGTGTGTTTGTGTGTATACGTGTGTAGGCACTTCTGATTTCTTTGATCCCAGTTTTACGCTCTGTGTGTTTGTTTGTGTGTGTGTGTGTTTGTGTGTGTCTGTGTGTGGGCGGGTGTGTGCTCGCTTCCCTCGTCTCACAGTGTGAAACCATCTCCAGTTCTGTGGACTGTAAATGAAACATAAGCCAGAGCTTTGGCTCCAGCTTAGACTTTACACATTTTCAAACCGAGCGAAAAGAGGTGTGTGCGGGGGGGGGGGGCATCTGGCGGGCTGACGACGTGTGAGGGGGTGGATGAGACACGGACCCGTGCTGTGTGATGTGCACGCGGGGGGGTCTCTGGCCCGCCGCGTGGAAAGTGCTGTTTACTCATTTGTTCTGCCGCCCACCGCTTGGGGTCGCGAGGTCGCCTGCGCTGCCGTATGGAGGAACGGGCGCGCGACAGGGGGAAGGCCGCACGGGAAACACTCGCCCTCCAACGCCCTCCCATCTTTATAAGTGCCGAAGGCGGAGGAACGAGACTCGGGTCAGCGTTGAGTTTGTGCTTTGTTTATGGGAAGATGGCCAATGTCTATTGAAGCCTCATCGGCTGATAGAAAAACAACAAATATGTTTTTCTGGAATTTAATGCATCATTTTATTTTTAGACGTCATGCTCCCCTGATTTAAATAAAAACAACAAAGGCCGTTGTATTAGTAACGGTTATTGCGGAAGATAAAGCCTGTAGATTAAGAACGAACGCAGCAAGGTTAGCGCAAGGGAAATAATATTTACAGGACCGTGGTGGAATTCACTCAGTCGGTTAAAGGAATACGTGTCGCGGGAGGAAGTGGAATCTGCAGGAATTAGGATAAAAAAAACGGCGATCACATCAAATCAGTGTGGCGTCAGTCCCGGGAGGAGACGATTAGCCTCCATAACGCACGGTCTGGCGGCGCAGCTGTGGCGCTAATCGCAAAGTCCTTTGGACGGGGAACCGCAGGCTCCCTTGGACCTGATGAGGGCACATGTTGTCCCCGGATGTGGGGCAGGGGAGAGGATGGATGCACCTGGGCCTCCAAAACCAAATATCCTACGGTTCCCCCGGCGTCCCTCTCTTACCCCGTCACCCCCGATTCATCCCCGTCTGCCCTCAGTGTCTCTCTCCCTCTCTCTCTCTCTCACTTTCTCCACCTGCCCCGAAACCCCATCGCGGACTCAGCCACCCGGTGCAAGATAACTTCTGTCTGCACAGGGGTAGGGGGGTGGGGTGGGGGTGGGGGTGAGGGCTCGGACAAAAGACGCATTTATAGCAGTCGGTTCAGGATGGATGCGGACGGACAAAGGGCACATTCTTCAGCTCCTAAAACAAATAGCTGTGCAAAGCCAGCCCTGCTAAGGTGGACGGGGGGGGGCGGCCTCCGTGGCCGGGCATTCAGCCAGCGGAGGGAGAAGTCCGTTGCTCCCAGAGGTAGATTTGAGTCATGTAGGAGAAGCCAGAATAAATCAGCGAGGGCAGAGGTAGCCCCGAGGGGGGATGAGCCTCCGGCGTGGAGGTTCCGGTGTCGGCCGTGTTTACATTCCCGCCACGAGGAATCTCTGGTAAACAGAACCCCGGACCTGACACGAGCCGAGCCCCCGTCAATACGCCGAAGCTCGCCCATCTCCGGCGGGAGGGGGGGGGGGGGCGGTTATTGTCGGTGGTGCCGCCGGCGCCTCGCCCCCCACCCCCCCACCACCAACCCCCCCACAAGCGGACCGGGCCAGGCCCCGTGCCAGCCCCGGGGAGAGATCCAAGGTGATTGCCGCATTCGATACCGCGCCGCAATGAAGTCAGCTGTCACCGGGGAACCCAGACCTTCCAATGAAGCCGCGGCTTTCACTCGGCTGTTTATAATGTGCCGCTCCGGGGACTCGCCGCAGTCTTTTCACACACAGTTAAAAGTGTATCAGTCCCTAACACTGCTCCCCTCCCCGGAGATGCTCGCCCGCGGGCTGCAAGGACTCAGGATGCATTGGACGGTCGCATTTTTTTAGATTACAATGAACTCTAACTGCGTTAAAAGCTCCCGACAACATAGCGGTGCAGTCGTGTCAAGAACAAACTTATTCATCCCACGGAGCCTGTGCGGAGATAAAGGCGAGGCCAGAAACTGGATTTATGTTGTCATCAAGATGGGTAAGGAGGAAAAAAACGTGCAGTGACATTTCCGAGGAAGCGCAGTGCTCGCCACAGTGCGGAAATCCTCATGCAACTTGGCGGCTCTTTTAACAGCGAGGGTCTTTCCCGCCCATCTGATCTCACGATGCTCCCTCAGCGCCCTGACGGTCCTGGGTTCTGGGTGGGCGTGAACGCCATCCCTGAAAGCCTGCGTCACATTCTCATTTTTCTGACGGCGAGGACGATCGTAGGAGCCACATTTTTCACTGTTCCTAGTGATGTAATCGTACAACTTGCATCGTGCCCCTTCTCCCTCGATGCAGCCTCGGCCGTGCCCCACTTTTAAGGGTCTAGTTGTTTAATTAAAAGGCGTTTTTCGGTAGTGACAGGATGCGTTGATATATTCTACCCTCCGCGACACGGGGCAGCTCCGATGATTACTCTAGCCTACAATTCATGCGGGAACCTGACGCTCGTCCTGATTGTTATCTAAACATTGCGAACAATTCACTCGCCGTAGCAACGTGGAATCAACTCCAGCAGAACCTCCCATCTTCGATGTGCAGGTAAAAGAGGATTTAGACAATGAACGTCACCATCGCATACAAAACAGTCATGGGTCATGGGTCATGGGTCAGGTCACTTAAATAAGTCAGGTGCAGTCGAATGAGGATCATTTCAGTAGAAAGAGGATCTGCCACAACTAAACAGATCCAGTGCGATGAGACGTTACTGTGACGGGAGTAAGACTAAATCATATGGCTGCTCCTGCAAAGTTCAAGCAATTACGTTACTGCCACTGCCTCAGAAATAGAAAGTGGAAAAACAAAAGAAGGAACAAATAATTAGACGAAAGAATTATCACAGTAGTATTTATCAATTTGAAGAAATTATTAAGACTGGGTGAGAGGTGGCGTAGTGTCAAAGCCGGTTGCATGTAAAAAAAAAAAAAGAGAACAGTTAGTTTCACACTGGGAGACGTATTTAGTCCTAAACGGTTGAAGGCTCCGCACACCCACACAGGTGTTCTCGTTTTTCCAAATAAACCGCGAACAGGTCAAAAGTTGTACTTTATAGAGAAGAAAATACGTCTTAAATAGACGGAGGGTTTGACAAAGCCAGGAAATATTGTGTGGGAGGAGGCAGCATTCCTGACTCAGGGTTATCTATATGCAGAGTGTCGGTGTGAACGCCGGTGACACGTCAAGCTACTGAAAATTAATTGTGTCGTCTGAAAATGAAACTCTGTCAAGCACTGCTTTCCTCTGTTTTCTCTAACTTGGTTATGGGCTGTGTCCGATGACTGACTGCGCCTGTGCCTGGTATGTTTCAGTAACCGATTGAGCACCGATCGAAAGTCGCACGGACGGACTTTTATTTATTTTGTTTTTTTTCCGCCTTTGATTTGAATCTGACTTTTTGTGCACCTGATAGCTGTTAGCTGCAATAAGGCGGCGCAGGAGAACGCTTTGATCTCGGCTGCGTGACTGTATTTCGATGCTGTTTTTTCCCAACTATTTCGAAGGTAATCTTTTCAGTTTCAGCCAAAACATCGGCAGGGTTTTTTTGAGACGCATCAAACTGCCTCGATTTATCCATGCTCCATTTCCTGAAGGCCTTTAAAAGCGTTTTTATCAGGAACAAGCGGTACGCCCGTTTATTTTGTCCAATTGTGTGGGGGATGTTTTCTCGGCAGACTAGCGGCAGAATTTTTGGCCCATTAAGACCAATCCAACATGGTTTAAATGCCACAGCCTTCCTGAGTATTGTTGCTGACCGTGTACAACCCTGTACGGCCACAGTTTACCATCCTGGAATTGCTACTTCCAGCATGATCATGCCATAAAAGCAACGTCGTTTCAAACTGGTTTCAGGGAGGTGACACTGACTTCAGTGGCCTCCCCAGTCCCCAGGTCTGGAACCAGTAGAGAACCGCTGGGGTGGGCTGGAACAGGAGATTGGCAGCGTGAAAGCGCAGCTGGCGAATCTGCAGAAATCATACGACGCGGTCGCGTCAAAACGGAGCAGAACGTCAAAGGAAGGTCTCCAAAGATCTTGTGGAGCCACGGAGAGCTGAGGCCGGTCTGAGAGCAAAGGGAGGAACTGGCCAGTGTTACAGTGGTGTTGGGGGGGGCGCGTTGCTGAGAAGAGGCTGATGCGGAGCCTGAGTTTATTTACTTTTGTACTTATCGCAGCAAGTCGTGACATTGTGACAGCTCAGTAGCAGCACAAACACGTTAATTAGCTGCCACATGTAAACTGGATGAAACCCGCGGCGATAAGTGGCCCGTCGCCCTCGTGTCCTCGGTCCACCCTCGTCTCGTTCATCAGTGCCCCCCCTGCCTCGTGTCACAACGGTAGGCGGGAGGCCGCCGCCGGTGGCAGCTCTCCGTGCACGCGGATGAAACAGCCGCTGACATCAGGGAAAAAAAGTCCTGCACGAAGCTCGGGCGTGCGATGCGCCGTCCCCGTGGGGGGGCGTCGAAATATTCTCCTCGCATCACAAAGTCGTGCAGTCTCGTGCTCGTTCATGGCGATGTTGTCATTTGTTCCAGATTTGTCCCGGAACCCCGCTCGGGGATCACAGACGGACACGCCCCCGCTTGTCCCTGCTTCCTCGTTTTTCTGTTATTTGTTTTTTTTTATTTTATTTATTCTTTTTCAGTCTTGATACACGAGGAATAAGGCACGAGGAGCGTACTCTCCTCTGCCCGGACCCTGGCACCGCCGGAGCGGGAATGGCTTCTGTTTTGATGACGGCGTTATCCTATTATCCGTGACGTTAACTGTGTTCCAGGGGTTGCTTTGTGATTTACGAACCTCGCCATCTGCTGAACAGTTTTTCCACAGCGACATTCAACGACCCTCATTGAGAGGACGCGGACGTTCCTGCCTCGCTGTCACATGGATTTACCCGATGAATTAATGCATCTGCTGGTGATGAAATAAAGCTAAGACTGGGGGAGTTTGTCCAGGAGGGAGCCGCCACAGTTTCTTTGAGGTCACCAACATGCTGACACAAATCATACAGGGAGACTTTTAGATTTATTGTTCTGGCTGTATTTCAGATCGTTTTAGAAAGTTACACCTGTTAATTGCATTTTAACTTTTTGCATCATCGGTGCTAAATGTCTAACCTAGAAAGATTTATCCCTCTAAGTTACACCAGGCTCATGGACTGACACCAAAAGATGACAATTACCACTAACAGCTGAAATTACTAGGCTGTATTTCATTCCAGTGTAGCTTCTGAAAGTGTTTGGAGGTGACTCGGTGCTGTCTACTCGTTTCATTATTTTGGAGTCTGACCACCCACCGCTGACTAAATCAAGACAACCCAGGAAGAGTCAGTGAAATATTGCTATATTTACATTTTCGGTATGTATGGAGAATTACCTATCAGCAGTTCCTGTTTGCAGCGTATCCGTGGATGTGCAGACTCTCACTGGAATACTTTTAAACTGAAGTAATGTTGAGAACTTGATCGTTCTGGATAAATACTGGGGGTTTAGGGAGCGACTTTTATTTATTTATTTATTTTGCATGATTTCTAATTAGATTTATGGGCGGTTTTGCGTAGTAGACATCGGAAATGACGACGCCCTCGGAGAGTGAATCATATCTTTGTGTTGAAATGCGAGTGAGTAACAACGCGTAGTTCAAGTACCTTAATTGCCTGTAATGGGCCAAATCGGCAGCCAAACCACACAATAACCGACTCCCGGTTGATTTTAGAAGATGAGCAGGGGTCCGTATTCACATAATGCAGTGTCTTTGCCTTTGTGTGTGTGTCGGTGCCCCGGTGCCTCCCCCTGCATTCGTCCCTTTGGGAGGCGGCCACACGGTTTGAAAGCCTCTGTATCAGAGTACACTTTGTAACGAGCGCCGTCGCACCGAAGATTGAATCTCGGCTCCTTCCGGGGGAATAAAGCTGTTTTTCGCTGCACAGAAATTTCTCATTTGGGGAAAATAAAATCACGTAGACCTAACGCTGTTTGTACTGGTCCCTTCTCCCTGTCTCTCAGATGGACCCCGTCCAGAAGGCGGTGATCAACCACACATTCGGCGTCCCTCAGCCCCTCAAGAAGAAACAGATTATCTCCTGCAATATTTGCCACCTGCGCTTTAACTCAACGGTAAGAGATGCTTCGGTGGTTTTGTGCTGTGATGTTCACGAGGAAGATGGAGAGGTTGTGGGAGAGGGAGAGAGAGAGAGAGAGAGAGAGGGCATGCCAGACATAGTAATTTACAACATAAAAGACACCCATACTAGACACCTATACTAAAAAAAAAGGGTCCAGCTTCCGAGAACATCTCTTTATTTTGTGCTTCTGCTCATTTCTTGATTGTTGGTTTTCTGACAATATTTACAACACTTGCTTCAACTCTTATCGGCCTCACCGACCCATTGTGTTCATATATATACCGCATGTTTGCATAGACCTGCATGTTTGTATCTTAGTGTGTGTATGCAAAACAAAACAAAAAACAGTAAGTGAATCCCTTTAGGCAAATCACAGACCTGGTTGAAATTATTCACAGGGGTGAAATTATTCACAGCCCTGAATTTTAAGTGCAAAATTTTGAACTTCTACAGAAATAAATGCAAATGAACCAATTTTGGATGAGAATATTTAATGAAAAAAAAAAAAAGGTCCAAAGGTACTGAACAACAACAACAACAACAAAAAAATAGTTTAAATTCTGACATAAAATGTAAGCTACGACCCAATTACTGGCCACCTTTTGATGAATTTAAATTGCTTCCTCAAACAAAGTTTAATTTTAATTTTTACTTCATAAAAGGGGCTGATCGTTTCCAGGTTCTTTTTTCACAATGGCAAAGGCAAGAGAGCCGTCTGATAGCATGAGAAACGCTTCTGTTGGAAAATGTAACAAATGCAAAGGCTACAAGGTGATCGGCAGAGATCTTGAAATCCCTACTTCAACAGGTCATGATGTTATCAAGAAGTTTCAAGGACGCGGCGTCAAGAAGAAACTCAGTGAGAGAAGTGGAAAAAATAGCCGCACAAGACATGTAAAGAGCTTCATGCTGACCTGGAGCAACCTGGAGTGGTGCATTCAGGCCCCCGTGCCGTACGCCGCACACTAAACCGAGTAGGGCTCCAGGGTCAAAGGTCAAGGAGGACACCACTGTTGAAAGAGAGGCCCAGAAAGACACTTACGTTTGCAAAAAAAACCTTCATAAGCCGCGGTCTCTCTGGGACAGTGTCCTCTGGACAGACGAGACCGAAGTAGAGCTCTTGGGTAATGCAGAGCATCAGCTTGTTTATAGGTGACGAAATGAAGCCCATAAGAAACGTTCAGATATTGCAACTGTGTGTCAGAGGTTCTGCGACCAAATAGTGGTGAAGGGCGTCGATAGCTATGTCCAGAGTCAGTCTGGGTTCATATTTTTGGCTTTGTTATTGATTGTGTCCAGAAACCTTGAACATTTTATTGAAAAAATTATTTTTGATCCTACAAAAGTGGTTAATTTACATTTATTTCCGAAGATATTTTAAAATTCTGTACTGTGACAAATATTTCAACCAGGACTTTAATGTACCTTCAAATCAAAGTTAGTCATTTAGAGTGTTTTGTTTGTTTGTTTTTTTGTTTTGCGTGTGTATACAAAAGTTTGTTCAGTTTTTTGTTTTTGTTTTTTGCTTCAGTGAAATAAGTATGTGTGTGTGTGTGTGTGTGTGTTGTTTTGTTACGAGGGATTAGACAGCAGGGAGAGCTGCCGTTTATCAGCCGAGAGCAGAAACAATCAGCAGCCCCAGCAGGAAGCGGCATCCGCGGCTTCTCGTTCATTTCTGCAATCCTTGCCACCACGCCAGCGTGTGCATGCACACACACACACACACACACACACACACATACAAAGACACACAAAGACACACAAAGACACACAGGCATCCCGTGACATTTTATGCATATTCACATAAACAAATGCATAATAGTCCAGACAGCCTTAAGACATCTCAGGTCTGGGCACAGCAAAAAAAGCAAACACACACACACACACACACACACACACACTTTTTGGCCTCCTCCATCTTCAAAGAAAGGCTGAGGCACAGGAGACAGGGAGCAGAGAGGGGAGGGGAGGGGAAGGCAGACATGCTCTTCACACACTAGAGCAAATCCCATTCCCTGCCTCCACACACCGACTTAAAGAGGAGTGTCAGGCCTGACTGTAGCTTTATCTGTCTCTCGTAGAGCATGAATACTTTCCTAACACTTCCCTGTGCCCTCCTTAGAGTTTGCTCAGATATTATACCAAGTTATCCTTATGAATAATGCTCAAAGAGGAAATATGTGAGCTTTCTCTCCGCCGCTCTGTATAGCACAAATTGACCTTAAAGAGAAGCTTTAAAAAAAAAAAAGGAAACCGTGTTTTTTTTCACCGGTTCAACTCATCACCCAGCTGCAGGGATGTGGAAGTGGCGGTGCGGCTGTGTGGCGTGACATCCAGTTTTGGGACGGCGCCGAACTAAGCCGTTTTCTTTCTGTGTCCGGTCTTTGCGCCAGGCCCAGCTAACCTTAGGCGGAGGAAGCTCTGTACTCACCTTAGAGCCACGTCACACAGGAGGAACACTTGAGTCCCAGGTGCCCCCTGGTCGTTGGAGCGCTACTCTGGTCAGCCCGCGGGCCCTCGGCACTTTCTGCCCTGAAGCTGAATTGCCTCCAAAGAGCTTCTGCCGGTTTCCCTTGGAGGTCGTCGGAGCTTTTTAGACTCCTTCATAGCCCTTTAATATTCATGCACGTGTTGCACAGAAGCTAATTATCATATAAATTGACTACGTAATGTAATGTTGATTTTTGGAACTTGACTCCAAAATAAACCATTTACTAACCCGATTGCATTAGTGGGTATTTTGATTGTGTATTAGCGTCCAGACCAATTAGCCACAACATTAAAACCAGTTACCGGTGTTAATGTCGTGGCTGAACGGCGCCTGCAGCCCGGTGTTTACCTTTAGGGATTGCTAAATCACTGGACGATCAAAAATCCCCAAGAAGAGCGCGGTATCTCCCCGTGGCCCCTCCGGCCCCGGGCAGGATGAAGTGAAAACCGAAGCTCATTTCACACCTTGTCCCCCTGCCTCCGCCGAGAATCGACTGGATGGAAAGACCGGTGGTGGAGAAGGCGTTGGCTGAATTCGTCACATCACACTAATCTCTGAAGCCTTTTCACGGCAGATCGGTCACAAAGAATTCAAGTTGTTGTTACAGATGCTTTGACAGCCCCATTATCTATAGGCCCCCGCTATATCACACCATTAGGCTCACTAATGTGGAGTGTACATGTTTAACTGCTGGTGTTTACACAGAGGTAACACATGAGACCAGTAGTGGTGTTGGGGCTGAGTGTGTGTGTGTGTGGTCTGTGTGTGTCTGTGTGTGTGTCAGTGTCTGTGTGTGTGTCAGTGTCTGTGTGTCTGCGTTTGCCTTTAACCTTGTATCTGCACTAATTCAGCACAGGCAGTAATCTTTTTTTATTGCTTATGAGACTTAATGTTTCCTTGATGCTCGGGTAATGAGGGAAATTTAAATTTCACCCCCGATGCGAACGTCTTTTGGTGCGTTTGCGTCTCTTAGTCATTTCTACATGCAGCTTTTGCTCACTCAGGAGTCCTTCAAAGCAAAGTCCGGTCCCTTCTACTGAATTTGTTTGGTGTCTGAGGATTTGCATGATATATTTCTTGGGGAAGCAAAACTGGATGAGAGCTCTGCAGGAAGCATCACAGTGTTGGAGGAACGACTGCGTCATACCTGCTATGTTATACTTAATCAATCTCTCTCTTAAATACCAATATTGAGGTGTTTTATTTCTATTTATCTTTTCCAGACTATAAATTGAAACATAGCTTTCATTTAATAATCTCTGCACTTTATATATTGGATCAGGGGTTTTGTACCTTTTTTTTTCCCCCACAATGCGTTGCTTTTTCTGCTCCTTCGCTCTATAACTATGGTCTATCCAGGCCGGGTGCTGATGAGAGCTGATCCCCGGAGGTTGTTAACTCTTAATAAGTAATCTCTGTATTGATCCCTCCGCCGTTCCTCTGTATCTGCACCTGACCTGACAACAGGAACCTTGTTTTCGGGTGGAACGGGGGCCGTGAGAACGATGAAAACGCGATGGTACGTTGCGGTCCGCCCGGAGGGAAATCTGCACGTCTATAGCTGACTCGCAGTCAGCCGGAGTGTGTTTGGCGTCTGATTTGTGTGTCTGGGGTTTGCGTGTGCTCGCGAGTGATCAGATGTGTGTGTGACATTAGTATGTATAGCCATGTGTGTTTAGGATCTGCAGAGGCTGCCTCTTCACAGTGCACATTAATAGGGTAGTTGTGGAGATGGGATCCTCTCTCTTGTTACATATTACACATGCAATTATACCTCTGGCCTCCCAATGTGCCAGCGCTGTTATCAGGTGGAAACAGACTCTCCTCCTCACAGCCTGTGTATGCCTGCGAGAGAGCGAATATTCAGCTGTGCATTTTTAACATTTATTGCACGTGGGCTCTAGTCTTTCCAGCAGATAATGCATTAAGTCCTTTTTCTGCTCGCCCCCCCCCAACCTTGGTTGTTTTTTTTTTTCTTTCTCCTGCAGAACCAAGCAGAGGCCCACTATAAGGGCCACAAGCACGCCCGGAAACTCAAAGCCATGGAGGCGCAGAAGAACAGGCAGCGACGAGCCGGGGAGGCCTCGTCCACGGGGAGGGAGAGGGAGCGAGACAGAGACCGGGATCGGGACAGGAGCAGGACGTCGGCGCCCGAGGCGGCCCTTCCCGCCCTCCCTGCCCTCCCCGCCCTCCCTGCCCTCATGGATACAAGCTTGGCAGAGGGAACAAGTACGTACACGGGCGGGAGCGCTGGGAGGAAAACAACGGCAGGGGCACGAGATTTGTAACTGATTCCTCTCCACCTCTCTCCATCTTCTCGCTGATCCCTCTATCACGCTTTGGTTCCTCTAATTCCCTCCTTTCACCCCGTTTCACCGTTCCAGACCCCCCTTCACCCCCCCGCCGGTCCTGCTCCCACATCCCCATGCCTCCATCCCTCTCCTCCACGTCTCAGCCTTCCTTATCTCTTTCCCTCTGCTCCAATGTGCTACACTCTCAGATTAAAATCTTCTGTACACCTTATCCTTCACCCCTCTCTCCCTCCCGCCCCCTCTTTGCATTCCGGCCTCAGCGATTTCAATCCAACCCCCCCACCATCACCACCGTCCCCCACCCCCACCTCAAAAACCTCTTTCACCTGCTTGTCTGTCCCTGAGCCTTGTGAATGATGGAAGAGCTGTGGAATTGTGGGATGCCTGGGAGCAGGAGATGCCGAGTAAATAAAGAGGCTGGCTGAGATCGATCAGAGCCTCGCTGGGGTCAGGGTTTTTTTGTTTTGTTTGTTTTTGTTTTTGTTTTTTTTTTGTTTATTTTATTTTTTTCTACCCCCTTGTTTTTGCCCCCTCCTCTCAATTTCCTCCGCTTGACTCCCCCTCGCTCGCTCGCCCGCTCTCTCCTCGGTTAGATAGAGCCAGAATCGGTTTATTTGTGTAGCATGAAATGAACAGCGCCGGTGGAGTTGAGCGGGATCAGACTACTGGTGGGAGTGTTCATTTGAGGGGGCTGTCAAATAGAAGTAATTCTGAAAGAAATCAGAGGCATTCGTCTTCCTCTACATTAGTCATGTAAACGTAGACATCGGTGGCATTTTGACTGCAGGGGGGGCCCGTCACGTTCCCGTGTTTTCGCCGTCCACACTTTGCATCGATCCGTCCACGGTGACGGCAGCGGCGGAACAGCAGAATAGCCCCCCCCCTCTTTCCACTTCCTCCCCCTTCACTTCCACCTCCCCTGCCCCAGAGAAGATCACTATCTGAGCCGAATTTCAAAATGCTCTTGGATGCTAGATGAAATATCAGAGAGGCGATATGAAGGTTTTAGGAGATGGGTGTGTGTGTGTGTGTGTGGGGGGGCAGTTTGAACTTCATCTACCCTCGTAGACATGCTTGTGTGTACGTGGGCACACGCACACACACGCAAATGCACACTTTTTTTTTTTTTCTCTTCTTGCTTTGAGCACCAAGAGTCTCCTTCAGAAAGGAGAAATTGGACAAAAGACTTGGAGCCTGATAACGCTCTCATCAAACCTCATTTTAATATTCCGCCGTTGCAAAGGAGAGCTCCGAAAAAAGGGAAAGCAGCAGCAGAGACGAAATGAGATGATGAGAGGGAAAAGGAAGATAAGATGAAATGAATGAAGGAGACAGAGAGAGAGACAGAGAGAGAGAGTGGGAGGAATAAGAGGTATAGAGTGTGGGGGGGGGTCAGTGGAGAGAGAAAGTAGATAAGTCATTGCTAGTTTTTATGCTGTGAATAATTTTACAGTTCCAAGGCAATTTTGTGAGGAGGAACACTTTTTAATAAGCCCAATTGTGTGATTGGCCTAATGTGAAATTGAAATGCAGCAGTGCGAGCCAGTGGTGGCGTGCGCCACAATGCCAACCTGTAATGGAATAGCGCTCCAAATTAACACTCTATGAAATGAGTTATGTCTGCCATGAAGCGGAGGGCCGTTGGGGGAGCTAACCAATAACGCACCTGCCGGCCGTTCCCCTCCAAGCGAGCCTGCGCGGCTCGGAGTAAACAGACTCCCTCTAGAATCCGCAAGGTCAGCCCCCTCGGCTCCGGTACAACAGCCACTAATGCACACTCAGACGCAGGAAGCCAAAGAATGCCGCCTTCTGACAGTGCACCTTTTTTCCAAGGTACGCACGGAACGGAAGATGAGCCGCAAATTGCTTCCCGAGTATATCGTGTCCAGTGCCACGGCGGAGCGGACCAAGGTAATTAAAATTTAGGTCTTGTCGCAACATAAGTGGGAGTAATAGAAAATCACAAATCTAGATTAAATAGCAATTTCACAGGGCCAGACACAAACACAGGGCGGTAAAGCACCAGCACGACCTCCACACCGACGAGGATAATCATATGCGTTGTTTGTTATTGAGGCCATCTGACCCAAAATAAAATAAAAAAAGTCAGTCATTTTAGCGAATGTCCTACTATGACATTTGTTCGTGCTTTTGTCCACCGGGAGTTAAAGAGGAAAGAGTGACGTTCTTATAGAACCTCAAGGTCTGCAGATCGGAGAAGGTCTGCAGATCGAAGAAGGTCTGCACATCGGAGAAGGTCTGCAGATCGTAGAAGGTCTGCAGATCGGAGAAGGTCCGCGCGAGCAAAACGTTGGACTCTGACGACAATCGGACGCTGTTTCTCTCCCGAATCCTACCCAGAGTCGATGCCGGTTAGTTTTGACCATGACCCTGACCTTAAGTGTAAAGTGGTTATTATTGTGACCATGACAACAGAGGTTGAGGTTAGGGGTAACCTGAAGGAAGTAGTAATTTTAACCCAGATTAAGAGGTTTCCTCCGCTCAGGTGTTTTTGCACCTGAACCATTGCAGTAAGAAAGTCAGAAAACTTTTTTGAGGCTGTGATTTACACTGTGGTTTTGGAAAGCAATGACAGACATACTTATAAAAATACTTATAAAGATGCTTATTAAACATATTTAGTAATAATTTGGAGGACTTTTTGACAGGACCAGACATAAATAGAAGGTGTTAAAGTACCGGCAGAACCTCACAGCAATGGGACCATATGCTGCCAGCTTCACTACTTCAAACTACCAACAAGTGTCCCATGACCCTATACGCAGCCTTTTCTATTACAAAATAATCTCTAAATTCTGCCCAATCACGGTGAGACTTTCCGAGACTTTCTACAGATATTCTGTCACCTACGGCACCACGGCAATTTGCGCGCACACACACACACACAGGAGGGAGATGGGGGGGAGCAGGGACGACGTTTTCAGTCATACAAGGGGACTAATCGATGCTTAGAAACCATGTCCCGGACCAGCGAGGGGGGGGGGTGGCGGTGAGCGAGCGAGCTGGAGAGCAGCATCCCGGCGCCCGGAGACAGACAGAGGGCCAGCGTCAGTCGTGACAAGCATCAATCACCCTCGGCTTTTGATTGACTCGGCCGTTGAAACCGTCTACTCGCGGACTCTATCTGTCACTGCAGCGGTGATGATTTAAAGCCGAGGGTTTCTTTTTTCCCTCGGGGAAGTTGTTTATGTTCCGAGGCTGCCTTGGATCAGCGCTCATCTGCTAAACCCAAGTGCTCATTATCCATGTGTTTGCGCGAGTGTGTGTTTGTGCATGCGAGCGTGTGCATAATGAGTCCAATATTCATATTCATTTTTCTGTTTGGCTGTGGTTTAAGTTCTCAGTGGATCATTCTGCTGAATGGGGATCGCTTCAGATGTGTTTACACTCCAAAAGCCTGTAAGATTTGATTGAACTGTTTAAACATGGATTAAATTCTTTTCTGTGTTTAAAAAAAAAACCCGATGGTGATTGCCTGCACAACATTGATCCAAATATCCGTAATGTGCTGCGATGCTCCTCGGAGGCCCCGCTGGCAGTGCCAATACGTCGGCCCTTGGTCCGACAGTTTGCCAATGTTGGCGGAAGTCTCTGTTATCATGTAGATGGTCAGAGTGCAAATGGCTAGAGAGGCATTCGCTCAGAGAAAGAGGCCTGAGTCTATTCATCTAAATCAGTTTCAAGGGACCTTTGACCCCAGCCTGATGCAAAAACGGCTCTTTTCACAACCTCTGGCTTGTCCTTCACAATGTGTGTGTGTGTGTGTGTGTGTGTGTGTGTGTGTGTGTGTGTGTGTGTGTGTGTGTGTGTGTGTGTGTGTGTGTGTGTGTGTGTGTGTGTGTGTGTGTGTGTGTGTGTGTGTGTGTGTGTGTGTGTGTGTGTGTGTGTGTGTGTGTGTGTGTGTGTGTGTGTGTGTGTGTGTGTGTGTGTGTGTGTGTGTGTGTGTGTGTGTGTGTGTGTGTGTGTGTGTGTGTGTGTGTGTGTGTGTGTGTGTGTGTGTGTGTGTGTGTGTGTGTGTGTGTGTGTGTGTGTGTGTGTGTGTGTGTGTGTGTGTGTGTGTGTGTGTGTGTGTGTGTGTGTGTGTGTGTGTGTGTGTGTGTGTGTGTGTGTGTGTGTGTGTGTGTGTGTGTGTGTGTGTGTGTGTGTGTGTGTGTGTGTGTGTGTGTGTGTGTGTGTGTGTGTGTGTGTGTGTGTGTGTGTGTGTGTGTGTGTGTGTGTGTGTGTGTGTGTGTGTGTGTGTGTGTGTGTGTGTGTGTGTGTGTGTGTGTGTGTGTGTGTGTGTGTGTGTGTGTGTGTGTGTGTGTGTGTGTGTGTGTGTGTGTGTGTGTGTGTGTGTGTGTGTGTGTGTGTGTGTGTGTGTGTGTGTGTGTGTGTGTGTGTGTGTGTGTGTGTGTGTGTGTGTGTGTGTGTGTGTGTGTGTGTGTGTGTGTGTGTGTGTGTGTGTGTGTGTGTGTGTGTGTGTGTGTGTGTGTGTGTGTGTGTGTGTGTGTGTGTGTGTGTGTGTGTGTGTGTGTGTGTGT
>CM029112.1:5685000-5895000 GCA_016859345.1 Istiophorus platypterus | reverse complement strand
TCTAAAACGTGTTTTGCATGCAGGGGGATATTTCGTGCAATTTATTCAGGCTCATTGTTTTCACTCGCTTTGTTGTGGTTATTTTAAATCTGATGGAAAAAATCTCACAATCCACGTTGGCCAATGGAAGAGAATACCTATTACGATCTGAGAAAGTAATTATGTACTCGGCTAATAACTCAACAAAAACGGCAGTTGATCATATAAGATGTTATATTAATGAAGTAATTCCGCACAGCTCCATTAAAGGTGCATTTTATCACCCCTGAAGTCATCACATACTGTGTATTAAAACCCTGCAACTCTCAAACAAAGCCAGGTGATTCTGGACGGTTAGATGAACACGTAAGATGTTCATAGGACGACTTTGGATTTACCTGGAGTGTTGGTTTCTCTTGTTTTTGATAGACACTAACTGGACCTGGACCCCCCCCCCCCCCCCTACATCTCCAGCCCCTGCACCAGGCTTACTAGACCACTATGTCTACTCAACATATAGAGACCAGATCTAATTCAAACCTCTGTCATCCTCCATTAAAACATTTCTACCCTTTGAATTATCAAAGTAACAGAGCATTACTGGGATTAATATCTTTCATGCAATTACCAAATTTCAAATTCTAATCCATTACTGTTGGCTGTTGTACCGGAGCCGAGGGGGCTGACCTACACATTACTAAAATAAATAAATAAATAAATAAAAGTAAGGCATTTCTGTCTGTTATAAGCTGGTGTTAAATGAACCACAGTTTGCTGACGTTCCCCTGAATCGTTTTTTTTTTTTCTGCAGGTCTTCAGACTGATCTGGAACCAGCCAACCCGGAGGTGAAGCTCGAGGAGAGTCCCAGGAGCTCGGTCATGCTGACGCCAGTATCGGAGGTTTCCTCTGTTGAGTTAGTCAGCCCCTCCCCTCCTCAGACGTTGCCCTCCTCGCAGCTCTCTGAAACCGCCTCGGACACCAGCGCCCCCGAGGCCCCGGAGGCCGCCGAGCCCGCGGGGGCTGAGTCGGGCAGCCAGGCGGACACGTCCAGCACGAACGGGGAGCCACAAACGGAAGAGGACAAGGAGCCCAAGAAGAGCAAGGCTCACCTCCATTGTCCTGTTTGTAAAGTGACAGTCAACTCCGTCTCCCAACTGGAAGCACATAACAGCGGTAAAAAATTTGTGTTTGTAACGTGGTCGGCCGAGAAACCAAATAAACGCCCGTGATATCAATTCGTTCAATTCGAGCCGCTACAGACCTGCCGCCTCTCTGCTCTCTCCGCCAGGCACGAAGCACAAACTGATGCTGGAGGGTCACAGTGTCCTGCCGCGGCGCCGGGGGAAGGTGGTGGCCGCCCGTGCCGGGTGCAAGAGCAAGCGGCTGGGCAGCAAAGGCAGCGTCGGGGTGCCCAGCAAGAACTTCCAGTGTGAAGTGTGCGAGATCTTTGTGAACTCCGAGACCCAGCTGAGCCAGGTAGATATTAATATTAATTATACCGCACACATATGTAAAGTAGAGCGTATCATTTAAATTGCAGATCATGACATTTTGCGTTGACAGAAATGTATATGGGGCGACGTATCAAACCTATGGATCACTTATTGAATTTTCGGCGGCACAAGAGACCTTAGAAGATCTTGCCTGTCAAGTAGCAGAGTGGGAGGATGAAAACAGCGAGAGCTTTCAGTCTGGGACTTCTCTAACCTTCGTGTGCTTGAGGTGAAAGATGGGGAGGCTCGGAGAAGTCCCACAGATGTGTCACGGCATGCTAAGTGGGAGCGCCGCCAACCGGATCGGATTTTGTTCCAAACGCCGCAGAGACACCGTTGACTCCGTAGGGAAACGCTCTGCCGGCCCCAGCCACGTCGGGCAGTGGGGAAAATGACGCACATAATTACCTCACCTCCGCCGACGGAGGGGAACGGCGGAAAACGGCGCCGCTCCCGCGCACAGTTTAGCAATTACCTCACACACCAAGGGACTTGATATCCCGCGTGGAACCGACCCGAAATACCTCCGTCGCAAAACTGCCGCAAATGATGTGTATCAAAATGAGAGATGCGAACGATGGGATTTTAAAGACCTCGTTTAAGCAAAGAAACCGTTTTAAACTCCGCTCTGACACCGGCTTCGTCTACGGCCACACGGACAAAGCCATCGAAAGCAGGTTGCGGGTGCCGAGTTCATCCAAGCAGCAGCTAATTTTCCACGTTAGGCAGATATCATCTGATGCTATAACTTAACCGCAGAGCTCTCCGTTGGGCAGGGACTTTATTGGCCACTCATTATTGCAGGCTACTAATTCCTCCCGTGTTTTAGCTTTCCTTAATTTCTCTCCTTTTGATGATCGCTAAGTACTACATCGGAGTGAGGGGGGATTGTCTTTGAAACTCGCAAGAGGAATGTGAGAAAAGATACAGGAAGTGTTGGCATGTGTGAGCACCCGGGAGGTTTTAGCCTCAAACTGCATTTTGCTGGTCTTACATAAAGATCCCCTATACCCGGGAGGATATAAGCCTGTTAGCAATGCAGCCGGAGAAGACGAGAGATACCGCGTACAGTGGTAGAAAGTGTTGCGATGTAATTCCTGTACACTTCGCTCACAATCATTGTGTATCCATTATTAATTCAGCGGATAACATTTGAAGTCGTTCCACTGTGGTACAACAGATGCTTGTTAGCCCGCTAATGGTGTTTTCTGCTGGTTCTCGGCAGCACATGAACAGCAGAAGGCACAAGGATAGGCTGGCCGGAAAACCACCCAAACCCAAATTTACCCCCCACAGCAAGAGCCAGCCGAGCTCCAGCTTAGCGGTAAGTCTCAGAGCAAAGACGCAGACGGACAAACAAACACACAGACACACACACACAAACAGAACATAATTGCCTTTCGCTTACTGCGGATGTGCTTGAACGTGCTGCGCGCACGTGCCAAGAACTGGAATAAATTCAGTCTAGCTTGTAAATGAATTCATTTTTCCAACACCGGCTTTAATTTATCTTTGTTACAGTTAACTGATTTGACCCCAGCTCCCAACAGACGTCGAGTTAAAACACGCACGCACGCGCACAGATTTCATTACGTTGTGCTTTGGGGCTTCTGTGTCTCGGTGAGGCGGCGTGTTTGTGTGCCTGCGCTGTCAGAGAGGTTAAGCACACTGTTGTACTCGGTTGAGTCCCCTACCCCTGAGACAGGTCTAGAATAGTCCTGCTCTCTCCCACTGACCAGCTCTGACAACGGCAGCCTGAATCAGCACTCCAGATTAATCACTTCTCTGCCCCTGTCATATACACACCTCCCCATCTCTCCTCCTCCTCCTCCTCCTCCCTCCTCCTCCTCCCTACAGAACGTGAGATGGAGTGGCTATGCAGGCGTGGCTGTGTCTGCCATGAAGAAGGTGTTCAGCCAGTACAACCTCACCTCCCTCTCCTCGCAGGTCAGTGGCGGGAGAGGCCGAGACTGGGGTTGGATTGGAGGGCGAGTGCCTCGGCTGGCTGAGCTTTAGGCCTGGCCAGGGGGGCAGGGGACTGAGCAGAGATAATGAAGAAATCGGGTTCATATTAAAGGGATAGTTCTGATATTTTTTTTTATTGTTTGTCTGGATGTTTTTCCCATGAGGTGCTCTTCATTCTACTCGCTCCTTGGGCTCCATTTTCTCAGTATACAGTGCTGCGTGACTCACGGTTGGATCATTTCTGTGGCTCTGATGGCCACAAAACTGTTCCAGGCATTTATTATAATTCTAAGTTATCAGCACGATAGATTAGCAGCTATGTCTGAAAATATATGGTTTCTTTGATAGAAAGTCAGAGGCACAAGCCTCATGAAAATTTTTGAGGGGCACATATAGTACGACTCCCAAGGTGCCTCACAGCAAGGAACATCCATCCATTGCTGTGGGGAAGAACATTAGCTTAGCCTGAGGAAAATATGTGAAAATATCAACAAAAGAATGTTAACTAACATCATAGGTGAATTTCTGAGGCTTGAGCCTCCTTATAGAGAGAGGTCTGAATCTTTACTGCATCAAATTCTAACCCCCAGCAGCAGCAGCAGCTTTACTTAGGTGAGGTTGTAAGAAGAATATAATAAAACCTTTATAAAAATGACTTTGCAGAAGTCTCCACCTTTCATCTGTGCTTCAGTATGTTCCAAACAAATACAGCATTGCTTTTTCAATAAATTACAGCATATGCTACAAGGAAGTGCTATTTTTAGCAATTCAGATGAGAAACGCTTTCCACCGTCGCTTCCAGGCTCGGCTTCTGCTCTCTGTGAGAGAGCAAATTAATACTTTTTAAACCCACCTTTAAATGTATTTGATTTTTGTTTTGTTTTTTTTAAGATGAGAGCTGCATTATGGTATGGTCCTACTTTTTTTTTTTTTTTTGGGTGGGATACCTCCGTCTACAGGACCTTAGCAAATCTCATCCGTGCAAAGCGTCGGCCCGTGCGTCAATGTGATGACCAGTGCGTGAAGCATTTCACCTTAAAAGAGGAGAAAAATCTGAACTATCCCTTTTTAACATCAGTCTGTCTGAATTTAGTACCCTGGAAACTGAAAAAAAGCTTTTTGTGTGTGTCTTCTCAGTTAGCTTAGTTAGCCCATTAGTCTGATGAGCGATTGTGCAAGAAGCTGTCTGGAATCCAGTATTTAGTATGAGCATGTATTTGCTAAACAAGTGCCGCGAGTTTGGGAAAACATGTTTGCGCACTAAACATGATGTACCCTCCCTGTGTTCTTCTCTCTGTTCTTTGTTCTTCCCCCCCCCGACCCCCACCCCCCACCCCACCTGTTTTCAGAAGCAGCTGACCTGACCAGCAGCCTGACAGAAACCCTGCCCCCCTGCCCCCCCCCAGCCCCCCTGCCCCGCCAGTGCCTAACCCGCTGGTTTCCTGGCGCCCCCCCCAGCACCGCCCGCACTTTCATCACTCCTTCCCCTTCCCCCCCCCTGCCACTGTTTCCGCCGGCCCGCCCAGGGCCACACACACGCCCATCATCTTCTCCCCCTACTAAAGACTTTAACCCACCTCCCGTTCGAGCTCCTCTCCCCCTTTGCCCCTCCACCCCCACCCCACCACCCCTTTACCAAAACCCCAGGCACAACTTTGGTGTGACCCACGCGACAAAGGCCACACGCAAACTATGCAGCCCGCCTGACTTAAGATGGAAGCAGTGCACAAGTCCTGACGCCCGGTAGGCCATGAGGCCTGAGAGCTGTTCCTATCAAAAAGGCCAAACCCCCCCCCCCCATCATGCCTTCTCTCTGCTCCTCTTACCATGACCTAAGGAGCAGGACAGGCCTCCAGACAGTGACTGGTGCACAGAGGCCGCTTTTATAGCCATTTCATGGGTCGACATGGTTTGGATTATGGATATTATTGTGTAATTTATTAGAGAACAAATATAGACAAGTCTAGATGTATGTTTAGTGTGGTTGCCACAAAATAAGGTCCCTTTACTTGATGCTCTTTTAAGAAACGTTTTTAACTTATTGGTTTTGGGGTTTTAGCCAAAGGCGGGGCGATCATACAGCAGGTCAGTATAAACAGCTGAAAACGGAGGTATTCTCCCGTAAATCAGTCTCATCGTTCCGTGTTTTGAACTCACAAACTTAAAGGATAAGCTGCAGTAAAATGCTGTCACAAGGCATCTTGGATATGGCCATTATCAAAGGACTATCTGAACGTGCTCCCCCTCTCAACTTAAAGCTTCGGAGGGACAAATATGAGCCCTCTTTATGGACAGTACGCTGATCTCTAACTACATATTGTATATCCAAATGCTAAAGCCCCGTTAGCACCATTCTGCACCTCCGGCCCTCTCCCAAGCACAGTTTCCCCGGGCCCTTCAAAACATTTCTTTCTGAGTCACAGCCACAGTCATAGTCCTCCATGATTTTTTTCCCCTCTCTTGTATCCCCAGGATTAAGCACTCATTAAGGTCCAGAAAAGGTCAGCTTGTCAACTTGGCTTTGTTTCATTTAGCAAATCTGTCCTCAGAATGATTTTTGTTTTTTGGTCTAGTGCATCATGCAGCGTGAACATTATGTCCCGGCCGAGCTGGCGGCAGCTGTGGACGTCTTACGTCGCAAGCTGCCGTCATTTCCCCCCCCTCCGTCGCCGCTCTTTGTCGTTTCCCTCCTCTTTCACCCTGCTGTTGTCACCTCGCTGACGCCCGTGATTATCTCTGGCGTTATCTCAGCGTGAGATGATGGGGAGCGAGGATAGCCCCAACACACACACACACACACACTCCCAATCCAAACATTCACATAATGAAAACACATTGCATAGCTTGAAGACTCTGAAAAGTTTTGGCGACAGTGGGTGGGGAGGCTGCTCGGCCAGTACTTGATTGACATCCTGTTGCAGTGTCTGCGTACAGCGTGGGAGGGAACATAGAACAGTGCCATGGCAACCACATTAAAAGCACCTTAAAACTGATTTACTTACAAAAGCAATGAAAATTCTGTTGATATTCACCTTTATTTTGCTGTAGGTGTATGTTTTTAACAATCCCATGTCAATTCCAGTGAGAATTTTTGCTTTGGAATAGTTAAAGAAAAAAAACAACAACAAAAAAAAACCCAAAAAACAATCAGGTGAGATTGATCACTTTATGGTTTATCCATGACTAAGACAAGTCTCACATTTAAAGCAATACATTCGGTATGTTTATGTTTATGATGTGATTTCAGTGTGTCAATGGCTTTATCTATTCTATACTGTACACACCTGTAACGATGTATTATGTACTCAAACACAGCCAAGGGCCAACTCCGAAATGTGAGCGAGGAGTCATCTGAACACGATGGCCCGTCCTGACGTTGCTGCCCTTGACGCTCTGACGCCAAGGACGGCCTCTCGCATGTTTTGACTCTGGGCTGAGCCGTCTCCATGTCTAGCCCCCTGCCCCCCCCGCGCCGCGGAGAGGGCGCGTTCGGGCGCCTCATGACGTTGTTTCGCCGCTCGGTGGAGCGGGAGAAACTCTTGTGCGACCTCCGCTGAGCAAAAACGGTGTCGCGTCAGAGCCGAGCGCTTCGGGAGAAGTGTCACAAGTGCAACATCAAATGTCATATTGCTGTTCATGCTCGTGTGCCCCCCCCCCCCAACCCTAGACCCCCCCACCTGGGATATCTACTAACACTCAACCCTCCCTCTGCAAAAAAAAGGACTGTTGGCAAGGTCTCAAAAGGACTTGGTGCGCACACATCCTCCTCCCTCTCGACACTCATACCAAAATCATGATCTCTTAAATTACAGTAATGGAGTAACTCCTATGCATTTTCTCATTGTGCAATATGTATAGTTGTCTGTGATGCAGCAGTGCCATCTGTCGTGAAAACCCTGTAATTGCCATCCAGTACTTAGTGCTTCTACGAGACCTTTGACCCTATGTACATCTCTGTTTAAGGAGCCCGAGTCTTTCCGGGTAAGCGAAGCCACCGGGTCTCCCCGCCATACCGATGTGATTCTCCCCAGTCGCACTACTCAGTGAACCAGCCAGCCTTTAATCTTCACTGTTTGTTTGTTTGTTTGTTTGTTTGTTTGTTTGTTTGTTTCTATCGCTCAGTGGGAACTCTGACCTAAAGAACTGAAACTTTTTTTTTTCTTAAAAATAAAGAATCTAGAGAAGGCAAAATTAAATGTAGAAACCATAGAGTAAATCATAGAGATTTTATCAGAGTTGCTGTTGTTATCTGTATCACAATGAACTGCTATCATAGAAGAGAGTAGAATATGTTATTGTAGGCTGTGTACGCCATACAGGAAAAGGAAAAAAAAATGCTTTGCTTTCTTTATTTTTTGTTTGTTTGTTTGTTTATTCACATGGTTTTACCGATATGTTTTTTTAAAAGTACAAGAGAAAATATTTAAAACAAATTTTTTGTTGAGTGAGCGTTTTTTGTTTTTTTTTTTCCTCCTTGTTGACGGTGTCTGACTTAATGACGTTATTCAAGGCCTTTCTTTTTTGTTTTTTTAAGACAATATCCTGAAGTCACATTAGCCAGGGCCTTCTCAGGGGTGACAGGTTGAGCAAATGCTAACATGACCATCCATTCAGGGTATCCCTCCATAGCTCTAGAGAGCAGGAAACACTGTACGCATGGATGGATTGACAATATAAATATATATTTAAAAAAAAATACTTACAGTGCTGTACATGAGAGAGAAGAAGGGATGGATTTTGGAAAATAAAGCTTTTAGAACTTGTAAAAAAAAAATGGTTTAAATGTGTGTGTGTGTGTGTGTGTGTGTGTGTGTGTGTGTGTGTGTGTGCATGTGCATGTGCGTGTGAGTGAGCATCATGGGTAAAATTGGAAAAACAGCAGAATCCCAGAAGGCATTACTTTGATTCAGATTGATATGTGAGCAATAACAATGTGTGTGGGTTTGTGAAAGGGAAAAAAAAACCCCAAACAAACAGAAAACCCAGGCAGATGATTTCAAACAGTGACAACAATACGTCCTTCAACTGTGTTCGGTACAGTTCAATCAAAGGAAATTAAACAACAAAAAAATCACTATTAAAACAAAATCAGATTAATCAGTTAGTAAAAGCTGAGCATATCCAACTCGAACCCATGAAATGTCCAGCTTGAATTTAAAGAAAGAAAACAACAAAATTTTATACATGGTCCTGGGCTTGCAGGTGCAGGTGCAGGTCCACTGGCTCCTCTGCAACACCTCCGCAGCATCTGTTCACGCGGCAGGCCCAGGGCCTCCCATTTCCCAGCCCAGTTGTTTCAGGAAACAACTCGCGGCAGCAGGACCGTTGCTTGGCCGAGCCACAACGGCGAAAGGAACTGGAAACACGTCAGAACTGCCGCGTCCGAGCCCCTCCGCGGAATAACACACCTGAGGGGCCCTAATCTCCTTTATCTTCAGATGGAGATGGACCGTGAGGACACATTGCGCCCTGGATGGGGCTCTAGCTGCTGCGCCACGATTCGACTCTAAACAATGAATCCTCCCGGATTTATGCAGCAACAGCCTGCCGCCACTCGGCATCCACTGTGCCTCCGCCAACACGACACCGTGTTGTCGCCTGTCCTGTCCCCCGAGACGACTTCAGCACAGTGAGACCGAGCAGAGGAGCATCTGTCCCCGGACTCTTCATGTGTGATGAACCGCGGCTCGGCGCTTTTATCCATCACACCAGATAATCTTGTTCACAGTTCAGTTAGCTCTCTATTAATTTAATAGTTTTCTTCTTTTTATTTTTTTTTTGAAGAGCCCTGGGATTATAAACTGATGTCGTCCTCTACGCCTCAGGCCATCGCCCCAGCTCATCCTTCGTGGAAAACAGCCGATAAGCACAACATCAAGTCCGGAAACTCCTACTGTGTCAATCAAAGGGAAAACCAGTGGATCCCTGGCACTTACTAAAGCCAGTGCTATGGCAGAAGGACACGATGACCTTGCTAAGCTGTGACACTGGTGTATCCTCTGCATTGCTCCATTATCTTATCTGATTGCTCTCCGGGGAGGAGGTGACACCCTTATCTCCCGCTGCAGTGGTCAGCTAACACTCCAGGGTCACCCCCATATAAGCATAGCTTCTGTGTGTGTGTGTGTGTGTGCATGTGCACTTGTGATTAACTGGAAGTAAGTGGGTGATTACAAATGATTTTTTTAAAAAAGATTTTTAAAGAATCTTTGGGCATTTTTACCATCATCCAAAGGTGGAAAATAAAGACGGGGCAGGAAATAATGCCAAGGTAGAGGATGAGTTGAACCGGGGACCTTGCAGTAAGGGTGTATGGTCGGCATCCTGAACTATAGGGCACCATGGTCACCCCGTTATTTATTTATATGATGTAGGGTAAAAAAAAAAAAAAAAAAAAACCCACAGGAACTGACACGGCCAATTTCCTGGTGCCATCTTTAGCTTCATATCGATTGCTTGTTAATTTTCATGACTAATGGTGTAACAGTGGCAGGTAAAATATATATTTGATATAATACTGCAGTAGCACTTTATTTTACATTGCAATAGTTACAAAGTAAGGGTGTAATTAGCAGAAAAGTCAAGGTAACTGTAGTTAGTACCGTGAACTTTAGTTACAACACTAATTACCTTGAAATAAATACATATTTAATATTTGGTTGAACAAAAAGGCACAATTGTATGTATGTAGGAATGTACCATGTACAGTAATTATAATGTAAGTAATTGATAATTATGTATTATTTGCTACACAAAAGAAATTAATTTCAAATGCATAACAGTTAATAATGTACCTATAAGTTCGTATGCAGTATGTAAAATAATATAATTCTGGATAATAAAAAGGTAAATTATCTCCTATAATATATTCCATTACCTGAAAATAGAAGAAATACTTTATTTCATACTATTACAAAACATAAATAATACATGTTGGTTTTATTGAAAACAGAAATGGAAATGGTTTTTAATAGTCTGGAGTGTGCCCCCGACTCTTTGTGTAATTCGAACCTTATTACTCTGTGGGACTAAAGTTATTAGAGCATTATTATACTGTCCATCTTTACTTTTAATAAATACATTAAAACATGTAGTACTTCATCTTAACACATTAGCCTGCTATACTACATGTGTAAACTATGTGTTCTGTTACCACTAATGTAGAACCAGCATATATGTCTATATATACCAAATATTTACCAATTTTCCATACATAACTTTTTTATGTACAGTGCTCATCTCGCAGTAGTTCATTTATTTGTAACCATTACCAACACTGCAATTATGTAGTAAGTGCAAGATAATTATTAAACCTATTACAATATTTCATAGAATTCACTACAGGTAAAGTATCATTTTTGGGGTTTATTTGTCACAAATTCATCACAAATACAAATTATTCGGTGGGTAGTTATTCACCTCATTATACATACTTATCACTTTTTGATACTAACCACAGGTAATCAGCTTTTGCATAAATGATTATCACAGGATTATCAAAGGAATACTCGTACATCGCAACATGATTTACAATAAATTGTATTTATCACAAAGGCAATGGTGGTAATAAGGAGACATTGCTCTGCTGCAAAACTGCATTTGAAGGTAAAAAAAGAAACAAAAAGGTGACAGAAGGAGACAGAGGGTTGAGCAAGATGAACAGAGGAATCAATCAATTCAATCTTCCGCTTCCACTGTGTCTTTTTTTAGCCCTTTAATGAGCTGAAATCGCCTTTCTGTCGACCGGCGGGAGACAGTGCGGCAACAGGTCCCCCTGGATAACGTCAAAAGTGTCAAACTCTTTCAGCGTGCACAAACTATAGGCAATAACCCCCCCCCCCCAACAGTTTAGAATGCTTTAAACTTGACTTATCCCAGATTGAATCACCCTGTGCTTTCAGGACAAATGATCTGACTCAGCCGCTTGTGGGCGGCCAGCATGACAACCAGCATTTGACATAACTGATGGCTTAAGGGCAGCTGATATTTCCTTCCCACAGGACACAGAAAAACTAGCCTTATGACACAGAGAATAAAGGTGGCAATGCCATTTAAACTCTGCGTGTTCACTGCTGTGTGGAATTGTTTTGTAAATCTGACACATCATGATGGGGACTGTGAAAAAAGGGTCGATGCAGAAGCTTCCAGGGTCCAACGCTATTTTCTCCTGACAAAGAGAAAAAAAAAAAAGAAAAGAAAGAAAAGACAACAAGGGGGGATAAAATGTTCTCTATTTTATGGGCCCCCCTGGGAGATATGAATGCTCGGCTACAGTCATGAGATGTGCTGTCGTGCAGCAGCAAAACAGTATTACTGGTTGCAACGCAAGGGCATCGCCTTGTTGCCCTGTGACTGTGACAAGCAAGTAGAAATTTCTCTTGTGTGCTCAGTGTAGTCTAAAGGAGGAGGAAGGTTCATAAATCACACAGGCAAGTGATGAATGGATCCCTTTCCCTGGCTCGCTCCCAGTTTTTCACATTTTGCATCGTGGATCTTCTTTTTCTTGTTGTTTTTTTTTTCCTTTCCATGAATAGGTCAATGCAGACATGGAGCCACTACACAAAAAGGACTTTGAATGACAACTTACAGGAGTCTCTTACTCGCCGTTTGACCTCGGGGACGTGAAATTAACACCACTGTGCATCGCCAAGGTCCAAATGTATGACAGAATAACTGAAGCACTTTAAATGGCGTTAGATCAGTGCAGTGGCTCCATTCTAGTCATTAAAAAGAACATGATTGAACTGAGATTGTACATGATAGCACCCTCTGGGGAAACCAAGGTGAGCGTAATATCATTTCATAAACGTTCCACTTGAGGTTTTCTCATTATCTTGCATTAACTCCTCCAGTCAGCACGCCCGTGTGGAACTAGAAGATCATTTCCTCCGACAAAACATCTCTGACCTCGTCTGACTGTGTTGTTTTCACTAGCTCCCTGTTTCAAGCTTGTAGAGCAATTAATAAATGTGAACTTTTTGACGGATGTAGAAAGGCCAAACTATGTAATGTTCCGGTAACTCAGATCAATTTTACACCAATTTTTCTCGATTTGCAGAAATCCTACGCTGCTAAATCTGTGGAGCAGCAGGGCAACGATCGCCATGGATACCTGAAGGTTGCATTGATGGTTTTTTTGTGTCAGATTAGGGGTTAAAAAAAAAAAAATCAGTTGTCATCACAGTCCATTGACAAGGATCAGTGAATCGATGGTTCAGTTGGGGATCATTTGTCCTGAAAGTATTTGTTACTCCATTTGTTTTAAATTGGTATGAATCAATTAGTATTTTGTGTTTTTTAAGGGAGATGAAGGAACAGCTCGTACAGATGCTTTTCTGTGGAACAACTTACACAACTGAATTCTGTTACCCAGAATTCAAATGCACGTTCAAATGATAATGACCACATTAGACTCATATGGCAGTTTTTGTCCAGGTGCAATCAAACTCCAAAGGGACAGGTACTGAATGTCCCTACAATTGTCGGTGCATCCTTTCGGAGTAAGGTTAGTGTGCAAACGCTTGGATTTCTTCATTTTTTCAGTGAGTGGCACAAAAGTTGTGGATTTGTGTGTTGGATTTGTTTTCTTCAGTGAAATAATACAGATAAGTATATTTAATATTATTATTAGTCATTGAAGGTATCAAAAAGATATACACAGTCATGTTAGCACAAAATGTTAACCTGTATTCATTGTTCCACTTTATCAGGAAAAAAAATGAAGCCAAGAACCATGAAGTGAATAACAACACACAGCCATGAAATAGGCGAAACAAAATGTCTATGAATGTTTGTCGGCCTCAGGCTACCAGGCAGTGGACAGAATATTAGAAACCGCACTCTTTCGTTTTATTTTGTAGGGATCTGTGGTATATGGTGTTGCAGTTCCTCGCTGTGACCACTGGAGGGGAGTGAACACTCCCACACACCTTGCTGATGTCATCCTTGTTATCATCCATTTGTACAGCTCATCATCGGTGTGATTGTTACGAGGAATCGCAGTAAAACAAGCGTTAGTAACAGTTTCATTCATGTGCAGCTCTTATAACAACGGTTCTCTGGGGTGAAACTCAGTCCTCTGTCACAGATGTTCATACAAGAGTCAAGGTTTTAAAAAAATGTTTTTACATTTACTATTTTTATTTATTGTGCTATTTTCTGTATCACTTGTGGGTCTTCATATGCCACAAGGCAAAACAATTTTCTCCAGTTAGGGTAACAAACATATTACTGACATTAGATGTAAGTTGATAGTAAATTTAGTGCACTTCTTTAAAGATTTTTGCAACCAGAGATTATTTACAGTCTAATGCAGAGAACCCAAGGTACCAATATTGGATAAACATTGATATTTCCCTTGAATTGATACTGAAACTATATCATTTAGAACAGCCCCAAGGGGCCACTGGTTTTATGAGTGTATCCACAGTTTTTTACTGGAGTATTAAAGACATCTACTGGCCATGAAACAAACTACATCCAACTAAAAAACATTCTGGTCAGGCACAAGAAAATCATTTAATTTGTTTACAAAACATGCAAACAAAAATCAATCAACACAGTTTAAGGAACTCAAATGCTTGATATTTCCAGCAAAACAAAAAAAGTTGAATGATATATGGTGTTGATAGACTGGCACAAACACAGGAATATTGAAGACAACAGCAACAGATTTCCCCATTTTCAATAAAACAAATATTAAATTCTGCTCATATTTGACCTCATATTGCACAGTGAATGAACTGGTCAGTGACTATCTAATGTGTTCTTATGGGCTTTATTTGACAGCTCAGTATAAAAAGACCAGCTTCAAATTCAGCAGTGACTGCAACTGATAATATGATGCGTCATGTTCTTAAAGATTTGACATTTTACAAATTACACTGTGTTCCATCTTACTTTTAATGTGTAGCAAGGAGAAATAAAGTAGCACCTGAGCCTGCAGAAACAGCCTTTCATCTGAACATCTCATATTTAAGCTTCTTAAGCTTGTATAGAAGGTCATCTGTGATAGGGAATGTCAATCACACACTCTACAACATCCAACAGTGAATCTCTGCATTTGAGATTATAGTGTAACAAATATCCAGACCAACAAACAGCACAGTTACTATGCATCATCAGTGAAGTATCAATAAATCCCTTGACCAATCAGAACTTTTACAACATGTGAGATTCAACATCTGTGTTATGCAATATTTAGGTAACATTTGATGTGATTCAGTCTGTGTGTGCATGTACATAAAATAGTAGCCAGTGTATTTGTGTGCTTGGTCCTAATTTATCTATACAGTGAGCACTGTGAATCTGTGAGATCTTAAAACTGTGCCCTGTTTTGAGTATAAACTGAGATCAAATGCTGATTGTCAGTAGTTCAAGAATTATATCATGTAGGTCCAATGATAACTGCGGTAAGTATAAAGAGAGTCGGTGAACAGTTCAACAACAGCCCAACCAAATAAAATGGGAGTGACAAACTAAAACACCTTGCATTCTCCGACTTCTTAGCTGATGAGGCAAAATAAAATAAAGAGATCACCATTCTCACTCAGTCATAATTAAAGTAGTAAGTACTTCCCCAAAACATTATGGATGCTGTACTGATACCGACAGTGCTCACTGTATATAAATATCTAAACAATCTTCCTGCTTTTCCTCTCATCATTTCTTCACACTATCAGAACCAACTGTTACTCAGTCCTTCACAATATCAATATTGATCCTTTAGTAAAACAAGATTCCCTTTAATAGGCCTCTTCTCCCTTTTTCCTCCCTCTTGAACGTGACGACAGTGTTTGGTCATTTAACTGTCTGTAGAGCCACCACCCTTATTCTTGTTGCGACTGAGAGGGAATGTGGACTTGCTCTGCGGCTGGGTCATTTTGCTGGCCAGGTAGACAAAGGGTTCAATGAGTGTGCGTCGGTCCACCACCGACACCTCCCACAGACGAACCTTCTCGTTCTTTGCCCAGTTGTGGGCCATGTTGGAGTCGACCCTCCTTTCATCCTGCTTGTCAAGCTTGTTACCGAGCACAACAATGGTCACCTGTGGTTCAGGATCAGAAGGTTAGTTCCAGGTCAACATCAATGCACCACACTACATCTGCCGTATTTCTGCTATAGTTTTAGCCACTGTAGGAAACAACATCAAATGAATAATTTATGGATCTTGTTACAGTGCATAGGATTGATTAATTAATTAATGTCTAGTAACATAACTTGTTGTCTTTAAAATGCCAGAAACCTGTGTCAGACCCAGAACATCTCAAATTTGTAGCATCATGAATTTATAGACGTTTTACCCGATTATGTATTGTATGTCGCTTACTTTACTCACATTTTATTTCCACTCACTAGCAAAATCTGAGAGATATTTATCAAATGTAGTTATAATTGAAATTAAAGAGTATACTGAAATTGTAAGCACAGAGACAAACAACTGACCAATTTGCTTTAGGGTCTGTAGATTAGTCCCTTTTAAATTTATAAAACTTTTTTAAAGTACCCCCAAATAAAGCTCCCCAAGCATATAAATGTGTTTAATCTCTACCTCTTTCTTGTCTCTGTAACGGTCTATGTCCTTCTTGAGTGCCTCCATTCGCTTAAAGGACTCTTTACTGTCAATGCTGTAAACAAGGACAAAGCCATCTGCAAAAGTGTAGTAATGTCGAGGGAACTCCATCCCATCCCGGAGTCCCCGGGTGTCGTAGAAGCGCACCTGCTCTCGTGTACCACGATCAGTCTCTATGGAGCCGATGTAGATGTCCTCCAGGGTCTCCATGGGCTCCGAACCTGATAGTGCATAGAAAGATACAGGTGTGTTTAATATGATGCAATTTACTGCACAAGTGTTAAGACAATTGCCTGTGTAATTAATACATTGTTACACAGCAGGTTTACATTTTCCTACTTAAAACAAAAATTAATATACTTTGTGTGACAGAGTGTCAGGAGAAAATTTTTTAGCACGCAGTAAATCTGTTCAACATTGGATCAGAGTCTTAGACTGCGTAACAAAATGTAATCAATTTTAGCAAACAAAAATCAAATTTGGCATTTACATCAATTACATCCTGGTAAACTTTAAACTTGAATGTAGCAAGTTGTATAAGATTTAATCCACAAACTCTGATAATACACAGTCACAGTCGGTATTTTTACTTCTCTAAGCTCCCGTCCCAAGCTGTTCATCCCCCAGTGTTGTTACTGATGCTATCATCTGTCCATAGTGAGTGTCAGCTGCCCCTAGAGCTGTCCGACCGCAAGAAAAGCAGCATTTTGACCGGCTGTTGCAGGACCCTAGTGACAGACACCTAACTTCATACTCTCAGTGAAAAGTCTCAATTGAGCTACTGAGTGGACAACGTGTATTGTATTATTGTTATCTTTACCCGCAACATGGTTGGCATAGAGCAGCTGCTCCAAAACAGCTGTTTTACCCACTGCACCTTGGCCACACACGACCACCTTGCAGCTTTTGCCCATGGCTCCTTCTCAGCTCTGAAAATCTGAAGAGATAGAGAACGGTTGAATCGAGTACTTTATTACAGAATACCATTGTAGAACACGTTATTTATTTTTTAGCTACTTTTTTTATTCCGTTAGAAACACTCACTATCGCACAGCAAACAAATAGCTTGCTAGCACACCTAAGTAATATTTAGTCATTGATTTTACAATGTGAAACCTTAGCTAGCCGAGTATGCTAATGTCGTTAAATTCTACAGAGTACGACGGATCGGAATAGCTTAGCGTTAGCTTTCGGAGAGATTCACGAAATTGCACAACAATTCGCCGGCGTTATTTGAAACTCGCTGAGCCGGTCAAGGCTCGTGAATTCAAACTTATACGCTGTTGTCAGCGAGTAACGGGAAAATATATGTATTAGCTGCGGAAACTGATGTTTAATGACAAGCTAGCCCCCCGTCGCCTCACCTCGCGGACCGCTTCCTGTTTACAATGTACGTAACGACTGCGGTAACGTGGCCCCGCCCCCTCCTCATTGACGGCAAAATGGCGACGGAGAACTGTGATGCTGTGAACATGGACCCTGACATGGACCTGCTCAGCGACGAAGAGTTAGAAAGGTACGACGCTCGAAGCCCGTGTTGTCAGCGGCGGGGACGCACCCACGACGGGGCGTCCCGCTCGTGTTTGCCGATAAATGTCCCCGCCGTGTGGATTTCTCTCGTCGCTAGCCAGCGCGCCGCCGCTAACGGCTCGGCTAAATTTGGCCCCGGGTAACGTTGAGACTGGTCGCTAGCTCGTGTGCTGGGTTTTTCTTGAGTTGACTTCGGGGAAACGCTGAAAATATCCCCAAAATCTGCCCGATCTGTAGCGTGTCTGTCGTAATAATGTCATTGGACCGCGAGTGCTGCTTTCGCGTTATCGCATTATTATTCCCAGAATGGCAATGGCTGGCTCACACGTTAATGACACCATTCACTCAATGTGTGGTCGTGATGTAAAACATGAAAGGCTTCCAAAAAAAGTAATGGCAGGGGCCCACAGCATGGTGTCATATGTTCCTGGCTCTCCCTTCCTGCTTCACAAAATAGCTACGTGTTTGATTGGAGTAGACACTTGTCCCCCGGTGGTTTGGCTCCTTCTATGTTTAGCTAACTCAGGCCAGAAAAGCCTCTGATTCACGCTTGTCATTCACAATTCTGGACACGCCGTCTTTACAGGTGATTATGATCGCGAAGCTCAGATTTAAGGGCCTTACGAGTGTAAGGAATAAAGTGAAAAGCGAACCGAGCCAGTCGATCGCCGCATTCGTGCCCTGCTCTCATGGCCACTCGTCTCAGACCGCTGTGCTGAATTTGCATTTAACCTTTTGTTTTCTGTCTTTCTGCCCGCTTTTGCACAGGGAAGCGGAAGGCTTCAAAGAGCAGGGCAATGCCTTTTATATCAAGAAGGATTATGCAGAAGCTTTCAATTATTACACCAAGGCTATAGGTAATTATTCCTCAATAACTCTGGTTACTTCTCCTTTTGTTTTGAAATAATGTCGACTTCTTGCATTGCACAGGCAACAGTGGTGAACGGTAGGGAATTCTGTCTGATTCCGGTTGGGTATGAACTAACTTGTTTTTCCTACAGACATGTGTCCAAAGAATGCAAGTTACTATGGAAACCGGGCGGCCACATTAATGATGTTGTGCCGGTATAGAGAGGCGTTAGAGGATTCCCAGCAAGCAGTACGACTAGATAACACCTTCATGAAGGTAGGCCTGGGGAAACAAGCCATTATATTCTGGGTAAATGGGAGATCTACTTTTGTATCATCTTGCATTGCAAAAATATTTTCAGCTCGAGATACCCTTTACAAGCGCATCTGCTTGGGTGGGAGCTTTAAGTTGAGCACTACACAAGTTTTACACAACTAAGAGTGTACTTGTTTACTACATTGCAGGGCCATGTTCCTGTTCAACTTGTAGAAATGACCAGTGGTGCAGTTATGCATGCATACCTTTTTGTCTATAGTGATATGTGGCTCTTCAATAGATGAGCTATAGCACATTCCTATTATATCAATAAATCAAACAATCAACATTTATTTGTATCTGTGCATAATGGGTATAATTTATAAAAGGTGTGTCACATGACAAAGAAGCAATCTAGAGCTAGTCATTGTTTTGTTTTTGTCACACAGTGCTCTACTGATTTAAGCAAGGGTGAGAATTGAGGAACATTATTTAGGTTGTGAACTCTAAGTCTTTTACCTACAGGGCCATCTGCGAGAGGGCAAATGCCACCTGTCCCTTGGCAATGCCATGGCTGCCAGCCGCTGTTTCCAGAGGGTTCTGGAGCTGGAGCCAGATAACAGCCAGGCCCAGCAGGAGGTGAGCTGCCCTCCATGTCGGAGAGCACGATCCGACAGTTTGGACATGATTATCCATGATTATCAGTTAAGCTTTGGCCAAGTGAGTGCAAATAAAGTGCAAAAGTCCGACACTGAGCGGTTTAAGAGGATATCGTTTGGAGTTACTGTCGGTTCCTAATGAGCAAGTCTGGATGCGAAGTTTGAGGTTATTCAGAGAACCGCTGCTGCTGCTTACACTGACCCAATTTTACAATCGCTAAGCATGGCACACAAGACAGACCAGCAGTAGCTGTCACGCAATGAAGTAAACTCAATACTAGAGGTCTCATTCTCTGCTACTGAATACCACAAATTTTCTTTGGCAGCTGAAGAATGCAGAATCTATCCTTGAATATGAGAGAATGGCAGAGATTGGATTTGAGAAGCGAGACTTCAGGATGGTAAGCTGCCAAGTGGTTACAGAGTCCCTTCATTTTGTCACTTGTGTGGTACAGTATGACAGCAATACCTGCTATGTTGAGCTACAACGATTGCAAATACACCTCCTTTTGTTTCAAGGTTGTCTTTTGCATGGACCGTGCCTTGGAGTCTGCCTCAGCCTGTCACAGGTTCAAGATACTGAAGGCGGAGTGCTTAGCCCTGCTGGGACGCTACCCTGAGGCTCAGTCCGTGGCCAGGTAAGAACGCCAGATTTAAAAATACTTGTCAATTCCCTCATTTATTGGACATGTTATTGGACAGCACATCAGTCACATACAGCAAGTGATTCATCCCAAATCATAGAAGAGTTGTTAAAGAGTTGTTACAGATATAGCACATGGATCTACGACATATACACTTAGTCTCAAATTCGCAATCCCAATGCTGTACAAATTGCCCTTCCTTACAGCCACCCCTCTGTGTTAATTTGCCTCGAAATTAAGATTCTCTGGGAGTTTCCTTCTGTTTGCTCTGTTTTCAGAGAGGTGGGGGACATTCATTCTCACAGTTTAAAGCTAGCAGCTAATAACTTTGGCTGGTGCACTTCTTCCATTATGGATATATCTGTTGCCACATTTACATTTCAGTCTCTGCACCACTGCTTCCTTGGATGCTGTCTCATCACTGCAGGGAGGCATTGACACCATAGTTTATCCTGGTTTGGTGCGAACATAACCTTTAAAGGTTATTACCCAAAATGCCCTAGTTTGGTGCGGTTTTTCTCCTTTCCATATGTATATTTCCTTTAACATTAATATTAATCATTTGCTTCCTTTCAGTGATATTCTGCGCATGGACTCCACCAATGCGGATGCACTCTATGTGCGTGGTCTTTGTCTCTACTATGAGGACTGCATTGACAAAGCCGTCCAGTTCTTTGTCCAGGCCCTGCGTATGGCTCCTGACCACGACAAGGCTCGGCTCGCATGCAGAGTTAGTAATTCAGATAAGAGATGAGAGATTTGTGAACCATTATTGTGTGAGTTAGCTTAAAAAGGGCTTTTAAGAGAGGAAAATGGCCCTAGAAAATAGAGCCTTGTTTGTTTTTTGTTGTTTTTTTTAACCCGTTTTAAGCCTGGTTGGCTTCTAATACTGCCAAGCGAGGCCAGAATAACTTTTTTTAAGGTTTCTGTATGTGTTGTTTTTCCCAGAATGCCAAAGCACTAAAGGCGAAGAAAGAGGAGGGGAACAAGGCGTTCAAGGAAGGAAACTTTGAGGCAGCCTATGAGCTGTACTCTGAGGCACTAACAATAGACCCCAATAACATCAAGACTAATGCCAAGTTATACTGTAATAGGGCAACTGTTGGATCTAAGGTGAGGAACATGCACCAGAGAGAAATCACTGGCTGCATCAACATCCTACAAGTTGTTTTTCATTACGGCTGACATTTAAAGAATACTGAATACAAACCACTTGAGGCAAAAGTCGTTGGGCATTGTAATATGTGGCTGTTAGCTCCATAAAGCTGGCTATGTTTGACACCATATAAGCAGCTCTGTCAAAACACCAAAAGCAGGAGATAAGGACAGAGTGAGACTTGTGTCTGTTAGATAAAGGTAAGGAGAGAACCATAAATAAACAAAACTCCTAACTGGTGCGCTGGACCTAGATGGTTTTAGTAATTTTAGATAAGTGTTTGGCCTGTAGCCAATTTCCAGTGATGTAATTGCATAGGAGACATCAAGCATACATAATACACACAAGCTCTCATTTATTTAGTTAAAATTATAGGTTAGCACAGGCACAGACTTTGCAGCGTTCTCATTCTGTCCCCATTACAGTTTAAATATAAGATCTCTGGCGTTTTTGACATTCTGTACTTTCTCCTTTCAAATCAAGAGAGCCAGGCCTCTACTTTTTCTGTCTCTATCTGTGCTTTGCATGGTCCCATGTTTTTTTCTTTTTCTTTGAAAGCTGAGGAAACTAGAGCAGGCCATTGAAGACTGCACAAAGGCCATTAAACTAGATGAGACCTACATCAAGGCCTATTTACGGAGAGCACAGTGGTATGTCTAAGATGTCTAATTTAATAGAGATAACAAGTTATATTGTATGGGTTTTCCACACCTGGACAAAAATAATTCATTATCACTGTCTACACTTTTATTCGATTTTGGTTGAAAAAAAATTTTAAATTAGATTTAAAAAAAAAAAAAAACATGACAGACTTGGGTATACTGTGTTGCAGCTACATGGACACAGAGCAGTATGAAGAGGCAGTGCGAGACTATGAGAAGGTTTACCAGACTGAGAAGACAAAAGGTGAGGTTCAGACTCTTAACTTTTCTGAATCGTGGTACTTAAACATTATGCCCTGGCAATTCATGACTGTTGTTGTTTCGAAGAAAAAAAGTTTTTTTCTTCCTTATGCCACACTATTAATATTCCCCTCCTTCTGTTATCAACTTGTCCCTTCTTTCTTTGCTTTATTTCCATAGAACACAAGCACCTCCTGAAAAATGCCCAGCTGGAGCTGAAGAAAAGCAAGCGGAAAGATTACTACAAAGTGCTTGGGGTGGATAAGAATGCCACAGAAGAGGAGATCAAGAAAGCTTACCGCAAACGTGCACTTTTACATCACCCAGGTGCTTTAATATTTAATACAGAAAAAATATTCAATGTGTCATTAACAAACATAACACTCCTCTGCAGCCGACCCTCAGCCTAGTTGACTTATGTGCATCGTTTCCTCAGACCGTCACAGCGCAGCTAGTGCTGAGGTGCAGAAAGAAGAGGAGAAGAAATTCAAGGAGGTGGGCGAGGCTTTCAGTGTGCTCTCAGATCCAAAGAAGAAGTCTCGCTATGACAGCGGCCAGGATCTGGAGGATGACGGCATGAACATGGGAGGTCAGGACCCGGGCAAGCGTTGGGGTGGGAGGTCTCGAGGGTGAACAGATTAAAAAAAAAAAAAAATACAAGTTGTGTCTGAGCCAGTAATCCACCGTTTTATTGTATAGCAGGTGTTTGTTTTATGTGTCGATTATGATTCTTACTTACATTTCACTTCCGCCAGATTTCGATGCCAACAACATTTTCAAGGCGTTCTTCGGAGGCCCAGGGGGGTTCAGTTTTGAAGGTAATTTGTGTTCTGTTTATATCTAAAAATCTGTGAGAAGTGACGCTTTAATGTCACCCACTTTGCAATGATGTAATAATTTTGAGAATACACTAAGTGTGTTTTAGTAATTGACTTTTTTTTAACTGTTTGTTTTTCGTTTTTTCCAGCATCTGGACCTGGAAATTTCTTCTTCCAGTTTGGTTAATTGGAGGAGCCGTCTACCTAAACCGTTACTACATCAGGACTTTTCAACAATGTCAACCCCATGACCCACCATCTGTATTTAATGACTGACTGATTGCAAGTCAGATTCTTGTCTATGCCATTGACTGAATGAATGCAACCCAATGACCACATGCAGCAAAAGATTTACCGCCTGTATAGCAAGGACACCAAGACGGCTCAGACTGAGTTGATAGTGTTACTGGTTTTGGATTTGATTTTCCTTCCTTCCAAGAATGAAACAAACTTGAAAGTCAGTAATGGCTAGCAACACTGGTCCAAATATTTTCAGGATTTTTGAGATAGGAGAGTTTGTGCAGCTATCGTAACAGAGCTTTTAGGGATCCATGCAGGAAGTGACACCCTGGGGAAAACTCTTGAGATGCAACTGAGCATTGAACAAGCTATTATCCGCCTCGTCTCGACTTACTGCTGAGGAGGGGGGGTATTCTCTGCATGAAAATTACTCACTTGCTTAATGATTTCTAAAGAAAATCACTGAGCAAGCGGCACCTCCCCCCTCTTGAAGAATCTGTCAGGCAGGCAGACAGACAGTTGGCTGCTACAAATTCGCACTGAAAACTGCCTCCTTGACATAAGCCAATAGGAGCGTTTTTGTTTTTCTGTTTTTTAAAAAAGAAAAATTCATTACACCTGGAGCCTAGACCTACACATAATACACTACAGCCAAAGCACACTAGAAGGATGGCAGCGGAGACAGCTGTGCTGGCTTTGGTGCCAGCAAAGTCCCCCTCCCACTTTGTTGTCACAGGTTTTATGTTTGATGTTGCCATTCACAGATTGCTGCATTGTACATTTTACTGGAATGTAAAGTGTTGATTTGTGATGATTGTTGATTATTTTTTTCCATTTTATTTTTTTTTTTAATTTTCATATGTATATTTATTGTAAATTTGCTGTCTGATATACCCATTGGTGTAAGATGAGGACCCTTTTCTGTCATGTGAACGTTTGAAAGCGGCCCATGAGCAGCCCTTCGACACAAAATCAGGAAGATAAATGTTTTGCTTGGTCTGCATGAAATATTGCACAGAAATAGATTATGCCCTTTGTTTTCCTTGACTGTGATGCAAGCTGTCTAATTTTACTCAACTCAACAAATATGCGCAAGAATAGAACAGCGACACTTGATATGTGGCGCCCATCGTCTAAGAAAGCCAGGCACTGCGCGACGATGAAACCCAGTGATGTCCTCAGTTGCTTCCTGACGAGTGAGTTGCTCTCTCGGTGCCCTCCGTGAAGAAAAGAAAAGCATCCTCATCTTTGCTCTCATTGTTTTTTGCCCTTATGGTGAAACCATCCTCTTTCTGCCCTTGAAAAGTACCAGCCATGTCAATAAAGTTGGCCTCCTCTGGGTTTCCCCTTAACTGTTTCTCTCATTTTTGTTTTTTGGTAGAAAAGTATCAGTGATGATAATTCTATCAGCATTAATAATATTAATATATAATTCAGTGATATTATTGATAATTAATAATAAATAATATGGCTATTATCATTTATTTTTTTCTGCTGCATTAAACGAGCGGAAGAGGGCGCTGTTTCCCTGCCCCCTAGCTTGCTGGCGCGGTTGCTAGGATACCGTAAACGTTAGCGCGTTCGGCTACTTCCCGGAGCAGTATCGAACGTGAGAGAGGAAAAACAAACAAACAAACAAACAAACAAACAAAAAGCGGAAATATAATGTCGGACACAACTGGAAACCCCGAGGGTCAAAAGCAAAAGGGCGTATTCTCCACTTTAATGGCCGACGGGGACTGGCTCTACCTTAAAGGAGAGTATAAAAAGGCCATAGAGAGCTTCACGGCGGTGAGTATGAGGCACTTAGTTACTAAGCTAACGTCCTGACTGAAGCTCAACTTCTTTCAGTGATGATCGAGCCCCTTTTATTTCCTCTTCTTTTTTTTAATTTGCAACTCATTATCCGAGGTCGTCGATGCCATATGTGTACTGACGCCCCGTTTGCGGCCCCTTGTGCAGGCTCTGGCTCTGCAGCCCGACGAGAGGAGCTGCTTCGTGGGCCGCTCCAGATGCCACCTGAAGCTGGGCCAGTGTGAAAACGCTCTGAGAGACGCGGAGGCCTCGCTCAAAGACCGCAAGACGTTTGTAGAGGTAAACAGCAGGTTCCAGAAAACGCTTGTGCTTTCCACGGTCTGGACAAAAGGCCACAAACTGCTCAGTTTATGTTAAATGGCAGCCCTCAAGCCTGTTGTAAATATGAAGAGAGAAGCCAACGAGCGTTTATTTTATCACGAACTTTTAGGGATTGTGCCAGAAGGCAGAGGCTTTGTACTACATGGGGGAATTTGAATTTGCGCTGGTGTTTTACCACAGAGGACAAAGGCTGCGTCCACAAATACAGGAGTTCAGACTGGGCATCCAAAAATCACAGGAGGCCATAGAAAACTCTGTAGGCAGTAAGTGACCGAAAACTATTTCGTGATTTAAATTCTAAGGGCAGCATATGGATATCCTCCTTGCATCTCATGCTTAAAATCTAAATCATTTTTTCTTCCGTGCCATCTTACAGGCCCTTCCTCTGTAAAACTAGAGATTAAGGGAGACCTGTCATTTCTCCAGAGAGATGAGGAGGTGAGTCTTTGCAGTCTTTCCCCTTCAGTAACCCAGTAGTTCACATGCATGATTGGAGGGAGAGCTGCTCTAAGGATTAAGTGCATGCATGAAGCCACCATGCCACTCTACAGAAGCAGCGAAAGGAAAATAAAATAAGAAAAATTCTGGACAGTATGTGTGTCCCGCCCAGGAATAGTTCTCTAAGCAGTGGGTTACCGTAGACATTACAGTTTTCTATATTTGATGTTCAACCTGCCCTCCATCCTGAAGCACATTATTATGTTTCTGAATGACTCGTGAAGAGGGCACAGCCAATTACTGCTATTCAGCATCTGACGAAGGAGAAAAAAAAGCAGACCCATAGGACCCCTAAGAGCGAGAGGACAACCAAACAGCTGCTGGGAGAATTTTACAGTGACAAGAAATATCTGGAAAACCTGCTGAAAGATGAAGGTACTATGTTATTTATTTAACCTTATCTGACTATGCGTTTGCCCCTCTTTCATATGAGGAATACTGATAAATAAAGATTAGGCACAATTTACTGTTGATTTTGGTTTCTCCAACATTCCTTACTGTTCATTATGTTTATTAAAAAAAACACTTAAAATTATGTTTCTTTAGTTTTAATAGGCTGAAATTTAAAACTGTTACACGATGATCTGCAGACTTGGTAAAAGGCAAGACGAAGGGTGGGGAACGACTGCATGATGTCATCCAGAGCTGCCTGACATACCTTGACACTTGCACTGAGTTCTGGAACCAGGAGAAACCTTTCGGTGTACAGGAAAGGGACCGCAAGCTCATGCAAAAAAAATGTAGCAAGCCCCGTCCTAGTGCACCCTCTGAACCCGCTCGATTTCTGCTGAAGAGCCTCGATGACATTGACGCAGGTAAGTCAGGTCTACGGCTCAACTTGTAGCTTGATACTTCCCTCTGTCTGAAAATGCTCACCTTGTGTTTGTTTGTTATAGAGTTGACATCGGGAAACGCAGAGGGTAGTCTCAAAAAGGCAAAAGAAGTCATGAAGGCGGTAGAGGGATGGTCAGAGAAAGAGGTACCTCAGAAAAAAGAGGTTTTGGGCAGCCTGCACAGTTGCATTGGAAATGCTTATATCGACCTGGGAAATATGGACAAAGCATTGCACCATCATCAAAAAGACTTGGAGTTGGCTGAACAGTGGTGAGAATCTGAAGAAATTACACAAGAGGAGTGAAAGTATAGCACGTCAACAGAGCAAATGCTCAGTAATCTTTCTTATCAACAGCAAACTCCCAGAAGCAAGGTCCAGGGCGCTGGACAACATTGGCAGAGTCTATGCCCAAACTGGACAGTTCACACAGGCCATTGAGTTGTAAGTAAATAATGAAATATCTCTTGCACTTGTGAAATATGTGAGATGGCCATCCTTAGCCAATCCTGCTACTTTTATGGTAATCTATTCTAGTCACTCCCCTCTTACAAGCATTTTTTTCTATATAGGGGAATGGCTTTAGAAGATTTGTTTATTGGTGAATTTATACTTATTTGATTTTTGTCTCTCTGTGTTGACAACTCAGCTGGGAAAAGAAGATTCCCCTCTCCCGCAGTGGTTTGGAGAAGACCTGGTTGTTTCACGAGTTAGGTCGGTGTCACCTGGAGCTCAGTCACCCCAAAGAAGCCCGGGACTATGGCAACCGTTCAGTTGCTGCAGCCAATGAAATTGCTGATGAGAAATGGCAGATAAACGCCAATGTGTTGGTGGCACAATCAGAAAGTAATTCTTTATCTGATTTTATTACTTCATATTAGAAAGTAACATTTTTTCCAATTTGCTTGATATTTGATTTTGTTTTAAATTATCTAGTGCTGCAATGCTCTTGTCACTGTACAAACTACTCACCCAATCTTTAATATTATTTCCCCCACTATTTAATAACAGTGAAACTTGGAAACTTTGAATCCTGTGTCGCCAACTTCGAGAGAGCCTTGACCCTGGCCAAGCTGCAAGAAGACAGCTCTGCCATGAATGCTATTCAGAAGGTTCCCAATCTGCTGTCATCTGATTCCCTTTTTCATCTTCCTAGTTCAATTTAAAGATATTTTTGATGGCTGACATTTGTCAATTTACATTTCAGGCTCTTGACGAAGCAAAACAACACCTGTCACAATGAGGATGTATTCACACAAAACTGAGGAGAACGATCAGTGATTAAAGCAAGTTGAATAAAAGTGATATTTGTCAGAATGACACCTGAGATATCTGAGGTTTTATGAACAAAATCCATTAATGCATTTTGATGAAAGCCTTAGAAACAGTTTTCTCAAAATAGATATATATATAATTTTGTCTGGAAACTGATATATATTGTGAGTAGCACTCACAATATATATCAGTATTTTGACTTTTGCTGAAGAGCTTTATCTTCACCTTCACCAAATGTATTTGAATTTGCAATGTTTGAATGTTTTCAATAAAAATTTGTTAAGCAAATAGCTGATGAATAAGATCTAGTGTGTGTTCACAGGTCCTGATGCACACTGACATCCTTTGAGTACCAACCTCTTGAAGGTTTAACTGAAAACACCAGTATGAAACACAAAAACAAACTGGGCCCTGGATCGTGGTGGTGGCTCATACATTATCAAACCCTGGAGGTCATATCAGGAGCAGTGGTCTCAAGGCATAGAATTGTGTCGAGTGCTACTGTTCTCTGAGAAGTGAAATTATTAATATGGGGAAGTATCTTAAAGACTCTCAGTACCCTTTGATCTTTGCGAGGTGGAAACCAACCCACCCACCACACACACATACACACAGAAATCTACTTGCTGCGGGGAACTTCCAGATATCACAGCTCTGTTACATCTATCACCAGTATCACCAGATATACAGGGTTCCATTTACATATGGTAGGCTGCTTCCTACAAGGTTCAAATGACTGTCAACTGCATTGCTGTGTGCAGGTCAGAGACAGTAGAATTACAACTTATGGCCATTGTAAGCTTTTGGATGCCCCCCCCATGTCTGACAGTTTGATAATGAATGTATATTAGTTAAGTTCCTCCGCTTAACTCTTCATAAATGTTAAGAAAATGACATTATTACATTGCCTTGTTTTTATGCAAGCTAGTCTTGTAGGTGTGACTTCAGATACTGTGCAAAGTGACTGAGTTTCACACCTGCTTTGTGCCTGTACACCAGTTGTGTGCCTATTGTGGTGAGCCTATTTTTCTCATAGGAATTCGAAATATGCAGTATAAATGAAAATCGAAATTCAGCACAGATATACACATAAATACGTATTCAGCACATACACAACGTGAACAAATGAGAAGTAATCTATAAAAAATAATAAAATGTATGAAAACATAAGACAAATATCAATAAAAAAGTCGAAATAAAAATTAAATAAAAAAAATAGCTTTGTATAATGGAGCACAATGTAGTTGTAATGTGTGGTTGAGAAGGTCATGAGGCTTTGATTTTGACATATATATATATATATATATATATATATATATTTATTTTTTTTTTTTTGGAGAAAAATGGGGGAAATAACCCTAAATATTAAATAAATTAGCCAATAAATAAACAGTAGGTCCTGTTAGTGTTAAATGAAAATCGATTTATAAACAAGCGGGATTTTTTTCGTTTGTATAGCACAAAACAAACAAACAAACAGACAGAACTGTCTCCTCTTTTCTTTTTAAGCTCGAGTTAGAATATTATTTCTCCAGCGGGTACTTCCGGCTCTCAGAGGCGTGTCCGTGGCCCCGCCCATTGCGCGTCCCCCGGAAACGTTCGCTCTTTCTCTCTCTTTTTTTTTTGCCTCCCCCTCTCTCTCTCTCTCTCTCTCCCCTCTCTCTCTCTATCTAGCTCACCCCCTCCCTCCCTCCTCCTCCTCCTCCCCCCTTGAAGAGTGCGGCGGGTGGGTGCCTGTGCCAAGGATTGCCTTGTCATTGTATCCAGAGAGAAGAAACGCGTGGTCAGCGGCACCACCGACAGCCTCCCTGCAGCGACTGGTAAGCCCGCATTTCAGCGAACAAAAGCCCCATCGCGCTCCACGCTACGAGCTCCTCCATTTGTTTTTGTTTGGGGGTTTGTGTTTTGTTTTTTTTTTTCTCTCGTTGTTGTTGTTTGTTTGTTTGTTTGTTTTCCTCCCCACCCCCCTCCTCCTCCACCACCACCACCACCCAAACCGCCCATACGAGCGGTTCCCGGGGACACGCAGTGATTTGTCGGCGCCTCGTAAACAAGCCGCCGCTTCGGACGCGGCGCGGCGGCCGCTCACGCCGCCCCGGTGGAAAGCGCCGGGCTGCCAGGCTGAATTGTTTTTGTCTGGCGTGCTAGCGGTAGGTGCACGCCACTCCCCGCCCGGCCACATTGTGCAGTTGCTGAAATGTAATGTTCAGCCTCCATCGGGCTTTTCCTCTGGTCTATAATTTATTTATTTTTTTCCCCAACCACGTCTCTCACTTGGCTGCGGCCTTTGACACTTATACTTCTTTTTTATTCGTCCATATTCTCGCTTAAGTTAATGTGTCACGTATTGAGTCCAAACTTGCCCTTAAACAAAAAGATCCTCTCTCCCTCACTGCGCATTTACTGCAGCTGTGCCTTTTTTTTCCTATTTGCTGATAAAAACCAATGAGATAAATTGGAAATAAAAAGCGGAAGCGTTCATATATTCTCATTTTGCATGTTAGATTTCGGGGTTGTATTAGCAGCTGGTAAAATACAGAGGTTAGTTTGGGTCAGATTGCCTTTGTGTATTGATACCTTCTTTTCTTTTTTTTTTTTTTTAAGGGGGGATGGCTGCTTCCTCTTGTGTCTCATGACACAATGAGGTTTCGCACATCTGTAGAAAACAGATTTTCACTGACATTTGACAAAATTTCGGCGGAGGTCGCTGTAGTATGATGTAATCACACTTTTTCTGCGTTGCCCCATTTTCTTAACTACCCTTTGTCTATGTTTGCTGGCAAGGTTTAGCTTTTTTTCTTTTTTGTTTCCTCCATTACCATGTTTGAATAACATGTTTTATTTTTCAGTCATGCTTTTGTGTGTCTCTGCCATCCTGGCTACTGTCCTTATTTTTTCTTAACACACAAATGTAAATTAAAATTTGATCAAGTTGCACCAGCTTTTTTTTTTTTCTTTCCCCCACCCACCCAACCAACCATCCATCCATCCCTCCATCCCTCCGTCCCTATACGCCCAAGGGCACAACACCCCTGCTGCACAAGAATGAACATTAAAGCTGAGGGTTGTTGCAGGGTTATTGGATAAAATTACATGTGACACTGCATCAGCATCCGGCATTAAAAAAAAAACAAAAATCCAATATCACCCTCTTTGTCAAGTCATGGATATTGAGTAACTTCTCTCATGAGACATTATCCTGATTAAACTGGTCCCTCTTTTGCTTTATTTCGTATACAAGTAATCGGACTGTCAACATTTGATTTCACCTCTTTCACACTGTGTGCTGGCACATCTCATTAGTTTTCAATTGTGCCAAGTTTGGGGGGGGGGGGTTACATCAACTTTCTGGCTATTCATGATTAGTAATGGCACAACCTGCTCAGCCCAAAATGTGACCAGATCCATCTAAATTAATTTTAGTCAGATTAAATTAAAGATGTATATGAATTCTTAACAATAAATTTGATATATCCTCCAGCCTTGGCTTAGAATTTAAACTTGTCATGCCTTAATTTGATAAGTGTTGGAGCAACTCGGTGGTAAAAAAAAAAAAAACGTGCTCTTTAAGGTGAGGTGGGTGGGAACATGTTGAAGCTTGTATGTGATTGGGGGGGTTATGAATTCGGTCATCGCCAGGCTTAAACCACTTCTCTCTCTCCCTTTTTAATTATGCATTTAAGGTGCATGGTGGTGTACAAAGGAAGACTGTAAAAGCCAGACATGGACAGTGAAAAGAGCGGCGAGGTTTTGGATGCGTCAGAGACTCCACAGCAAGAGGAGACCGTAATGGAAAAAGAGGTCGTGTCAAAACTGGAGACACCAGAGGAATCCACAGAGCCTGAGAAGCCACCAGCTGCTGGTGAAGGGACCGAGCAGCTGGCAGTAAATGGCCACGATGCCGAAGTCATAAACATGAAAGAAACAGAAGAATTGATTGTGACAGAAAATGTGGCGCTGTCTGAAGAGAAAACAGAAATGGTGATTGAGGACAGCTTGCCCAAAGAAAAATCTGAAACGGAGTCAGTGCCCGGCGCGGTGGCAACACCAGAACCAGATGAGTCATCTGAAAAGATCTCTGACCCAGTTGCAGCTTTAGACACAGAACCAGAAAACATTCAGCCTGAACAGCAGCCTGTGCCAGAGAATGACCCAGAACCTTTGCCTATGCAAACGCCTCTGGCAGAGAGCGCCCCTGTACCAGAGCCAGAGAAACTGGCAGAATCAGTTCCAGAAGCTGAACCACAAGAGCAAACATTACCTGAACCAGCCACGCTGCAGCAGTCAGTGGACACACAGCCACCAGTTGAAGAAGAGAAAGTGACAGAACAAGTGGAGACTGAAGCAAAACTGGACGCTAAAATGGATACTGGGACGGAAGACGTTGCCAAAGAGGGGGAGGCAGAGAACAACGCTGCAGCCGAGCCCACAAAGGAGGAGGCAAAACCGGCAGACACCGTTTTGGCGGCAGATAGTCCTGCGGAAAAGCCGACGGAAGCCGCGGCATTAAAGGAGGACAATGCAGCTGAAACTGGAAATCAGAAATCTGCAGAGGACAAGAAGGAAGTGGAGTCGGATGCTCAGAAGGGAGGCGAGGCGGTGGCGGCGGCAGCAGCGGAAGGTGAAGGTGCTAAGTCTGAGCAGGAAAATGCTGAGCATGAAAAGGAGGAAGACACGGTACCTGCATCCAGCTCTCTGTCCTTCGCCCTCCTGGAACGAGAGCAGACCAAAGAGGCCCTGCGCACCTCCCGCACCCTTGTCGTCCTCAGAGGCCTCCCGGGAAGCGGTAAGAGCTTCTTGGCACGTGCCATAGCTGATGCCTACAAAGACCACTGCTCCGTCATCTGTGCTGATGAACATGGTATAAAGCCAGAGAATCCAGAATTGTCTGCGGACGGATACAAGGCTCTGGATGAGGCTGTGGTGAACTGCTGCAGTGCAGGGACGGCCTCTGTGCTGATAGTGGTGGATGACACCAACCACACCCAGGATCGGCTGGCCCGCCTGGGGGAGATCGCTGGGGAACACCGTCTTGTCGTCATCTTCTTGGAGCCGCAGACACAATGGAGCAGAGATGTGGCGCAGCTGACCAAGAAGACCAGGCGTGGAATAGACGAGGCCCAACTGGAGGCCATGAAAGGTCCACTCGAGGAAATGACCATTCCTCTTTACTTCGGCTGGTTCCTTCTCTCCTCTGTCCAGGACAAGGTTGGGTGCACATCGATGGACTTCCTCAAAACGCTGGACACCTTGGAGGCCTTCAAGAAACACATGATAGACTGTGAGTGTTTTTAAAAAAAAAAAGAAAAAAGAAAAAAAATGTTTCATGTATCATAAAGGTAAATTCGTCAGTGAGAAATATCAAATCTATGCAGATTAATCTCTCAAATCTTCCACTTGACTAGGATGCAGCTGATCTTCCCTTGTATTTACAGTCACTGGTAAAACTGAGAAAGAGGTGGATCTGGAGCAGTACTATAAAGCCAAAGGAGCCCTCCATTGCACTACAAAATTCTGTAACTATGGAAAAGCAGAGGGAGCCAAAGAGTATGCACAGAAGCCAGTAAGAAACCTGTCATTTATTTTGTTTACTGAACCTGTTTGCCATGTGTTTGTAGGCATGTTGAATAATTACTCAGAAATAAATTTCTTACATTGCTGAGTTAAACATTTTCAGGGAAACATTCTAGCGGTGTAATATTTCATTATGTTAAAGTTAATCTTGTGCAATTTTCTTTTTTTCCCCTCTTCCCTCTTCTCTAGGAAGTTAAAGAGTTGTATGGTTCTACATTCGAGCTGTCACTGAGCGCTCTCTTCGTCACGCCTCGCACCGTCGGCGCGAGGGTGTCCCTCACCGAGGAGCAACTTCTGCTGTGGCCGGCCGACGGCGAAAAGGAGGCAGAGTCTGCCGTCCCCACAGCTGCCTCCCTGCCTCTGGGAAGCCGCGCCCACATCACCCTGGGGTGTGCGGAGGGTGTCGAGCCGGTTCAAACAGGCCTAGATCTGCTCGAAATCCTGGCCCTGCAGCAGGACGGTCAGCAGGGGGAGCCAGTGGAGGAGATGGAGCTCGGCTCGCTGGCCTACTACGGCGAGGGAAGGTGGTTGCTCAGCCTCAGGGAGCCCATCTGCGCCCCGGCCTGCTTCTCCAGCTTCTACGAGCGCAAGGAGCTGGAGCCGACCAAAAAGGAACCCGAGAAGAAAAAGAAGCCAAAGTGCAGCATACTGTAAATGGCAGACATGGGGAGGGAAGGGGGGAGGGTGCGTGGGCCGGGATGACTGGTGAATTAAAACTTAGGCTTACTCTGTGCAAGGTTTGTGTGTGTTTGTGCAGTGTTTAGGGATTCAGTAATAGCCACCCTAAATCCACAAGCTGTGTGCCTTTTTTACTGTTGATTTGCACCACAACCCAAGATGCCTTCAGTCCAGTTAGGCTTGTCGTTGTCAACGCTCAGTATCTTGTTTCATATATATCGGTGCCAGAGTTGCAATACCTGGCTACTTGCTGAGGTGTTGTTAGCTGCAGTTTTAGGTAGTATAGCCTCCTCCCACAGCTCCACAGTTATGAAGGAAAAAAAAAACCCAAAACAAAACAACAAAAAAAAAGAAACCACTTAGATTTCCTCCTCTATACATGTCAGTGTTTCAGTATTCAGATGTGAATGATAAACTAGGTACTTTCATTGCATGCATCCCAGGTTAAAAGTAGCAACATATTAACACACTTCTGACCCGCTCAGTGTAGCTCTGCCTCGTCAACAGGATTGTCTGGTGTTTCCGTTTGGCTTAGTTGTAAGTAATTAAAAAAAAAAAAAGAAAAAAAAAAAAGAATAGCTGTCATATCGGTGCAAGTGTGTATGTGTGCACAACCTAGGAAGTAATTGTTACATTAGCATACGGGCCAAAGTTATCTATTTGATTAAGTGTATTAGAGTGAATGTCATTTATAGAGGTTCTTCCTTGTAAAATCTTTGCACTGTGCATTGTTTCAAAAGGGAGTATGCTGATAAATTTGGCATCTGTTTCAACAGCTTGCACTTAGTACTTTATCAAATGCTGTGAAACCAAGTCCATGTTTTGCAATCTTTTCTACTGCGCAAGACTGCACCATTGATCCCTTTTATCCTTTTTGAACAGCACTTCATGTATCGCATTTCGACCTGTGTCCTCCGTGACTGTAATTTTTTGAAGGGCAACTCCTACTTTGTGTAGCTCTTATGAATCACTATTTTTGCACTTGTTTTGTACACTTAATAAAAAAGAAACATGCTTTGCTCCAGTACCGTGAATTCGCTGTCTGTTCTGTACTGTTTGGTGCACTTGGATTGATGGCGTGCAACGCTTTTACCTGCACATGGTTGTTTTACTGACAAACGTGCCATTGTGGCGGACTGTATGAACCAGCAGAGGGCACTCATCAGTAACTATGTGTCTTAAAAGAAAGTTGTTTGGGGGGTTTTTGGGTAAGTTATTTTCTACTTTTGACCCCAAATGGCAGTCAGTGTTTTGAAACAGACCACACACCCACACACACACCCTTCTTGACTGTTCAGATACAGTAATTTCAAACACTACCACAGGCTGGATTGCACAATTAGTCTGATCTGAGCCTGCCTTTGCATACGAATCTGGTACAGGAAAAACTGCCAATAACTACCCATAGCAGCTGTATCATCCACACCACAGCTGATCCACCTGGTATCTCACAGTTGCATCCCATCTCCATTAAGAAATTCTGGCACATCCCAATATTGGTTATGTGCTTATCATCTAATATTTATATTTCCTGCAAGGTTTTTTCTTTCATCTCATCACATTGACGCATCAACAGTCAACAAAAACACATCTGAAAAGATGCAAAAAAAAAAAAAGTCATTTTCATAGAAAGCTATTTATAAATTCAACACCGTACACAAGCGTGTCCAGTCTCCACTGTGACCTACAAACTGAAGATAACTTCCCGATGTAGGCCAAGGCCAGGTGGGAGACAATGAACCCTGCATAAGCACGGTTAAACTCGGGAGTTGTGTTGGAATGCGTGCCGGACCGGGTGACTTCACCATTGGCCGCCGTGCACATAAAGAACAGTGTCAACCAATGGACAAGCAGCTGCAGCTAATTGTTCTTTCTCCGTGAGTGGTGCGTGTGGGAGCCTGGTGAAGAAAGCCGCGGTGCCTTCATGTACTCCCCGGAAACACTTGGTTCTTCAAACGATAGCTTGTCCGAATTAAAAAGTGCTTTTCATCGAAAATCAAATCACAGATTTTTTTTTTTTTTTTGTACGAGGATTCAGTCCCTGCAATTAAGAAAACGTAGGAAGATCAAGATGTAAAAAAAAAAAAAGAAAAATTACAAGTAACGTAAAAAAAAAAATTGCAAAGCAGTGCAAGGAAATTATACATATACATTTCTTTATTGTTGCTAATACCCTAATGCCTAAGTTTGATTTTGTAAAATAAACCTATAGCTGTCAAATAAAATAAAATACAACATTTCCCACTGAACTGTGTTAGAATAGAAGTAAAGTAGCATGAGATGGATACAATCAGGTGTAGGGCGAGTACCTCAGATTTGTTTTAAGGGTAATTTTACTCGGTTCCTCACTTTCATGGTTGTTTGTTTGTTTGTTTGTTTTTTGCCGCATGTTTCGATGCCACAGTTAGGTCTATAATTGTGTTGAAGTTGCGGAGAGAGTGAGTCAACTACAGAGGCAATATATATATATATATATATATATATGAGGGATTTAGAATATTGAATTAGGACATTTTCGATAATGCGAATAAGTGATGGAATTTTCAGCATTTTTATTTGTCTTCTAAGCTAAGCGAAATTTAAATTTGATCTCTAATATTAAGAAATACAAAACAAACAAACAAACAAAAAAATCAGACTTCCCCACTGTTTAATCTAAAATCTTTTTTTCTCCTTCCCCCCACAGCCCATGAATGCAGCAATAGAGCAAGGTGTGAAAGGAGCCAATCAGCGCCCAGAAAAATCGGCCAAGCCTATCGGCAGATGCACGATGGAGACAAAAGTCCCAGGAAGCTCGTCCCACCGCCGCCACCGGACTCTCCACGGGCGCAGGGCGCAGAGCGCGGAGCGCAGCGGCACGGCCCAGAAGACGCACACGTCCAGGCACCTCCGCGGCCGTCGACGGGAGAAGATCCACAACGGGAGACACAGTCACTAGAGAGGTAAAAAGAGCTGCTTCTAAAAATGAAACGTTCACTTTTCTTTTACTCCCTCTGCCTCCTTCTCTCTCTCTCTATCTCCCTCTCTCGGGCCATGTTTCCTCTCCCTCTCTCTCTCTCTGTCTTTCTACGAGAAAAGATGAGGAGATGTAAAACAAGTTCTACAGCTCGGTCCGGTCCACCCGTGTTAAAGCTGTACTCTCACCACATCATGGCCGAGGGAAGTTTGAATAACAGCTAAAAAAAAAAAAAGAAAAGAAAAAAGAAAAGTGTTCGTTGAATGATGATGTGGATGTTAACCATTAAAAAAAAAAAAATAAAAAATAAGTGCATGGCTGATGTGACCGGTCTGTGAATGAACTAAACCGTTGACAGAATCCTCCTCCTCCTCCAGGATGTATGACTCAGTCCTCAGGTCAGGACAAGTAGGTGTTTGTCTGTTTGTCTGTTTGTCTGTCTGTCTGTTTTTTTGTTTGTCTGTTTAACTTAGCGAGTCAAAAATTGGTAAAGGTAAAACTGAACATGGAGCTACAACTTTCATCTTTTGTGTATGTTTGTGTTTTTGTTTTTTTTAATTATGTGTGATTATTTAATTTTATTTTTTTTTAAATTGTTTGATTTGATTCAATGTGAACTTGTGCTGATTTTAGATCTGTGTCTGGTGAGGCCTCCTCCTGCTGCCATCCATCATCTCCTGTTTTTTCCAAATGTTACCGTGCATCATCTGGACCCGGTGTTATTGCTGTTGTGGAGCAAGGATGTTTAATTACCCCCAGACAGAAATTGGATGATCTATGTGTGTTTGTTTGTGTGTGGGGGGGTGAAACATGTTGCTCCCGGTTCTGGAACCAGCTCCGTTGTGGTTACTCGGGGAAAACCAGGATCAATAGTGAGAAGAAGGTCCACGACCACCACATTGATCCGTTTGAGAAATGGCAGCCTGGGCCGTGGCGCGGACACGGGGAGCCAGGTTCGAGCCGACGTCAGGGCTTTCAGCTTAATGAAAGAGACCCAGGCAGAGCGGATGCTCCATCCCTGCAAGGTTACGCGGTGCACAGTGGTTGCCAAGCTTTGAAACGTGGTAATTAGGGAAGCCCATGGTGTATTAATAAGCCACATTTCTCATCACCGGAATCCATTTGTGTCAAGGTAGAACCAGTAACATTTTCTCCTCAGGACTTATACAGGATACGCCGACCAGTTGAAGTAGTGTTTACCAGCATGCTGTTTCAGAAATCCCATCCTCCAAGTCAAACTGGCGGTTGGTCCGTTGCGGGTGCGACAGAGCGATGCATAAAACGGTTCATCTTTTGAATCTGTAACGTGTAGTGAAATGAGAAGCGGCAACAATGCCCATCAGTTTCTGAAAACCCCAGGAGATGCCTTCAGGTGCTTTGTTTTGTCAGCCTGACAGTCTAAAACCTAAAGATATTCATCAAACGACAGTATGAGACAGGAAAGGCTGCAGATCTTCACAAAATGAAAAGATGAAAGTTAATTGATTATCCAACAGTTGTTTATTTTTGCCCATCATCTGATGGTTTTAGCTTTAAACAGGACATTTCCATTTAGTTTGCCAAAAATATGACTTTTTTTTTTTTCTTTATGTTCTTGTTGGTCAGATGTGGCAGATGTGGGGAAGCGACTAGGTTTGGAGTTTAATGTGGCGTTTTGCTTTTGTGTTTTTAAAAAAAAAAAAAAAAAAGGGCAACGGCACAAATCAGGGACTGGTTCAGTGAGTATCGGTCCCACAGGCTACAGTGTATTTTTGCAGGTGTTGTAATTCCAAATTACCTTGTTATTGTCTATCTTGTTTTTCCTGATATAGGATGACTAATTGAACACACATGATTCTATGTTGTGTTTCCTCTGTACAATTAAAAAGCTGTAAATATTTTAATCATGTTGATCATAAATAAATTGCTGGGAGGAGTGAGTGATTATCGGCAATGATGATATGAGTTTAAATCCCAGATGTCCTGGTATCAGCTGTGCCTGGGAATAAAGGTCACAACTCCTCCCTATGGCAATAACAGTTATAGATAATGTTACAGTTTATTGAATCTCTTTCTACTCTACTCCCGTCATGTCTTACCACTTAGGTAAAAGAAATCCATTCACCCCCCAAAAAAAAATCAATTTCTCATCACCACATATTGTCACAGCCGCTCTCCAGCTCTCCTAATAATGGTTTCGCATCAGATCAGACCGAGGTCGCTGTGGTTGCAGGCCGGCGGCTGGAGTCCACACACTCCCACTGTTCTCCTAGCAGTCTAATCAGTTCTGTGCAGCTACATTACAATATGCCGTGCAGATCTTCCTCATTTTGTTTATATAATTCATGAAAATACAAATTACAGAGCCGGCCGTCACTTTCATCGTTACCAGAACAATTCTTGACAGTTCTGACAGCAGTCGTGTTGTTTAGTTTTTTTTTTTTTAAATTAAATTCTTCAAGAGAATCTTGCATAAATTCCAGCAAGCAGTAAAGAACATTTCAACCTTTAGACTGTAGTGCTCATTACTAGTCTCGGTCCATCACTTATGTCTGCTTTTCTCCATTCATCCATCCCTCCACGCCTCTGTATCCGCCGCTCGTCTGTTTTCGTCTCCCTGTTCATCTCTTTCTCTCTCTGTCTCCCCTCTTCCCTCCTTGGCCGGTCTAGACTCGTCAGTCATGTCAGCCAAGGCCATCTCCGAGCAGACAGGGAAGGAGTTCCTGTACAAGTACATCTGCACGTCGGCGGCTGTCCAGAACCGATTCCGCTATGCCAACGTGACGGCTGAGACCAACTTTGACCGACTGGCCCAGGAGCACCCATGGCTGCTCACGGAGGTAAGACCGAAGGAGAAAATGTACGTCAATGGCCAAGTGGAAAATTTTCTTTACCTGCACAAACAACTTTTATAGCCCATAAATGTCTAAAGCGCAGTCTCCTTGAAGCTTAGGGGATACGATCTCCTCTCATAGAGACAATTACTTAGGCTGGCAGCAGAGCAGTCTCTTGGCGCTTGTTAGCTGACGTCACAGACGGCAAAGTGATTTCAGCAGCTCTGACTTGCGGGGGGGGGGGGTCAAACCCAAGCAGAGGTGGAGGGCTTTTTTTTTTTTTTTTTTTTAATGTGAACAGATATCCGGGTGCAGTGCGGTCTTCTACTTCCTACACGCCACCTTGCACTGCTCTCGCTGTTCTTCATGGTGAAACAGTACGTCGATAGATGGGCTGCAATAGAAATTAATTTTATCACTCTATGACTCATCTTGCAGGATAAAAATATGATTTTCCCTCCTGCCCCTCCCTTACTGCCGAAGGTTTATGTTTTGGTTTTTTTTTTCTTTATCTTTAAAGGTATAAGGAAGATGCGGAGGCCAGACACACAGAGATATGTGCTGCCATTAAATTGATTGGAAAATTGCATTAACTTTCACCCTCGGCCCTCTGTCCCTTTGCTCACTGGCAGGCGGCCAGATACTAATGGCTCCACTGTCATAAGTCATTCTTCTTATCTGTCGTGCAAGTGAGAGGAAGCGGACTTCGCTGGTGGGGGGGGGGTGGATGTAATCTTGCGTTCGTGTTAGAAGGGAATGATACGTATGGGAGATCCCTACTTAAACAATGTGAAGCTCAGCTTCCAGGTGATAAACATTACTTGGCAGCCTGGGATTTGTTGATTAACCCAGATATCCCAGTGAGAGCAGGAATGAATAAACTAATATCAGCAGTCACGTGCAGTGAATTAAGATAAAAAGAATGACTAACCATCCATTGCTTCATGAGCTTCATTGGGCAGTCGCTCAATGGCACTTTATGGAGCACGTTTCCCCGCTGGGTTCCTGATCAGTGACCGACTTTGAAACATTTGGCTTCCTCTGAAACAGAATTCATGTCTGCTGAAATCTGGGGCTGCAACTAATGATACTTTTAATTATCCATTAATCTTCCCCATTACTTTTTGACTGTTGAATAAGCTGCTTTATAAATGGCCAAAAAAATTGTAAAGAAAATGGCCACCACAATTTTCTAAAACCTCAAATAGCTTGTTCTGTCAGGACAAGAGGCCAAAACCCCCAAAAAATTCAATTTACTATGACAGAAAAGTAGCAAACTTTGCTGATTAATTTTATGTCAGTCAGCTAAAGGAATAATTAATTAAACCACCAGCTGAAACTAAAGATAACTAATTTAGAGCAGTGGAGCGTCGATGCAAAGTTTCATTGACAGGCTTTGACAAATTTGACAAAGGAAAAAAACAAAATCCAACAAAAACGATCAAACATAATTTGACATTTTAATAAGGGTTTGAATACATTGCGGTGCCATGCTCATTGATTTCAACGAATGAATATTCTCTCATGATGTGATTGTAATGAAGCAGCTTAAGAAATTATCTCTAAAAACATGTAACTGTTTTTGTTTTTTTTGTTTTTTTTCTCCCCGCGGATATTTACCTTTTAATATCTATTTCGATTAGAGTGCAGTTAATTATTAGTAGTGTAAATGAAATAAGGTATATAATATAGGCTATAGCTGTTACGTTGAGCTTTTGAAAAGGGAAAAAAAAAGTAAGTTTGATGTTTTTCCATAAAGGCGGAGGGGTTTCTGTGTTTTTCATTTCAGAGGCTGGTGGTGAAGCCGGACCAGCTGATCAAGAGGCGAGGGAAGCTGGGCCTGGTCGGCGTCAACCTGGACCTGAGTGGCGTCAGAGAGTGGCTGAAGCCCCGCCTAATGAAGGAGGTGATGGTACGTCACCCGCTCTCTTCCTCCCTGCCTTCCCAGCCAATTACCTCAGCCCGGGCCTCTGTCCGAGGGCGTGCACTCTGCCGAACGCTCCTCCGATCAATGTTATCTCAGTCCTTTATTCAGACCCTCCTCCTGCTGTTGCTTAGTTTACTGGGGGGGGGGGTCACTGTCAGTGGGCTGGTTGTAAATCAGCCGTGTCAGCTGAAGCAAGCGGCTGCTACTGAATAAACAGTCGGTCCGTCTATCCAGTCAGCGCAACCACGGCACAAAAGATCCATCACTGTGGCACAGAGACGCCGCTTTGCCTCATAAACCAAGAGGCAAGTCATGGAGAGAGGAAGACGGTTCATAAAGTACAGAGAGTGAGTGTGTGTGGGTGTGTGGGTGTGTGGGTGTTTATGGGTGTTTGCGAGTGTGTGTGGGTGTGTGGGTGTTTGGGGGTGTTTGGGTGTGTGTGTGTGTGTGTGTGTGTGTGTGTGTGTGTGTGTGTGTGTGTCTCTGAGGCAGTGTACATTGCAGCTTTGAGATTGCGTGGATGTACACTGTCTCTTTACAGATAAGATGAAACTGTCAGCAACTGCTGGTGGCAGTAAATAAGAATAAACAGCTGTATCGTACACAGCCGGTGCAGTGTTTCAGCTTCTTGGGTCATGTTTTCATCTTCTTCCTTTTTTTTTCTCTCTCTTTTTTTTTTTAAGAGATTAAAAATAATTTAGTAGAGCTGAAGAAGCTGCACAGAAACTCATAAAATTTGGAACCTCCCCCCAACAAACAGGACAGATTGTATAAATCGTAATAATTGTAATAATCTTGAATATTTATCAACTGCCACAATTAAGTCGGAACTTACCTTTGTCCAGTACTCTGTATTATTAACAATAATACAGTGTTTAATGCTAATTAGCAAATGCTAACATGCTAAACTAAGATTGTACACATGGTAAACATTAAACCTGTTGAGCAATAGCTATGTTAGTGTGATCATTTGGAGCTTGTAAGTAGGTTAACATGAGCATTTAGCTCGAAGCACCACTGGGCCTAAGCACAGCCTCACCGAGCAGCTGGCATGACTGTAGATAAACCAGTTTCCCTAAAAACGCAAAAGGTGCATTTAAGTAGAATAAATATCTAACCTACTACAACCATCTTGGTCTTGTAATGGTAAGAAAACGATTTCATCATGTTCATCTCTACAACATTTATACATATCACATCTCTTCTTATTTCTCAAGTCAGTCACATGTTTCCTGCTCCTCCGTGCTGCGGTTGGCCACATTGCTTCACTTTATTAAAAGAGCGTTTCATATTTTGAACAGTCATGTTACCACAAGTAGTTAAACTGAACCAATTGCATTATAATTGCATTAACAACACAAATGCCTTTCTTTCTTTTTTTTTTTCCCTGAGAGGCAGTAATGGAGGCGTCAGTTAATTTATCTGAATCCACATGAGCCTCTTGTGCCCTTTTCAATCAGATTGGTTTTCTTTTTTTTTTTTTTCCACCAATCATCAGCTGCCCTTTTATTTTTGCTTTTCAAAATGGCAACTCCCTCTCTCCCTTTTATTGTTGTTATTATTTTTGTTGTTTTTTTGCCCCCCCTGTTCTCTCTAGCTGGCTGCTCGGAGCAGCTCACCAAATGAGCTGTGGCTGTGTCAGTGAGGCTTTGCCTTTAGGGTCATACATGACAACATTTTCCTTCTCCCTAACCTGTCTCCCTTTTTTCTTTTTTTTTCTAATTGAAATGTCTGTTAACTTGATTCAAGTGGTCCTGTGTGTGGTAACCGTCCAGGAATTATATCTGAAATAAGGGATTATATCATTAATATGTAAACCTCCACAATCTGCAGACTAGAAAGCAGATGTAGTGTCTTTTTTTTCCCAATGGGACTTTATTCTAATAAGTTGTTTTTCTATTTAACTGTTTTCTTTTTTAACTTAAATTTGTTGTTGATGATCCTCAGGTGGGAAAAGCAAAGGGCATTCTCAAGAACTTTCTCATCGAGCCATTCGTCCCCCACAAGCAGGTAAACAAACCTTTACACATTTGACGTCCTATTCACTCCTCAGTTTTTAGATGCCTTATTTATAGCTCATCACTGCTACTCATGGAAACCAGCAGAAGTGACAAATTACATGTCTGGTGATAATTACCGATTTGATGACCCATTGTTCAGGAGGAGGAGTTCTACGCATGCATCTACGCCACCCGGGAGGGTGACTACGTGCTGTTTCACCACGAGGGAGGGGTGGACGTAGGAGACGTGGATGCCAAGGCGAAGAAGCTGTTAATTGGGGTGGACGAAAAGATCAGCGAGGACTCTGTGAAGAAAGAGCTGCTGACAAGCGTACCGAACGACAAGAAAGCGTAAGTCGGATATGAAATATAATCGAAGTGCATGTGCAGAACTTCAGCTTTCTGTCAATTATAGACAGTGGTAAAATACAGGGAGGGAACGTAATAATGGAGTATTACAGAATGTGGTCTAATACAATTAACCCAAGCTTATAGTGTTCACTTTTTTTGCAGGGACTGTGTCAGAGATGTATTTGGTGGGGATAGACTCAGTAAAAAAAATGGAAAAATAAAAGGAGTTTAATACATCAAATTGCAGCATTATTACAGCTCGACAATAATGTTCCTAACAAAATGTTAACTTTTTAAGCTTAATATTTAAGAGAATCTTTTAAATATAAAATTGGATTTATATAACACGTGTTTTTGTTTTTGTTTTTTGCTTTGTCAAAATGTTGCGCATTTGTCTGTCAAGAAACACTGATGCTCATGACTTCAGTCTTGTACCCGAAACGGACGTTAGTTTTCAAAGCCTTTATGCGTTTGGTGTTCAAATGCCTGAAATTCTATTTCGAAGCAGTGACTTGGTACCAGCTAAGTAATTTGTGCTTTATAAAGACGGATGAGCATAGTCTGAAGACAAAAAGAAAGCGTAAATGTAAAATATATGTGACTTTTCTTTCCCACTCACAGCGTAGTGAGGTAGCTCAACACTAAGCTAAGGAAAAAGGTGTGTGGGTTCATTTATATAGCTGTACTCTTGACTAGCAGTGGAAAACAAAAGTATCACTCAAATGAACTGAGAGAGAACATTTTGATAGAGGGAGTAAATGTAGTGGAAGAATGAGGAGGTGGGCAGAGGGTTTCCATTAGATAAATGACAAACTCCCTCCCCTGCTTCGCCCTCCTTCGTTCAGCCTCCACCCCCCGGCCCTGTTTACGCTTCAGCCGCATTCGGTGCACGTCCCCTTTATTTTGATGGGTACGATACAGTGACTGGCCCCCTCCGACCCCCTCCCATCCATCTCCCCAGCAGCGCTCCTGTGACGGCAGATTCTGGCCGGACTCGCTGTCTTGGCAGACATTGAAGAAGCCGTCCCCAGATATCGCTCTGCCAGCCCTGGCTAACCTCCTCAACCCCCAGTACGCTCTTGTCCTCGCCCTCCCCTCACACTCTGGATTCTAAACAAGAGCAGCACTTTGCCGTTCTTTATTTTTTTATTTTTTTCCACCCTCCCATCACAATCAGACATAGGAAGCTGAGTCACCCAGGGTCTGGGTCACGGTTTTTCTCCCAGGGGCCAGTCGGAGTCCTGACAACAGGCTGACGTGGTTATAAAAGGCTCAGAGCTGCCTGAACAATTGACAAGCAGGAGAGGAGAGCAAAATACTGCCTCCCTCCATCGCCGCCTATTCCTTCTATTCCTCCTCCTCCTCCTCCTCCTCCTCCTCCTCCTCCTCCTCCTCCTCCTCCTCTTCCAGGAACCCTCCACACTTCACTTCTCTGTTTTGACATGTGAAGGAGGAAGTAAATCAAATTTTCCTCCTCCTTACACTAACATCTTGGTGGCTAATTTACAGGTCTACTGTTTCCTGCCCTGCTCAGCCTTAACACTCCTTCACCGATATTGCCTGTTGTTTTTCATGGTTTGACTAATGTGGAAATTATAATAGCTGTGCTGTGCAGCTGCCCGTTCAGCTGCACAGGGAAACTCTGTTGCACGGCCCATTTATAAAAAGGCATATTTGACATGTTCCGTCATGTATCTCCATATACGCCCCGTAGCACTGGAGGAATTAAATACGTGACATTAACTTTACCTTGTTGTTATTTCATGGGAAATTTGATTTGCAGATAGGTCACAGTCAAAATCAGAATTTGAATGTACAAATATGAATTAAAAATACTGAAATATACATCAATAAATCTATTTTAAAAATAATTAACTCCAAAGCAAACTGTAACAATAGTATATGGATTTAAGAGATTTGTATTGAATTTTTGTGAATGTTTACCAAGTGAGAAGATAATTTAAGAGGTATTTGTATATTCATTTGAAAAATTGTTTTCCCATATTGAAAAATGATGTAGGGCTGCGACTAAAGATAATTCTATCTAAATAATAAATTAACCAATTAATCAACCCCTTTTAGTTTTCTCACAGCATCACATTATCGTCACATTGCTTGTTTTTTTTCTCATCAAGAGTCAAAAACCAAAGGACTTTTCATTTTCAATCATATAAAATTAGGAAGAAGAATATACACTTATTTAAGCTCATACAAGTAAATGTTTGGCACTTTTGCTTGAAAAGTGACTCAAATGATTAGTCAGTAATCAAAATGGTTCAGATTAGAGATCACTTTTCTGTTCATTGATCAACTCATTTTTTTTCAGTTCTAATGTGAGTACTTTGATAATGTAATACAAGTAACCAGACACTTTTTTTTTTTTTTTTTAGTCAATCCTGGTGCGGCAGCAGAAGATCCTGAAATTTAAGTTTTTATTTGTTTCATCTCGCTTCAGGGTCCTGGCCAGCTTCATAGTTGGACTCTTTAACCTGTATGAAGACCTGTTCTTCACATACCTGGAGATCAACCCACTGGGTAAGTTTTATCTTTCTCTTTATTCTCACTAAAATCCCCAGGACCAGGACAATCTGGGACTTGGTAAGCAATCACGATGGGACTCGCACTTCATTCCAACACAGATTCATAAATATGTTATCAGGTTATAAATTTAGAAAGGGAACATCAAAAGGAAATTGGGGAGGAAGACATCAATGCATAATAAAATATGATCTTGAAAACCAAGAGGCAGAAGTTGACTCTGCCTCATTTTTTTTTAACACTGAGGAAATGGGTGAATAATTCATGTGTTTGCTGTTTGATGAAAGCAGCCCTTGTTTATAATGGAGTAATTGGGCACCAGCACATGCCCTCTGGCAGCTGTTGCTGTGATTGTGGTCGGGGGTGTGGAGACTGGCTCTCCCTGCTTTGATGTCACAAATTTCCTCCTGGTCTTTACATCCCTTCCACCTCCGGCAGGGATGGCAGACAGCAGCGATTTTCCTTTGACCCATTCCAAAGCTCAGGCCCTGTGCTTACATTGGGAATCTCAGTAGGTGGGTGTTTTTTCAACCTTGTCTGTCTCCCCCTCCAATCTCAGTGGTCACAAAAGATGGCGTTTACGTGCTGGACATGGCAGCCAAGATTGATGCCACGGCTGACTACATCTGCAAGGCCAAGTGGGGCGACGTGGAGTTCCCTCCACCATTCGGCAGAGAGGCCTATCCTGAGGTGAGGGAGGACTGGAGAGAGAGAGAGTGAGTGAGAGAGGGAGAGAGAGTGAGTGAGAGAGTGAGAGTGAGTGAGTGAGAGTGAGAGAGAGAGAGACTGAGCTTGCCATGCATCAGATTTCAGTCTGTCGGTATGAAAGAACTGTTGTTGTCCAGGGAGGGGAAAAATGCTTTCAAATTTGCAAATTACCGATCTAAGAGGTACCTTAAGACAGTTTTTAATTCTTCAAAATGAGATTCTGACTAAATATACAGAAGAAAATGTCAATATTAGTGTCATTGACCAACTGTGAGCCTTTTAACCTTTAGATGTAGATTTGATTCTTCATAATGTTCTATTAAATAAAGGGGGAAACCATGAATTCTTGTAGTTCCCTTCTCTTAGACCTAAATTTACATAATTCACCCGAAGCTGATGCTCTTAGACATGTTGCATTCTGTGAACCTCATTATACATAAAAATTTGTGCCAGCCATAGGAGGTAAATAAACTCCGTTTCAGCCGGTGTACCTTTCACTACCGCTCTGTTCTAGCCCAAACTGTCCTAGCTGCCCCATGTGGACCTAATTAAGAAGGACAGTATAAACACACAGCTGTTTTTATGACTCGCTGTGGAGAGGTGATCTGGGCAGAAACCTGTGCATAATGTCATTTCATATATTAAAGCAGTTTTGTGGTTATTTATTTATATAGAAACTAGGCTTATAATAAATTAAATTGACTAAATCAAACCGGTTACTATCTACTACTGAACAACATTGGCAGCTCAATAATAAACACAATGTAGATAGAAAATGAAGGAAGTTTCTAGTAAAGTGTTATATATATATATATATATATATATATATATATATATATATATATATATATACACACACACACACACACACACACACACACAGAGGACCTGTGTTTCTGTTTATGGCTGATGTGCATAGGAGCTCGCTGGAGACGAGCTGTCTCTGTTCCAGACTGTCTGGTCTAATTGGGCTGCTGTGAGTCTAGAGCGGAGATGGGGGACAGCAGGTGTCTTTGATTGGGACCTTTTTACTCTCAGCCACCAGCTGTGGCACTGACTGTCACAAACATCCACTGATGCGCATCACATCCCCCACCGGTCTTGATATGTTTTCGTTATTTCCAACGACTGGCTCGTAATCATCAGTGCAAGCACACGCAAAGGATGGTTGCCAGATGAAGTGGCGCTTGTGAAGGTCCTGCTCTGATTAACACTGCAATCGCACAGCCGACCCCACCCCCCACCTCGTCAGCGTCCGTATTACCAGTCTCTCACCTCTTCATTGACCTTTCTCTCTGACTTTTGCAGGAAGCCTACATCGCCGACCTGGATGCAAAGAGTGGCGCCAGCCTCAAACTCACCCTGCTCAACCCCCGGGGCAGGATCTGGACCATGGTGGCAGGAGGAGGTGCCTCGGTGGTGTACAGGTACCGAGTCACAGTCCTGAATAAAGTAGACACCAGTAGCCACGTACTTTGCCTGAAATAATTCAATTGGATGCTTTTTCTTTGTTGCCTAAATTATCCCCTGACTTAATTTTCATTATACTGATTAAACGACACATAAATGGGTTTCACATTAAAGCTGTATGCCAGCAATGCAGTAGTGAGACGGATGGTGCAGCCGCTCAGACTCTGGCCGTTCAGCTGCCTCCTAAATTGGATTCTGAGATATTACTTCTTTTTTTGAGTCTGGAGGTATGAGTGGTGCTTTCCGCGCTTCTCCGTCTGTCGGGGGGTATAAAGCGTGACATGCAGATGCGTTTGCCATGACTAATTATTCCCCCTGTGCACTGTTAAGTGGCTGCATCTGTTTACAGTACTGTATTAATTCAGAATATTAAGAGAGTGGATTCTGGGGTTTAGTGCTCATATTCACTATATATAGATATATATGAATATAATATTTAAAAAAAAAAAATTTTTCTTGAAATTACTGTTTATTGTGGAGCTGGACAGCGGTTGTTGCCTTTGCATTTGTCCTCTGCACACGTGACCAATGTAAACCTCTCTTAGTGACACAATCTGCGACCTGGGCGGCGTCAACGAGCTGGCCAATTACGGCGAGTATTCAGGAGCACCGAGCGAACAGCAGACCTACGACTACGCCAAAACCATCCTGTCGCTGATGACCAGAGAGAAGCACCCTGATGGTACGAAAACTGCTTTGTCAAAACTAACTGCTTGTACTGGAATTAGACTTTTTTTTTCGCCATAAAATAATGTTTCAATATTATCGTTTCTCAGGAAAGGTTTTGATCATTGGGGGAAGCATTGCAAACTTCACAAATGTTGCAGCAACATTTAAGGTACAGTGTGACATGCTTTTTGTTCATTTTCTGTAGCTTTATATTACTCACTCTGAATCAAGTTATTTATTGAGTAAATCCTTATCTTTTGCTAGGGTATTGTCAGAGCCATCAGAGACTATCAGGTTCCACTAAAGGAGCATGAGGTCACCATTTTTGTCCGGCGTGGAGGCCCCAACTACCAAGAAGGTCTCAGAGTGATGGGCGAAGTTGGTGTGTTATACATTCTTACTTTATACTGATTTATACTTAAATCTCCTAAGTATGGATGCAGTATCTCAAGTGTTTTTTATCTGCTAGAACCTGCTGGTTTTCATAGATCACACTTTTTTTTTGTTCTGGCCTCTCCTTTCAGGCAAGACCACTGGCATCCCCATCCACGTCTTTGGCACAGAAACTCACATGACGGCCATTGTTGGCATGGCACTGGGCCACCGGCCAATCCCCAACCAGCCTCCCGTTGCTGCCCACACTGCCAACTTCCTGCTCAACTCCAGCGGCAGCACATCGGTATGACACTTAGGAGACTAAAAGGCCTTCATAATGCTCGGCTGTCGGCTCACTGTGCAGTGAGTTTACATCATCAGATCCACCAGCAGTGTGGTGAGGTTCAGTGGCACGGTGAGATAAGTCTCACATGCCACACTCCCCGTTTCAGTTCTAGACGTCTTGTCCTTTAAATGAACTAGATTATCAGAGGCCCAGTGGCTCTTTTGTATAAGAGCATTGCAGGGCCATTGTGGACTGCTCTCGCTCAAACAGTCGTGGGACACAGTTAGCCACTGCTGCTGCCTCGAGGCATCCATTAAGAATGTGCATGGCGTGAGCTTTCAGCAAATGGAGTGTGTGTGTGTGTGTGTGTGCGGCTTCACATGTGCACACACAGGCATGTGTTTGCCAGGGGTCTAAAAGTCTAAGACCACTCTCCCAGAATGAGGAATATATTGTATTACAAAATAAGTCATGACTTTTGTTTTTTCTCATCATTTCCAGACTCCAGCATCCAGCAGAACTGCTTCTTTTTCTGAGAAGAGACCCAGAGTAGAGGGCTCGCCAGCCAAGAAGGCCAAAACTGGAGTTCCTATTGGTTAGAACACGCAAGCAAGCACGCACACACACACACACACACAACCCACTACACTGGGAAATCTTGGCATCTGAGGCTTTGATGTGTTTTCATACATAGTTTGTCTGCTGGGCTGCATCATAGGTAGAAGCCATTTGATCATGCTTTGTTGAATTCAGGTATTATGGCTCCCACTCAGGACAGCAGGTGGATTCATACACTACATTAAAACCAGTTTGAATGTTTTGGCTGAGTGGTGTAACTTTGAAAAAATCAACATTTTACCATTTTTGTTGTTTTTTAATTATTCATAGTTGCAGTAGACCACTTAATAAGGTTAATAATGACAGACGCTTGAAGCCTTCTGGTTGGTGATGACAGACTTTTCCTTGCTTTTTTTTTTTTTTTTAATAAATTTTATTGTTGGCAGAAATGACCTTTTCAATTCCTGGAAGCAGCTCCACAGAGAACATCCATTTTAGTCACCTCGTCTTCGGTTTCTATCCATAACATCTTTCCTTTCCCCGTAGCCAAGGCAACAACCCTCTTCAGCAAACTCACCAAGTCCATAGTGTGGGGAATGCAGACTCGGGCGGTACAGGGCATGCTGGACTTTGACTATGTCTGCTCCAGAGATGAGCCGTCTGTCGCAGCTATGGTCTACCCGTTCACGTAAGTGTGCTCCATCTGTCTCTTTATTTTCCCCAACTTTGATGGCTCTTTATGACTTGATAGGAATCTCTAGAAAATGTTCCTTCCCCCATGTGACACATTATTTTCTCTGCGACTGCCTCTCTAGTGGAGACCATAAACAGAAGTTCTATTGGGGTCATAAAGAGATCCTCCTCCCTGTGTATAAAAACATGAGTGACGCCATGAAGAAGCACCCAGATGTGGACGTGCTCATCAGCTTTGCCTCTTTGCGTTCGGCCTTCGACAGCACCATGGAGACCATGCAGTACCCACAGGTAACCCCCCCCCCCCCCGTTACATTTAGGAAACTAGAATTTCAATGAGGTTCTGAAGATAACCCCTTCTACTCGACTGCATTCAGATTCACACCATTGCCATCATCGCCGAGGGCATCCCTGAGGCCCACACCAGGAAGATCATCAAGGCAGCAGATGAGAAGGGCATCACGATCATTGGACCAGCAACTGTTAGTTTTGCTTCACTTTTCACAAGATTGCTAAGGATTCTCCTCCATGTTACCACCTCCTAACCAAATCTGTCTCCTTTTCTTTTTTTAATCTCTAGGTTGGAGGAATCAAACCAGGCTGTTTCAAAATAGGGAACACAGGGGGCATGCTGGATAACATCCTCGCCTCTAAGCTCTATCGTCCGGGCAGCGTGGCTTATGTGTCCCGCTCAGGGGGAATGTCCAACGAACTCAACAACATCATCTCCCGTACCACTGATGGTGTTTTTGAAGGCGTGGCCATTGGTGGGGACAGGTATGTGGCTGCTTTTTATCCCCCCGTATGTGAGCCCTTGCATTTGAATCAGTGTGTGTATGTGTTTAATTCTGGACTCTCCTGCAGATACCCGGGCTCCGTGTTTACTGACCATGTGCTGCGCTACCAGGACACTCCTGGAGTAAAAATGATTGTCGTGCTGGGAGAGGTGAGGAATGAGTCTGTGCACGCTGCTGGTGCCTGCAGCTTTGACCAGTTATCAAATTTTTTGCTACATCAGTATCTGTCTCTGCCTCCTACAGATCGGAGGCACGGAGGAGTACAAGATCTGCCAGGGTATTAAAGAGGGCAGGATCACGAAGCCAGTGGTCTGCTGGTGTATCGGCACCTGTGCCACCATGTTCTCCTCAGAGGTGAGGGGCAGGTGGAGAGTCCGCTACATTTCTGGCTTCACTAGCTAGCTGCATAATGAGACATTTTAAGGAATTCATGACTGCCTTAATGACATGTCTACCCCCTGCTTTGCCTTGCCCCCCCCCAGGTTCAGTTCGGCCATGCAGGGGCCTGTGCCAACCAGGCCTCTGAGACAGCAGTGGCTAAGAACAAGGCTCTGAAAGAAGCTGGCGCCTTCGTCCCCAAGAGCTTTGATGAGCTGGGCGAGATAATCAAGTCAGTGCAAAGTCATGTTAATTACTTCAGTTCATCATGCCAAGATAAATATTCCCCGGTATATCATTTTCAGAGGAGTCTGTGCATATTCCTTTTATAATGTCTTTTTCATACATGCAGGTCTGTTTACGATGACCTTGTTGCCAAGGGAGTTATCCAGCCAGCCGAGGAGGTGCCTCCTCCCACTGTGCCAATGGATTATTCCTGGGCACGGGTCAGTGTGCCCAATAAAAGATTATAAGATCGGTTTTAGTCAGGTTTTTTATCTTATAGATTTTCTGTTACATCCATAAGCTGCAGAAAACCTGACCAAGTTATATTGTTTTAAATTGCAGCAGATGGAAAACAAGGATCACATGATGTGAAGTTTTACTTTTTCCTCCCTGCGTCCGTTTCACCCACAGGAGCTCGGTCTGATCCGTAAGCCGGCCTCTTTCATGACCAGCATCTGTGACGAGAGAGGCCAGGAGCTCATCTACGCAGGCATGCCCATCACCGAGGTCTTCAAGTCAGAAATAGGCCTGGGAGGAACTCTGGGGCTGCTCTGGTTCCAGAGGAGGTCAGCCTGTTAATCTAGCCGTTGCCATAACCAACTGCTTTAGAAATCCTCCAACCAAAAAAAATCATTACGTGTTGTTTTCCCCCCACTTTTGTTTTTCCAGGCTGCCGAGGTATGCCTGCCAGTTCATTGAGATGTGCCTGATGGTGACAGCTGATCACGGCCCTGCTGTCTCTGGTGCCCACAACACTATTGTGTGTGCCCGAGCTGGCAAAGATCTCATCTCCAGCCTCACCTCCGGTCTCCTCACCATCGTAAGACGCTTCTCCCCGTGACGACTGTCCCGTTTACTGACCTGCAAAAATCAACTGTGAATTTATACGTCGTTTTATCTTCTTGTCTCCTTAGGGGGACCGTTTTGGAGGTGCTCTGGATGCTGCAGCTAAGCAGTTCAGCAAGGCCTTTGACAGCGGTATGCTGCCTATGGAGTTTGTCAACAAGATGAAGAAGGATGGCAAACTGATCATGGGCATTGGACACAGGGTCAAGTCGGTGAGTGCAACAGCTCCCTATAGCATGTGTAGAATGATATTTTGCTGTAGACATTAAAAAATTTGAATCTTCTATTAAACAGTACAGAGGAAAGAGCTTCACTACACTGCTACTACTAATTTGAGACCAGAGATATTAAATAAAGGATGAGCACTAGGGAACTAAATAAAATTAACACCTATAGAAATACGTAGGGTTATTTCTTGACAAAACCAGAAATGATTGGAGAGGGGAGATTTTGAAAGAACAGGAATTTTTGGTCTGTGTTTGCTCAGATTAACAATCCAGACATGAGAGTCCAGATCTTGAAGGACTTCGTGAAGCAGCACTTCCCCTCGTCCCAGCTGCTGGACTATGCTCTGGATGTAGAGAAGATCACCACATCCAAAGTAAGATATATTATTTCATCACCACATTATATCATAATGATATGCTATTCTGTATTACATGACCCCCCCCCCTTGTCTGTTTTTTGTGGGATTAGAAACCCAACTTAATCTTGAATGTGGACGGCTTCATTGGTGTGGCCTTTGTGGACTTGCTCAGGACTTGTGGCGGTTTTACAAGGTAAAATATACATGTCGTAGATCTTCACAATGTCTATATACAGTTAACTTTTTGTTTTCTCTGTACCAGTGACAGTTATACTGGATGACTTACAAGTTTAGGGCTTATTTGTGTATTGTTAATGGGTGGGACGAAATTCTCAGACTTAGAGGAGTCACTGTACGGAAACCATCGGTCAGTAATAAAAATGACTGCCTAATGCCGAAATGGCCTCAAATTAAAAGTGTCAAACACTTCCGCTATATGAATTTAGGTAGAATATAAGTAGTGTTGCCTGCACCGAGCGTAGCTGTCTTTAAAATTGCACAACCCTTTACCTGTTTGTCCAACCTGCCACCACAGGGATGAAGCTGATGAGTTTGTGGAAATTGGAGCTCTGAATGGCATCTTTGTCCTGGGACGCAGCATGGGATTCATTGGTGAGTCACTTTTTCACTGTACAGACACACACGACGCTATGGTGGTGTATGCAAGATGGCAAACACGTTCGCCCTGCGTTTCAATCGATCCTTTTTCCGTCTCCTCAGGTCACTACCTGGACCAGAAGAGGCTGAGGCAGGGTCTGTATCGCCACCCCTGGGATGACATCTCCTATGTGCTCCCTGAACACATGTCCATGTAATCACAGGGGGTTAAACCGGAGAGTGCCGGCCCCGCGTCCCCCCTCGTGTCAACGCCCACCCCCATCCCCACCCCAGCTGTAATTCCTCCGGCCGATACTGTGATCAGTCACATCGAGTGGTGTATTATTGGGAAGATGTTACTACTAATATAGCTGTAAATGGGAAATAACTGGAAAATAAAAGTATTTTAATGTTTAGTCTATAGGAACCCTGTCCGTGCTGCGGCTCTAACCAGAAACCTCACCAGTGTCATCTCAGTGTTGGTTTTTCTTTTTGTTCTTTTGTTTGTTTTTTCAGTGTGAACTGAATGTGCCTCTGTACTGATGCGTCGTATGTTGACAACTGTAACAGAATGAAATAAAATGTAATTGATGTCATGTGATAATACAGTATCATTTCATTCTGGTCGTGTGTGTGTGCAGTGTTATCTTTTGAAATACTTACTTAGCCTAAAATCCAGGTGCGATGTTGAATTGTTTTTTGTGTAACAATGCATTTGCGAGGTAAAGGTGGCGTCGAGGTACCTTCCTATACTCTGCTGCTTGACATTTAAACCCGTCTCACATGTGCAACTGACAAACCAACATAATGATAATGTTTGAATCCCATGTAGGTGCGGCTATCGCAGCATCAAGATATTGTGCATGTGTCCAAATGGCATATTGTACTAGCATAGCTATTACACACCCATGCCCTTCAGGTTATTCTAAGTCCATTTGCAATGGTTTAGACCATCGGTGTTTCCGTCTTGATCAGAAAACTCATATGAGAGTGAAACAGCCTGATTTAACTAGTTTAATTAGTTAGTTAATTAAAAACGACCTCCGCTGTACATGCACATAACCCGCACACGTGCAGGAGTCCGGGGGTCGGCGCGATCGGGCCCGAGCGTCTCCACCTTTCCCCGCAGCGCCGCCGCACGTCCGCGCGGGTTCCCGTGCGGGTTCCCGTGCGGGGCCGGGGTCGACGTCCCCGACGTCCCCGGCCACGTCACCGACGCCGGCGACGCCTTCCCCCCACTGCGCATGTCGGCGCCTCTCCCCGTGTTTACCGAGCTGAAGTTGGTTTCTCGTCCGTCGCTTCCCGACGCGTTTCCGCCGCTGACTGCGAGAGAAGCGGAGCTTTCTGGTAGCGTGTCCATGAACCGTAGCTCCTGAAATACCACACTGCTCTTTGTGAACAAATATCGAGTTGTTTGCATTTACATTTAGCTGCTCGGGTGATGAATGAGGATAGTTATTGTGTCCTAAATTTTTATATATCTGTGGCACTAGCTTGACATGAAAATGAACCTTGTCCTTTTACATTTAAGGCCAAACTCTTGTCTAAAATTTGGGCATTTACGGCGGAACGATGTGTGATTTGAGACCCCTCGTGTTTCCCCCCCGTGTCTCGGGTGGGAAACTACGAACGCGAAACTCGCTTCGGGGCCGCCTCCTGTTTTGACTCCATGTATGTGTGCCTGCGTATGTCGCCTCCTCTCCGTCGCTTTTTTTTTTTTTTCATCCCCCATGCTGCCCTCCCCCAGCCGGCGGCAGCAGAAGGGCAGCCCCAACCCGGAGGACTCCGCCAGGAGCGGGAGCGGCGGCGGCGGCGGCGCCGGGGCCGGCGCCGGCGCCGGCACACCCAGCGCCCTCGCCGGAGACGGGGACGCCGAAGAGGCCGAGGACTTCACCTCTTCCTCCCACTGCTCGGAGCTGTCTCGGCGGCAGAACGAGCAGAGGAAGCAGGGCTTGTTCTGCGACGTGACGCTGGCCTTCAGCAGCGGGGCGGCCACCGGGAGCGTCCAGAGCTGCGAGTTTTCCGCCCACCGCTCCGTCCTGGCCGCGGCCACCGACTATTTCACCCCGCTGCTGGGAGGGCAGTTCTCCGAGTCCCTGTCCGGACGGGTGGAGATGAAGGAGTGGAGCTCGGAGCTGGGGCCGGACCCGGAGACGGTGGAGAGTGTCATTCAGTACATGTACACCGGCGAAATACGCGTTAGCACCTGCAACGTACATGAAGTGCTGGAGCTAGCTGATAGGTATGATCCGTTTACAGTCACATCTCTTTGTTTGTGCGTGTTTGTTTTTGTTGCAGAGACAGATAGAGACACAGTGTTTTTGACACAGTCAAACCTTGAGGCCTTCAGTGGCTGCTCTGTTGCCTTAAAGCGTTGTCTTTTTTGTTGTTGTTTTTTGATTTACTCTGCTTGCAGAAAACACAACTGGCCTGGAAAAACCAGCACACACACAATGGTATTATCTAATACGCAGGAACTGTTCATTCTCTCTGACATCCCGTTCTGTGTTTCTCGCCGTCGCCTGTGTATTAGGTTCCTCCTGCTGCAGCTGAAGGATTTCTGTGGCGAGTTCCTGAAGAAGAAGCTGAGCCTGACCAACTGTGTGGCCGTGCACAGTCTCGCCCACATGTACACCCTGGACCAGCTGGCTCTGAGGGCTGCAGACATGATCCGTCGCAACTTCCACAAGGTTATCCAGGACGAGGAGTTCTACACGCTGCCCTTTCACCTAGTCCGCGACTGGTTGTCCGACGCCGAGATCACAGTGGACTCCGAGGAGGTGCTGTTCGAGGCGGTGGTGAAGTGGGTGCAGAAGAACCCGGAGGAGCGAAGCCGCTACTTCGAGGAGCTGTTCCGCCTCCTGAGGCTACCCCAGATCAAGCCCACCTACCTGACCAGAGTAGTGAAGAACGAGCGCCTGGTGGCCGCCAACGAGGCCTGCCTCCGGCTGGTGTCGGAGGCCGTAGAGGGCCACGCCATTCGCTTTGAGAACCTCAAGTCAGCTGATATGGAGCTCTGGTCCTCCCACATGGCCTCCTTTCAGCCTCGCTTCGGCCAGAACATGGATGTTATCATGGTAGTGGGCGGGGTTTCGGAGGGCGGGGACTACCTGAGCGAGTGCGTTGGCTACTTCATTTACGAGGACCGCTGGGTCAACCTGCCGCACATCCACAACCACCTGGACGGCCACGCCATCGCTGCCACGGAGTCCCACGTCTATGTCGCCGGTTCCATGGAGCCAGGCTTTGCTAAGACGGTGGAGCGCTACAACCCCAACCGCAACACCTGGGAGCAGGTGAGCAACCTGACAACACGCAAGCATTCCTTCGGCCTCACCTGCATTAAGGATATCCTCTACAGCATTGGTGGCCATGGAAACTTCAGCCCTGGCTTCAAGGATGTCAGTGTGTATGAGCCTGAGCAAGACAAGTGGCACAATCTGGAATCTGCCCCCAAAATCCTGCGGGATGTGAAGGCAGTGAGCGTGGAGGACCGCTACGTGTACGTCACGGCGCGCACCCCCGTTGACACAGATAATGAGGATGGACTGAAGACAGTGACCACTCGTTATGATACAGAAAGCCGCCAGTGGCAAGATGTCGACTCCCTGCCCCTTATTGACAACTACTGCATCTTCCAGATGGCTGTGGCCTCTACTAATTTCTATCACACGGCCTCCTGCTGCCCCAAGAGCTACACGGTGCGGGATGAGGTTGCCAGGCAGAAGATCAGTTTGCGCATCTCCGACGAGATCTTGGAGAGCCTGCCACCGGAGGTCACCAGCATTGAGGGTGCCGCCATCTGTCACTTCGATGAGGACGTCTTCATCATCGGAGGCTGGAAGAACAGCGATGACGTGGACAAGCAGTACCGCAAGGAGGCCTACCGCTACTGTGCCGAGAGGAAGCGCTGGATGCTGCTGCCGCCCATGCCTCAGCCCCGATGCCGAGCCACCGCCTGCCACGTCCGCATCCCCTACCGTTTCCTGTACGGCTGCCAGCGCTACCCCATGCCCCAGAACTTGGCCCGCCAGCGAGATCGCATGCAGCAGATGCAGCAGCTTCACCGGCGCACCCTCACCCTGCGCCGGCAGCTCCAGTCGCAGATAGAGTGTTGAGCATGCGGACGTCTGCTCCATCGAAGAACTGCACATAACCGCAAAACCACCAATCCATTGCAACCATCGCCGTCGACCCCCACCCCCATTCGTACGTAACACGCTGCAGCGGGTCCTGTGTTGCTCTCATACCGCATTTGACGAAATGAACTCTTTGCCATCGGCTCTCATGCTGTGTTGTGTTAATGGCTGTTGATTTGTGGATAGCCATGAAATATGTGGGCGGGCGTGTGCTGTCCAGCTGGTGGTCTGTGAAGAGGGAAAAGGTGGATGTAAACATGTGAATAAGAGTGTTATATAACAGCCAACTACTGAATATCCTTTTTGTCAAGTATGTTGGTATAGCTGCCGTTTATCTGCCGTTTATCTGTACAGAAATAGTATAAAGCTGTATATGTATACATTTATATGGATATTTTACATTCCTTTAATCATATGCCTACACTTGGAAAGCTATGTGACATCACTAATACCTGCATTCCTACATTCAGCCCAACGCGCTTAATGAAGTCTCATTCCACTGTAACACTGTGACAATCTCTTCATGGCAGTATAGCAATGCTCCAAAAGTCTTAACTTCTATCATAGTTGCTCTATTAGAATGGCTCTGTTTGTTGCTGTGCAGCCTCAACAGCTCAATATGAATTGATTCAGAAAAGCTGTTAATCTTAAAATCCTGTAGACTAGTTTGCTTTTAGATTGCAGTTTCTCTTCAACGGTTGTGCAGAGTATTTTCTGTCTTTTTTTCTCACATAACACCTGGAAACTAAAAAATGTTTCTCCAAGTTTCTAAAGAGGTGAAACGATGAGGAAACTAATATCCAAAAGATGTGGAAAGATGTCTTGAAATCATTCCTTTGAGCTAACTTAACAACTGAAACATTTTATTTGGCCACTTGATTTAGCACTAGTCATTAACAACGGCTCAATCATTCCTTTCTTTTGCACTTTGGCAGTCCCTGGTTTATTCCCATTCATTCAAAAAAGATGCATAGAAAATGTATAAATGTGTGAGTGTGTATGATTTGAGCTTGCAGAGGGTTCAGTTGAAGCTCTGCAACGAATAACAGGGCTTCTCTAGAGCTGCACTTTTTGACATGTAATTGTGTTTAAAGTCTTAGAGAAGCATAGGGATTTAAGTTGTTTCTGCACTTTGACTCTGCTTGTCTCAATTGTTTCATATCAGACAAGGTGATTGTATTTTGGATATGGTTTGTTATGCCAGCTTATGGCCAGTAAGTTCTGATCTTCTTTGGAGAAAAGAAAAAAAACATGTTATTATTGTTTTCAGATTTGTTTCCCCACATTAAATGTCTTGTAAAGCCCTTTATTTCTGTACTTCAGTGCCAGTTGGGGTGTGTATTAGAGATCCGCTATGTTGCTCTGTGGTCTCCCTTTTCACCCTCCAAAGAGACTTTGAAATGAGATTCAGACTTAGAGGCAAAACAAAAGGGATTGTTCTATGAATGTGTTGTGACTGACATTCAGAAGTTTCCACTGTCTGTGCAGCGACTTATTAAAACATTAAGGTTACAGAGCGCAGAAATGATATTCATTTCCACTTTATGACCAACATAAATAACACTGCAAATATTAAGTGGTATAAGCTATGTAATTTGCTTTGCATGTGATAGTCTGACATTGTGTCCTTAATATTGGATGTAAGAAATGCTAATGTCATCACTTGCAATTAAAGTTGTTTTGTAAGACTGACGGTGGCACATAATGCGTGTTATTGCTTTGTTGGACCCGACAACCGCTTTTATTATTTATACAAAAAACAAAGTCAAACAGTTAAATTGCTTAGTCCCAAGGTTCTAGCTGTTATAATGAGAAGCTACTCGGTTCTCAGTGGTGTTTTCCTTCATGATTTAAAAATACTCTTCTTCATTCATTATTAATTCATACACGACGCTCGACTTTTGGTTCACCTCTGTAAACTTGGGCCCCTTTTATTTGTTGCATCCATTATTATTTCATGGTCCCGCAGAGAGACTCCCGGGCAGGGTCGGGGTGGGAACCAAGTGTCGGTGCGTTTGCCTCGGGGAGGGAGGGGGGCGACGCACCGCCCCACCTTCAGGTTATACAAGTAGCAGTGCTGCCTTCCGGTGTTCCTCAAGGGCTCGTTATTGACAAAACCCGGTCGCAGCTTCGGCTGCTCCGGGCCAGACAACGCACGACACCCGAACATATTTAGGGTTTTTTAATCATAATTCGTCAAACCTCGCACCTTAGTCGCTTTGATCCCGTTCACGGGCGACGTCTGCGGCTTTATCGCGCCAGCGGAGCGCGAGTTACAAGGAAATAAATAAATAAATAACCAGAAATCCCGACACTCAAAGGCTGCACCGGAAGGCAGCAGGGACGGCTCCGGCTAGCACAGATGATTGTGTCGTGCACATAGCAACGTTACACAGCAGCGAAGACGGAAGACTGATGACACGCCTCTGGTCCAAATAACCTTTACGGATCGGCAACGCATTTCAAGACAATGGTAACTCTTTATTTTTTCCCGGTGGGTTTTTTCGGGGAGAGATGCCCGCCGCCCGAAAGGATGCTCACTGCTCCGGCGAACTTGCTCACTAGCTAGCTAAGCTTGGTTAACCGACTGTAGTGTGGTTAGCTGACGGGTTTCTCTCTATTAGCTCGCTGCTCCCGTGCCGGTGAATTACAAAACAAGAAACTCGTTTTCACTGTGGCTACGGGGTAATTGTTTCGGTGCTGGGGTTATGCTGTGCGAGCCAGGGAGCGAGTTAGCGAAGTGGTGTGTTGTTCGTTGTTTCTTTGCTAGCAGCTGTCCGGTTAGCTAACCATCCCACCAGCTTGGTGCCAAAAACAACACCAAGTACTCCTGCGCGACAGATTGCGTAATCATTGTCTCCCTCTTTGACACTCTCCGCCACCCGCATTTTCTCCACAAAGATCCCGGAGTTGTCCAACCCCTCGGTGTGTATGAGGGACCCTCAGCGGGTCCAGGAGGTCCTAGAGTCCATGGTGAAGGCTGGCTCCAACACCGTACAGGTACGCTGCACCTCTATCTCTGACCGGCACCCGTGAGCAGAATCAGCCGATGCCAAGAGCACTGAAGCCTCGTGTTTATGTTCTCCTCCGATCCAGGTGATCTCTGATTTCGACATGACCCTGACGAGGTTTGCACACAATGGCAAAAGGTGCCCTACGTGTCACAGTAAGTCGAGCTGCGGTCCGGGGCTTTCGTGCATAGACGGGTCGGTTTTCGGCTAAACGTTGATGCTTGTGTGTATTTTATCTGCAGATATACTTGACAACAGCAAACTCATCTCCGAGGACTGCAAAGCAAAGGTAAGAGAGATGCTTTTGGTCGAGGTAGTGCCATGAATTAATACATAAATTATCCATCTTATAAAATAGCATGTAAACAGTCTCCCCTTCAAGACTCTGCAAAACTGTCATGATTTGGAGATTCGGAGTTATATTTTGCTCCATATGTAAATTACTGCATACATGGGTATACATGCATACATCTGCACATAGGTGAGATTTATTTATGTATTTAACTTGTTAGATCATATAAGTGAAGTGAAGAACGTTTAATTTTTATTTTTTTGGGGCAATTTTTCATTTTTCAGATATTAAGCAAAACAAAACCTATGCAGATCCTGAAAATACCGAGCTTATGCTCATGTTTGATTATTCATTCATTCATTCGTTCGTTTTAGTCTTTTACATTTAGCCTGTCTGTCCTCTAGTGGCCGATAATAGAACAGGAAACATACGACCAAATGAATCACAATCTTTTTTTCTAGATGTTTTTTAATTTGTCTAGAATATTGCAAATTCTTCAAATAGACCTACGCAAGTATTATAAGGGGAAATCACTAGGATTGTCTCAACCATCTCTGCTATTGTAAACTCAGACAAAATTAAATGGACCTAAGAGAAACATTTTATCCCTTAAATACACCCTAATGGTTTCTCTCTGAATCCCTTTGTTATGAAAAGAAACTTTCAACTCATGATTATTTCTCCTTTTGGGTGAAATGTGGCCATCATCTCTGAATGTCTACTAGCCGGTCAGTTTTCTGAATATAGTCCCGTTTCCCTCAGCTGAAGGAGCTGCTCAACACATACTACCCCATTGAGATTGATTCTTCAAGGTCAATAGAGGAGAAGTTGCCCCTTATGGTGGAGTGGTGAGTATATAATACCCCTTTATTGAAAATTTGATATTTTGCACTTTTGTTTGTTCATACAAATGTCGTGTTTCTGGTTTTAACAGGTGGACTAAAGCCCACAAGCTGCTGGTACAGCAGAAGATCAGGAAAGACCTGCTGGCCATGGTGGTGCGGGAGTCTGATGCCATGCTGAGGTCAGAAAACCCACCTCCTCTGAGGGCCAGAAAATCTATTTTATTTGTTTTTAATAAAACATTTTACAATATGGGCACTTGAACTGTAATTTTGACTTGATTCTTTAACAGGGAGGGCTACCAGCTCTTTTTCGACCACCTGTATGAGCACAGCATCCCACTGCTCATCTTCTCTGCTGGAATAGGAGACATCCTGGAGGAGGTCATTCGCCAGGCTGGGGTCTTCCACCCCAATGTCAAGGTCTTCTCAAACTACATGGACTTTGATGAGTGTGTGAGTAGCCACATCGCAAACATACAACATTCTGACAATCCGCAGCAGGGATGAGGCTAAAGACGATGGAGACATGTCTTGATTTGCGTACACAGGGGGTCCTGAGGGCTTTCAAGGGAGAGCTGATCCACATCTACAATAAAAGGGAAGGCGCCCTGCTCAACACCGGCCATTTCCAGGAGCTGCGGACGCGGCCCAACGTATTACTGATGGGCGACTCTCTGGGAGACCTGACCATGGCTGATGGGGTGCAGGACATGGAGAACATCCTCAAGATTGGGTTCCTCAATGATAAGGTTGATATAAAGCACACATTCTCATGTTCAACGATATTTAGGAATGAAGGACAGGGTGTATATATTCCCATCTAGCTGAATCAAACGTTCTACCATTGTAGAGTCATATTCTGACATTTTAATGACACTTCTGATCTGTTGGGCTTTTTTCCCCCTCAGGTGGAGGAGAGGAAGCAGTCATACTTGGACTCATATGACATTGTGTTGGTAAAAGATGAAACCCTGGAAGTCCCTAATGCTGTACTTCTCTACCTCACTGGCAATAAGTAAACTGAGAATTGAGTGTTTACTGTCCACTGGCCATCGGACACTCTAGTGCCATCAACTGAGCCCTTTTCCAGAAAGTTATTGACAACCAACTAAGAATGTTTAATGAGTATTTTTATTTTACTAAATGCTACACTCTTTTGTAAACAAGTCTGCGTTATCTCTACCTGACTATTCACAAGTCCAGTCAACAGCCGCAGCAACACCATGTCTCCCTTTTTATATCCGTGACCATTGGCCATCCTCTCATGTTAACGGTTAAACTGCTTTTGGACCATACTCTATGTAAGCCAGATCTTGCACTGTCTACTGACTGTGCAGCATGTGAAAGTGTATGTATGGTTATGGGTGTCTTTTCAGAAATTTGTTTTGGGGGAGGATTGGTTTTGTTAGACAGTTCTGGTTTTCATACAGGATATAATGATAAAGGGAAAGAAAAATGCACAACATAAATGGCAGCGCTTGACTTTTGGTTTGAAACTGATTTCCAGCCTGTTACAATATGTCTATTTCCGAGCTAATGTTCTAACCTGAAACCTGACACTTTTAAATGGATGTTTCATGTTTCATTTCAGCCAAGTCTTCCATTTTCAGGCCATATTGTCAAGCATACAGTACAAGTCGTATTCTCCGTTTAAAAACTGTTGTCTTTTCTTTTATAACACCACAGTGCTAGTAAGTGGTGCACTATGACAGCTACACTTGATTTTGAGAGTATAATAAATAGGTGAGCAGATATTTTTAAAAAACAACAAAAAACAAACAACCATCTAGTTCTTTTTAAAGATCCGAGTTCACTAGTGATGTGTAAGAACTAACTGCTACCTCAGAAGTGTTGTGTTAGCAAGAAAAACATAAAACATTTTTAGATTTGTTTTTAGACTTTCACCTTTAACTGTATGGTTTTGGAAATGGTTAATTCAAGAGTCTGTCACTTTCTGATTTGCAACAAAACCTTAAAACATAGTTTAGAACACAATATCCAAGAATGACTGATTTTATCTTTTTAGTCATTTGTGGACAATGTGACATGTACAGCAAGTCATTCATCTTTTTGTCTACACTCATTTTCTTTTCAAATGTTAAAACTGGTCCTAAATAAAACTCAGTTGCATCTGTTTCTGAGTATCCTGTTTCCTTAAAAACAGACCACAACATTAAATGGGCCAAAATTTTTTACAGTTATGTCTGTATATTAACAAAATGGAGGGAAGAAAGTTAGTGTTGTCTCTTTATTATAAAACTTTATTTTGATGTTCCACAACACAATCAGCAATATAATTTTCTATTAGATTTTCTGTTATTGTACAAACTAACTGCTCCCAAACTTACTGTACAACCAGTGGATTTTCATAATTTTTATATCAAGGGAAGGATCCGTACCTAGCCATTTGGCTAATTTTATTTAAAATGGTATATATCCTAGGATACGGGCCCTGCCCAAATATTTATTAGGTGGTTTGATGTTAATACTCAAATCAGATTATCTTCTTTGAGGGGAACATATTTTCTCTACCAATTTTCTTTCCTTCACATTTTCAAACACCCGTTTCCTGCACGCAACATACTGAGCCCACCATCCCCAAATACAGATGCAAGAGGTGGGAGATGTCATTAATACATTTGATAATCTAGAAAAATAAACAGCCTGAATGCCTTAAATAAAAGGCTAAAAAAGGTTTCAATACCTGAAACATTTTTAGAAATAGTGGCATGAAAGTCGCCCAGACGACATTAGAACCCCGGCCAGTGCACTGCCTGTGTCTTACCACCACTGAAATACCGTACGTCCCCTTTACAGCTCATCTCGTCTCACGTGTTCAGACAGTTCATCTTCTACAATCTTCCCATCTGCATTGCGGTCCTGGTTGTTGAACATGTTCTTGATGATGCTGTCGGCGTCGGCCCCTGGCCTGAGACGACCTCGGCCCTCCCTCACTTGGATCTTGATGAAGGATGAAAACTGGAGAAAATAGGAGACAGGATCAAACTACTAAAAAGAATTTTCCCTGCTTATTGTCAAGATTGTTTCTTCTAAAACATAAATTTAGCAGCAAAATTAGACACAAACTAGCTTGACTGCTCACCTCCTCTAGAGGGACCTCTTTGTCACCATTGAGGTCCATAGCGGGAAAGAGGGGGTCGGGGCCGTCTCCTAGCCACACGAACATGTAGCCTTCAGGCACGCCCTTCTGCAGCTCTACCAACTCCAGCTCGAAGAGGAGCACAGCACTCGCGGGGACTCCTCCAGCTGGAAAGCACCAAGACGGGGGAGAGAAAACATGATTCGGAGTGACAAGAAAGTGTGTTTGGGTTGAGATGTGTGTGGCTCCAATGACCGACCTCCGTTTTCACCGTGCCCCCAGTGGGGAGGGATGACCACCTCCCTCCTTTCACCCACACACATGCCGATCAATCCTTCCTCCAGACCCATGATCACAGAGTTTGTTCCGAGAGTCGTGAAGGAAGGTGAGTTGTACTGGTCCCTGGGAAGTGACATGTAACACATTACCACTTCGTAGAGCAAAATAAAGCTAAGTAAAGCATTTCCATTTGTTGAAAGCTCAAGCCATGCAAGCTTACATGCTGTAGTCATGGATAAGTAAATGGTGTGATATCTGCAGTTCCCAAGGCCACTGAAATCTCTCAGATGAGGAGCCAGCAAAGAGTACATGCATAAACCAGGAGGAAGAGGAGGAGGATGCAGTGCAGCACAGTAAACAGCAGAGGGCGCTCACGAGGAGTACAGCAGGGTCCCGTCCATCAAGGAGCAATTGTAACGATAATGAATCAGATCATCGGCTTCACTGGTGACGTTGCATTCCTGAGGCTTGTGGGTGACTTTGATCTGGACCGGGTCTTTGGGGTTGTGGAAATCAATGACATGAATGTCAAAGACCAGCACGGCAGAGCCAGGGATGAAGTCTCCTGCAGCCGGATGAAATAAATAAACAGGGTACTGTTACAAACATAAACACGGGCCTAGTGGTTTGTTGCTCCATTCCAAACGGTTTTGAATCCTCCCAAACACATGCGTATACTCACCGATCCCTTCTTCCCCGTACGCCAAGTGAGGAGGAATCGTAATCCTCCTTTTCTCTCCCATGCACAGCCCCTGCAGGGCCCTGTCCATCCCTCTGATCACGTGTCCCATCCCAATGAAAGTGTTGTAGGTGCTATTTCGCTGGTAGCTGTCAAAGGGGAAGCGGGACAGTCACAGTTAATTGTGCTTGTACCTCACTAAATCCCGGAGAAAAGCAGAAACCTCAGGTTTACCTAGAGTCAAAGGCCGTGCCATCTTGGAAGGTGCCGTTGTAGTGGTAGCGGATGTAATCTCCGATCACCGTCCGGCGGTTGCAGCCCTCAGGCGTCTCCTTCACCTCCACAATCAGATCATCCTTGGGGTTGAACAGGTCAACCAGGACCACCTCAAACATCAGCGTGGCCTGAGGAGGGACCAAAGTTCCTGTTGGGGGAAAAAAAAAGAACCCTACTTTTTAAAAGGTGCCTAAACATCACAGCTGCAGGCCTATGCTAGCCAAATATGCTTTACATTACTGCCCACCAAGTCTTGACATTAGATTCCTATCTTCCAGCCAGACCTTATTTTCTATCCATGTTAGTGTCTTATGGAACTTGCAACTTGTACATTATATATTTCACCTAACAGATTTGGTATATTTCAATCATTTTCAAAACAGTCCTTGCTCTAAACTCTGATACCGTAAAACACTAACTCTACTCTGACGAATAAATAAGACAAAAGGTCACTTTCAGACATGCATTTCATCACACAGATGTTCTGGCATGTTTTCAACTCGTTTCAACCAGTTTCTGGTTTTTAGTTTTCAGATATTGCAACTGAAAATCTCTCTGACGTTTACGTTGGCCACATCCCCGTCAATCAAAGAGAGAAATTTACATTTAAACCTCTAAAAACAATTCCGGCACCTTAACTTGTACTCTTCGTTCTCTAAAATTAATCTCAAAAGGTAAGTCTTCAGACACAAGGCACAGTCATGTTGAATGACATCATTTAGTACCATAGCCGGTCTCTCCGTATGCCAGGAAGGGTGGGACGATGATGATCCGTCTCTCTCCGACACACATGCCCAGGAGACCCTCGTCCATGCCTTTGATGAGGTCACCCTGGCCCAGGTAGGTGTCATAGGTTGTGTTCCTCGAGTAACTGAATCAAGACACAGTTCAAAGTTCGTAGAAAGCACGGACACAGAGGATCCTTTAAACCTCCCACGCAAGACAGGGCCGGACTACGCTGCAGCCTCAGTGGTGTTTAGTCTCACCTGGAATCAGAGGGCTCACCAGAAAGCAGGGTGCTGTTATAGTGGTACCGGACGAAGTCTGACGCCGCAGTGGTGCGGTTGCACCTCGCAGGTCTCTCGATGGTGCGGATCTCGACCGTGTCCTTGGTGTTCCACATGTCCAGCAGGAGAACGTCGTACACCAGCACAGCATCACCAGGAATCACACCACCTGTCAGACAAGAGGCGCAGATTTGAATTGGGGCAAATAACGTCGGCGACAAAGCGCAGCCACGGCATCTACCGTCGTTTTTTTTTTCCTTCCTCCTCGCACCTGTTCCCACGCTTCCATAGGCCAAGTGCGGGGGGACCGTGATCCTCCTCCGTTCTCTGACGCACATACCCAGAAGGCCGCGGTCCAACCCCATGATGAGCCTGCCCAGGCCGACCTGGCTGACCACGGCTTTGCCTCGGTCATGACTGCGGAGGGTGAGGGAGAGATGAGCGAGGGGATCAGTGGGATCGAAGTCAAAACAGTAGGCGAACACTGGGGAAAACACAGTAACGGCTTTGTTCTGCAGCCTCAAAACATGATGCCAAGAACATTTAAAGAGCTATAAAGTCAGCATCAAGTGTTCCATCCACATCAGCAACATTATTTACAGGGTCTTTACCTCTCTTTTTGATTAGCTAGGTTCTTTTTTTTACAGGGTTATATCAACCCCCTTAACAAAGCTTTTAAAAAAATCATCCTTTTCTCAGCCTACGTTTCATTTTTGGACACCACAGCAAAAACAAATGCGTTTTTAATGGAACAGTTCTAGTATTACGGTGACTGGCACGTCTGCAGTTGTTATATCAACTGCAATTGTTCCAGAGCCTTAATCCATCACAGGAAAATAGTCAGCATTCATATTGTGTCTGTGTTCACCCCATTGTCTCCGTGATATAACCTCGGTTCAGATGCAGCGTCCTACGCGCTCGGCGTTTTTAAAACGCACCGGAGACGGCGACGCTCCTGCAGCAGGAGGCTCAGCCGACGCCAGAACAAGCCGCTTGAAGCTCTATGTTCACGGTACCGTGTTAAAGTCTGTCGGTACCGTAGCGTTGGTTTGTCCTGGAAACATAAACGCTAACACGCCCCGTAAAAACAGCAGACAAGACAATTATCTCAAAGCTACGAACCAGGAGCCAAACTAAACGAACAGACGCTTAAAAGCAACTTCACCTGGAGTCAAACTTCTTCCCGTCCGTAACGAAAGTCCCGTTAAAATGATAACGGACGAAATCCTCTATCTGCACCTCCCGGGCACAAACCTTCGGGACGTCGTACCGATCGACCACGACGTCGACCGACGGCCCGGGGCTGCAGCTCACGGCGGCGGCGGCGGCGAGGAAGAGGAGGAGGAGGCGGAACAGAACCGCTGGCGCCGTCAAATCCATCGGGGAAAAGGTGCGACGACGGCCGCGGAAGCTCGGACGGCGGAGAGCTGACCACCCCCCCGCGCCTGCCCCCGGGGTGATGCGGTGCATGCGGGGAGAGGAGACCCGCAAGAAGCGTCGGACACCCGGGGCTGGAAGCAAGCGTGTCGGCGTGAGGGCAACTGGTTCCTGGTGGTGATTACAAAATAGAAGCCCAGCGAAAGCACTTGTAATACAAAGGGGGGAAATGTAATATTAGAAATTTTTACAAGCCACTATGGCGAGAAAATGAATGATGAATAGATATTGGCAGTGTAAAGGAGTCAGTATCCTGGAGGCGACGTCTGTTAAAAGTTGCAGATACTAAATGTGGTGCAATTTCTTTCTTTCTTTTCTTTTTCTTTTTGTTTTAATTGCAATTTTTGAATTTAAAAATAAGATATAAGTGCAAGAGGTGAATAAGTAAGTGCCTTTTGAAAAAAAATGCTTAGAAATGGGAGTCCTAAATATGACATCTGCTACATAGAATAAGCATAAATAAGATTTTAAAAAGTGGAGTAAAAGATAGTGAAATAAAAAACACCGACAAAAATACCTGTCGTAACTTTAAAGAAGACTGAGACGGACAATCAACAACAATAAACTTGAGGATATTTGGAAGGTGAGATAAATAATAAAACTCAAAAACTAGACTGGAGGATGGGATTTTGTCCATAGACAGCAGTGTTAATGGCTTGGAAGAGATCTAAAGTAAGGCCGAGAACGCCAGAAGCAACTGAAATATCTTTTCAGGGGGATGGTGAAGCCGTGTTGTCTTTAAAATAGAATAAGACGTATCAGACTTTTATGTGTCCGTCAAACTTTGTCAAGGTATTAAACAGCCCCCACCTGTGTTTGTCACCCTCAGCTCTGAGTGGCAGCTTGAGGAAAATCAGCATAGTGCACAAAGTGAAAAAAAAAATTAAATACATATATGATGTAATACATTTATGTCAAAGAATGGGTGTACATCTGGAGCTGATACCCATGCCCATATGTTGTGCTTTTATTCTGACGGGGAAATTGACTCAACTTCCGGTCTGTCTCTTGCTCCCTTTATGCAACTTTCTGGACTTTTACTCCAGAGGGGAGGAGGAGGAGGAGGAGGAGGAGGAGGAGAAGGGGGGAGTGGCCCCATGGGCTCCCACCCACCTTTAAAAGGAATTCTGCAAACGTGTAATGCTTGGCCCCGAGGCCTGGCTCCATGACTTCACTCACGCATGAGATGAGCCGGAAAAAAAGTGTAAGGCGCCTCCCCACGACCCGAAGTTTTCCTCTGACAGGTTCATTCTGCGATCCTCTCTCTCTCTTTTTTTCATATTCCGTATTTTTAAACAGGGATTGCACGGAGAGGCGGCCCTGAACGCATCTCTTCCCCGCCTCAGGAAACATGACATGCTCAGGGTCCCAATGACCATCCAGCTAAGAACAGCTGGGCCCCCACAGATGTGGCAGAGAGTGGACACTAGATTTTTTTTGCCCAGAAGCAACGTGACATCTGAGCAAAACTCGGTTTCAAAATGACCAACCCGTGTCTCAGCTTGTCAGTTTTCTCGGAATGTAGATTAAAAACTATAAGTACTATTAAAACGAGAGCTCATCAGAAAAGTTTGGCAAAACGAAGATCAAATAATGAAAAATAAACCAGTAAGAAGTATAAAAGAAGGTGTTTGTTGCGTATCTGTGTGTTAATGCGCTCAGTGTCGGTTGATGGGCCCGCTGGGTTTTACGACCACGGAAAAGACTGAGGGGAAACCTGGACCCTCGAACTCGGAGCGTGACGCCTCCGCCAAGCGCCGCGGGGTGAGCGCCGTCTGCACCGGAAGAGCGGACGTCTGACTTCAAGGTAAAGGTCAAGGGTCGCCCTCAGGCCTGCAGACGCCTGTTGACTTGCACAGTGGATTGATCTTTTTTTTTCTCTCTCTTTCTGCAGAAGAAGAAAAGTCAAAGTGGCCAGAGCCTGTTGCTTTGTTTAATCTTATCTGCTGCCACAAAAATATGAATTTCACAGCTATAATAAACTATGAGAGCAAGATGATCGAGACATTTTTGACCCTGAAACTACCTTTTTTTTGCTATTTAGTCTAAGCTACTATTTGCATTAATCACCTGTCTTTCATTTTTCACTACTGGGATAAGAATATTTTAGCACACATGGGAATTTGCTTTGATTTATTCTGCACAAAGTCAACATCTGCATTTATTTTGGCCACAGAGAGGAGATGACTTCATAGATGTGACATAAATAAATCCTGTCATGACTGTGATGGATTCCCTTTCTCAATCGAGTCATGGGATTTTATTGTGTTGGTGTACAGAAAACGTTATATCCAAAAAGCAATACGGCACAGGCTTTTATTCTGAAAGTGCGGACCGGAAGGTGCGTTTCGCTGCATCCAGCTCGACGCGGTTTTCGCAGCCTACGTGCAGCCAGACATGAGCAATTCCCCGGTAGAGAAAGAGGAAGCCTCTCGGATCCACTGAAAACAACAGCAGACTCCTGCTGGAGCCGGCGGAGGCGATGTCGCTCCTCAGAAGCTTGTGCCTGGTCCTCCTCGTCCCGGCCCTGGCGGAGGCTCAATACGAGAAGTACAGCTTCAGAAGTTTCCCCCAGAAGGACATCATGCCGCTGGACTCCGCGTACAGCTATGCGCTGGAGCAGTACGCGGCGGAGAACTGGAAGGAGAGCGTCAAGTTCCTGGAGCTCAGCCTGCGGTTGCACCGCCTGCTGCGGGACAGCGAGGCTTTCTGCAGCCGCAACTGCAGCTCGGTGAGCCGGGACAACGGCACCGGGTTCGCCGACGGCACCCTGCGCGTCGTGCGCCACATCCTCCTGAGGGCTGCGTGCCTCAAAAAGTGCAAGGCGGGGTTTCCAGTGTTCGGTCTCGCCTACCCACGGAGGGATTTGCTGGAAACTTTCGACCAGAGGATACCGTATCGGTACATACAGTACGCGTACTATCAGGTGAGCGCAAAGGCTCGGTGTGCGGAGCGTTGTGACTCGGATGCGAAAAATAAGTGTAGGCCAGGCGCGAGTTTTACGCCAGACGCCTAAACAAACGGTGACTTTAAAGCCCCCGGCACACTCAGAGCGGATGTGACAGATGTGATAGAAAGTTACTGTGGGACGAGCGAGCGCGACCTCTCCGTCCCGCAGGGACGCGCCGTTTGCGTGGATTTCTTTTTTTTTTTTTTTTTTTCCCCCTCTCCGTTAACGTAACCGTGCGCAACAGGCGCAGCCGCTCGGCGGAAAACGCAACGAAGCAAAAAGAAGCGGCCGCGTCGCCTCGGGACGCGGATCCGGCTCCCGGCCTCCCGTCGTCGGCGACGCGTGGAGAGAAAACGCTCAGCTGCTTTTGTTGCGCCCTCCCGCCGCGACCGAGCCGCAGTTGAGCATGTGCCACGTCTCTCCCAGTGTGTGTCCCCCCCCCCTCCTCCCCGAACAATCCCCTTATTCTCCCCCGCCAGACACCGCGGTCAGACGAGGACCAGGTTTCCTTACGAGGCAGACAGAATTTTTATTTTATTTTTTTTTAAATATATTTTTTTGGGTCACATCCCAGTGTGCAGGGATCCGCAGGTTCCCTGAGCGATCCATCCTGTTGGTGTGTTAAAGGGAACATACAACTAAAAAACTTTTTTAAATGAGAAGATTTCATAAGTTTGTCTGATCTAACACATCTGTCAAATTAAAAGCTCCCCACCTGTCATAACACATGATTTTCTTGCAGACACATGACTTGATAACTCCCTGGGTTTACGCTTTGAGGGGAGTGTTGGCCGTGTTTTGCCTAAACTCATCCTCTTGGCCAAAGCTGTCATGTTTATTTTCTTAATCCCTTATTTATCTATTCGAATGTGATGCTTGGAGCCAAGAGCCCTGGAACCGGTGGTTTACATCTGCTAGTAATCGACGGAGGTAAGGGGTCAGAGGTCATGTAATCCACCGAGCGGTGATAATGGCAGAAGCAGCTGTTTTTCCAGTGAACAAGGCCGTGATTCATATTTTCCAAAATCCACCCCCCCCCAAAAAAAACCCTGTCCGGTCAAACATTGATATTCTTCTCTACACACTCTGTTCTTGCGCAGCTCAATAATGTGGAGAAGGCGGTGGCAGCAGCCCACACCTTCCTGAAGAAGAACCCCAAAGACCCTTATCTGACCAAGAACATGAACTACTACAAGACGCTGTTCGACGTGGAGGAGTATCTCATTGACCACGAGGAGCAGCCGTACGAAGTTCGTATACTAACCACTGCCTTGCTCCCGCAGCTCGCCAGGTGCGGAGAGCCGCTTCTCTAAACCCTTCCCTTTGTTACCCAGAGCGTGTTCCTGAAGAGTGTGACGCTCTACAACAGCGGAGACTTCAGCGCCAGCGCCCGCAACATGGAGCAGGCCATCACGCAGTACTTCGACGTATACGACCTCTGCCTGGCGGGCTGCGAGGGTTCCTTCGAGATCTTGGAGTTCAAGGACTTCTACCCGACGCTGGCAGGTGAGTGGAGAGCAGCTTTGGCTGGTATCAGCGCGTTTTGGATGTGAAAAGTAACACGTGCTGGTCGTTCTGCTCGCCCGCTCCTCCCCTCTCCCCTCAGATCTCTACACGGACGTGCTGAAATGTAAGGTGAAATGCGAGGAGAAGCTGACACCCAGCGTCGGCGGCTTCTTCGTGGAGAAGTTCGTCGCCACCATGTACCACTACCTCCAGTTTTCCTATTACAAACGTAAGGACCGCGGCCACGGCTCCGGATTTAGGCCTCTCTGAGAGCATGTTGTGCGACAGGCTCATGTGACGTGGATCATCTTGTGTTCCTTCACAGTGAATGATGCGAAGAACGCTGCTCCGTGCGCAGCCAGTTACATGCTGTTTGACCCCAAAGACCAGGTGATGCAGCAAAACATAGCATACTATCGTTTCTACAAGGAGCAGTGGGGCCTCGTGGATAGTGACTTTCAGCCTCGTCCTGTGAGTGAAGACTTTATTTCTTTACTTTTATCCATCTATCTATCTATCTATCTATCTATCTATCTATCTATCTATCTATCTATCTATCTATCTATCTATCTATCTATCTATCTATTTATCTATCCATCTATCTATCTATCTATCCAAGCTGTCCCAGTTTTAAATACTTTCGGAACCACTGTAAACAAGTTACGCCTTCCAGATGGAGACAGGGCAAAAAGGCAGTAAACAAAAAGAGAATGGGCCAGACTGTTGTTGTTGTTGTTGTTGTTGCTGCTGCAGGGCCATAAAACTGTTTTGCTCTCGCCTACTGTTTTGCAGGAAGCCTTGAAGTATTTCAACCAGACGACCAAACAGGAGGAGATGCTGGAGTTTGCACTGAACTACCTACAAACAGACGATGAGGTGCGTTTCTATGGCTGTAGATGCAAACACACGGGAGGCATTGTCTTTGGGCTGCACGGTGATACTGCAAGCACAGTAGTCATGCCTGAGGTCCAAATGAAATCACATTTAGTTATGAAGTTTGCAATCAAACACAATGTGAATTAGTTGTTTGTTTTTTTTTACAATTAAAAGGAAGAAAAGACAATGTTTGTGGAAATACCAGAAATGCTTCTTTTAGCAGCTGGAGAATTGTCTGTGTTCGACAGACAGCAGCTGAATACAAGTGGCTGGTTGTTGCCATAGTATCTATGTGTATATATATTCGTGTGTATGATATAGATATCTATCTATCAATCTAACTGTCTATATATATATAGACAGATAGATTGATAGATATATAAATTTCTTGTGTTTGGTGCCAGAATTTTTTCTCAAAGGGAAACACAGGACATGATATTTAATTCACCGATAAGATATATATGCTGTAGCAGGAAAAAAATTAAGGTAATTTAATTTCAGTTTGACTTTAAAGGGAGCTTATGTAACTTTTTTTTGACGACGAGTGACAATGGAATATTGTTAAAATTCAAAATATATCGCAACAGTGATACAAGCAGAGAACTATCCTGAAGTCAGTAATCTGACTCAGTAATGTCTGTAGTACCTAGTGTGTATATAAACAAACTCTGCTAGCATTAGCCACCGGAGGCTACTGGTCATACCAGACCAGAATCCATCCTTGTATTTTTAAGGGGAAGAATGTGTCATTCATTATTTTTCATATGTTTTATATAGTCTTGCTTTAAAAGAATACATCTGTATTATTGCTAAACTCAGCTGGTTAGAAAAATGACATATTCTAGCATATTCTAGACAGATTGAACGACTAGCTCACGTGAATCACAGACTTCTAGATTTGTTTTTTTACTTACACCAAGCGGTGTCCAACTGTGCTGATTTTATCCAAGGATGTTTTCAGATAGTCATCCCAGAGATTTTTTACTTATTTATTTAATTTTTTTTAACTGCAAAATTCCATCCAACTCCATTGTTCTGAGTTGGAAGCAGAGATTCAGGAGACAAACATCTCAAAACCTCAGCAGATAAAGCTCCATCTGAAAACTGTCTGCATGACTAGACAACCCCACGGGTATGAAAGTATGAAAATATTCCTTTGTGACACGACACTTAAACTCAGCAACGACTAAAGTGGATGATCAAGCTGGAGGTTGTGTCCTTGTTTCCCCAGTAAAAATTTCACGTTTTGATATTTTTTTGGTTTGGTTTTGTTTTTTATGTATATTAAAAGGTATAAACTTTTACTTTTGGGTCGCAGACTAAATACAAGCTGCACAGGGGGAAATATAGATAGATAGATAGATAGATAGATAGATAGATAGATAGATAGATAGATAGATAGATAGATAGATAGATAGATAGATAGATAGATAGATAGATAGATAGATAGATAGATAGATAGATAGATAGATAGATAGATAGATAGATAGATAGATAGATAGATAGATAGATAGATAGATAGATAGATAGATAGATAGATAGATAGATAGATAGATAGATAGATAGATAGATAGATAGATAGATAGATAGATAGATAGATAGATAGATAGATAGATAGATAGATAGATAGATAGATAGATAGATAGATAGATAGATAGATAGATAGATAGATAGATAGATAGATAGATAGATAGATAGATAGATAGATAGATAGATAGATAGATAGATAGATAGATAGATAGATAGATAGATAGATAGATAGATAGATAGATAGATAGATAGATAGATAGATAGATAGATAGATAGATAGATAGATAGATAGATAGATAGATAGATAGATAGATAGATAGATAGATAGATAGATAGATAGATAGATAGATAGATAGATAGATAGATAGATAGATAGATAGATAGATAGATAGATAGATAGATAGATAGATAGATAGATAGATAGATAGATAGATAGATAGATAGATAGATAGATAGATAGATAGATAGATAGATAGATAGATAGATAGATAGATAGATAGATAGATAGATAGATAGATAAATTTCTTGTGTTTGGTGCCAGAATTTTTTCTCAAAGGGAAACACAGGACAGGATATTTAATTCACAGAGAAGATATATATTCTGTAGCAGGAAAAAAATTAATGTAATTTGATTTCAGTTTGACTTTAAAGGGAGATTATGTAACTTTTTTTTGACGACGAGTGACAATGGAATATTGTTAAAATTCAAAATATATCGCAACAGTGATACAAGCAGAGAACTATCCTGAAGTCAGTAATCTGACTCAGTAATGTCTGTAGTACCTAGTGTGTATATAAACAAACTCTGCTAGCATTAGCCACCGGAGGCTACTGGTCATACCAGACCAGAATCCATCCTTGTATTTTTAAGGGGAAGAATGTGTCATTCATTATTTTTCATATGTTTTATATAGTCTTGCTTTAAAAGAATACATCTGTATTATTGCTAAACTCAGCTGGTTAGAAAAATGACATATTCTAGCATATTCTAGACAGATTGAACGACTAGCTCACGTGAATCACAGACTTCTAGATTTGTTTTTTTACTTACACCAAGCGGTGTCCAACTGTGCTGATTTTATCCAAGGATGTTTTCAGATAGTCATCCCAGAGATTTTTTACTTATTTATTTAATTTTTTTTAACTGCAAAATTCCATCCAACTCCATTGTTCTGAGTTGGAAGCAGAGATTCAGGAGACAAACATCTCAAAACCTCAGCAGATAAAGCTCCATCTGAAAACTGTCTGCATGACTAGACAACCCCACGGGTATGAAAGTATGAAAATATTCCTTTGTGACACGACACTTAAACTCAGCAACGACTAAAGTGGATGATCAAGCTGGAGGTTGTGTCCTTGTTTCCCCAGTAAAAATTTCACGTTTTGATATTTTTTTGGTTTGGTTTTGTTTTTTATGTATATTAAAAGGTATAAACTTTTACTTTTGGGTCGCAGACTAAATACAAGCTGCACAGGGGAAAAAAAAAGTCTCTGAGGATGAAAGGGGGAGAGAGATTGGGTAAAGAAGAGAAAGCAGGAGGTGGGTGGGTTTGGGGGGGGGGCTGTGTTTTCTGCCAGCAGCTTGTGGTATGTGGCTGGGAGGTGTTGGCCACTGAGTCTGTGCCACATCTATTTAACTCAGGTCAGCCCCTCCCCGCTCAGCACACTGCCTGGACCTGAGACTGGGGAGAAGGACTCGGACAGAGAGTTCGGGCTAAAGAGCATGTTGCGCAAGTGATGGATTAATATGCACAAGAGGAGACAAAGTATCAGTCTGAGCCAGATAGAGTGGGAGTGAGATACCGAAATATTTGCTCGACTGAGAGTGTTTTGTTTAAACTTTTTAGGACGTGGTAAGTCCAGAAGAAACGGCCGCCTCTCAGTCCGAGCAGCCCGACGCCGAGTTTGAGGGGATGGGAGACTATGAGGAGTCATTCCTGGCCGAGTGGTGGCAGGAGCCCAAGACCAAGTGGGACACGGGAGAGGTCGCGGAGTGACATCTGACCCCGTCCGTCCCAGGGCCGGACAGCTGCCCGTCCAGCTCTGCCCCCCCCCAGCCTGTCACGACAACATGCCGAAGAATGTTGACCTCCTGCGGGCTGGATCTCCCATCGGTACTTGGCAGGAGAAGCACGACTCCTCACCAACAACTCTGAGTGAGCTGAAGAGTAAAAGGACAAATTCATCCATCATGTTGATCAGGATCAGAGATTGACATATTCTGTCTTGGCTGTCATCAGCCTTTTAAAACTGTTGTTTTTTTTTATGCCAGTACTTGTTTTGTCCATGACTTTTCTACAGTTTTCACCTAGTTTTTATTTAAAAATAAATTCCTCTGTCTCGTGGTATAAGGAATCCTACATGCAGCTTTTCTTATGCTGAACAGTTTGTCAACGACCGACTGGGTTGTGGTTATGATAATTTAGTCGTAATTAAAATATTTTAATATACCTATTGTGTTTTTGTCATTTAATGCCAACACAGTAGTGTCAATGATTAGTTTACGATAAATTACTTAAATTAATAATTGATTATTATGAAAAAAAATACCAAAAAGCTGCATGTTCCAGCTTCTCCAATGTGAAGATTTGCCCTTTTTTTGCTTCTGTTTTTGTTTTTATCTCGTGAATTGAATACCCCTGAGTTAAAGACTGGGTCAGACAAAACAAACAATTTGAAGATTTTAGTTTGGCCTTTGGGAAACTATGGTGGTATTTTTTTGTGTGTGTTTTGACTAATAGCGAAAAATAACATACATTAATTGATAATATATTAATAAAATATCAGAAGTTGCAGCCTCAGACTGTAGAAGCTCTGGTAGTAATTAATTCCAGGAAACAACATTGATGTCTAGTTTTACACAATTTTTCCCTTAATTACAGTTTGTCCCATGCCCACTGTAATATAGAGGACCAGAGTGTCCATTGGCAGAAATGGAATATAATCTTCATAATTATGTCTTCATGAGCGTATAATCACCTGAAACTAAGAATCATTGTGTTTTCGTTAGCTTAGAATGGGCTCTACATGGGGAGCGGGTCCTCTTCCACGGAGGCCGGCATGTTTTATGTTACCTGAGGGCCACCGTAGTTTCTCCCACAGGCTTGGAAAGGGAGGGGTATCCAGTTGTCAGTCAGTTGGTTGCAATCTACAACCTTGCCACTAGGTGCTACTAAATGATACACACTGTTCCTTTAACATGATGATGATGATTATTATATTTAAAAAAAAAAAAAAAGTATGAATGTACAAAGTCTGATCATCTATATAAACAACAGAAAATGAATATCGACACAGAAAGGCAGGGAGATGTGAGCATAGGTGGTGTGGTTAAATTTTTTAGGATTTTTATTTTCCCTTCATTTCAATCCATCTACAAGCGTTAGTTCAGTTCTTTCTTTTGTCTCAATTCAAAAAGATAAGTGTCTAAAAATACGGGGTAAGATGCATCCCATTCTCTTTTTTTTTCCCCCCTCAACGTCTAGCTGATCAAACAGATTGTATTCGATACCAACTCTGTACATATTGTAATAACAATAGTGCATCCGCCATAGTGCAAAGCTCAAACAAAAACCAAACTGACCTCATACACGCATACAGTGTCAGACAAGCTGCCTCCTGGATCCCGTTCTAGATCTGTTTAATCTCATTTACGAGGGGGGGGGTCATTACAAAGGCTCTGGGCTGTGGCCTTTCCCAAGGGTTTAGGGCTATCAACAAATGTACAAAAGATTCATGACATTTTAGTGATAGCTGGAATGATACGAGAGACGGCGAGACAGCTGGCCCCGCCGTGACGCCACGTTTAAAGACGCATGGACGGCGCTGACCACGGGAGAGATTTGCAAATGCAGGTCGTGTCCAGAGGCTGTTGGCTATTAAGTTCGCTGAAACGGATAAAACTCGCTCGATTTAAACGTAGCTTTAAGTAAAACTTCATACGGTGCATTTAACATTCAGTATATCTTGCACATATTTACAAACGTGTGTGCATACAGTTGGCTAGTGCTCATTTTCTGAAGATACATGGACATTAAAAACTTTTTTTCTCTTATTAATGTGCTGCCTTTATGGTGCTATGGCTGCAGAGCACAACAGTTTGTAGAAAGAAATGATCTTCTAGAGGTAAAAACCTGCCTATCTACCCGTGATAGGAGGAGTGTTAAGGTGTACATGGACACGGCTTCCCCTAACACTGATGTAAACACACGAACATTCTGCCTCTTCTTTAAAAATCTCTCACACCCGTACATTCATTCACTGGGACAGACACACACACACGCTGAACCTCCTGCAAGCATACAAACTTCGGGCCTAAAAAGTGGTGATCACGCACACGGACGAGTATCGTGGAATGTATGTTGGTCGGCCTGCGGCAGGAAACACGAAGTCACGGTCTCTGCTGCTTCAAAGTCCAGTGTTTGAAAATGATCCCAAAACCATAACACCTAGCTTCCTTTGTTTTGTACCTGAAAACTTTTTTTTTTGGAGGGGGGGGGCAGGTAGGATGCCTCAAGTTAAGCATGAATAACAATGAACATAACCGCCATCGTCCATTATGATCAGAAGTCCGTCCTCGGTTTCTCTTTGGGAAACATGCTGACAACAGTCCGGTGTGGGGTTTCTTTTTTCACTTCTGTCCGTGTCGCCAAATTTTCGCCCATTAAAACAGATCGTCGTCCATTTTTAAGACGCGCCTGGTGGAGGCCTGGCCTCCGAGGACACCGTGCCCCAGGTCCGTCGTTGAGAAGAAAGAAAAAAGAAGAAAGCTCCTGTTACATTATTTCATTCTGTTCGATGGCCAGCCTGTGCTGTAGTCCAGCATCTGACTGGGACTCAAGTGTCGACCATGTAAGATTGCGTGCGCAGGCAGGCAGGCATTGGAAAGACACGTCTCGAATGAAATCTGTCCGCCTTTTTTTGAAATGTCCTTTTATCAGACTGTCTGAGATGCGAGGAGAGGAGGTACACAGGCACCGGGAAACATTCTTAGACCCAAAGGTCTTAGACCCGCCGGACTGGAGGAAGACCCTCGGCTTCTCCCACTGAGAGAGCCACCCGCTGGCCCCGAGGCGTGGCCCTGGACACAACCTTCGGCGGCCCGCTGGCAGCAGCCACTGGAGTCATGATTTGGCTGGTGAGAGAGAGGTGAGGGGAGCCCCGCAGGCCCGGAGGAGGAAGAGGGCAGAGCCCCGGCAGGAGGATGGACGAAAAAAAGAGCCGAGGAATCGTTAAACCGGAAGAGGTTTGGAGAGATTTTGGGACTGGAGTGGAAGACCTTTTTTTTTTCTTCTTCTTCTTCTTCTTTTTTTTTTTGTTCCCCTCTTCTCCGATGTGGAAATGACGAGTGCGAGGAGGAAGACGGGAGTAGACAGGACACAGAGACAGAGACACAGACAGACGTCTTATCCCCCACCGGATCTGAAAGGAGTGAAAAACAGAGAGATCATTAACTGGAGGAAAAACAGACACAGATGGCCGCGTCGATGGCAGAAGATGAAGATACTTGGGAAAAAAATGGAAGGAGCCATTCTGCTTTACAATGATAAAGGGAATTTTTTGGAATTGGGGAAAAGGGTGGGGAGATTTGTTTTGTTTTTCTGTTTTTAGCAAGAACTGTTAAAGTATGAAGCATTCAAGCTTTCAAGCTCTGCTGGGATTAACCAAGGGATGATCAGATGGTGGAATAACAAGTGAGCGGCCAAGCGGAGGGAAGGACGCGGTGGGGTGGCATGTTTTTTTCTCCGTGGACAGGACGTCACACGGCCATGGCCCTGCGAGGTTATACCTTCCTCTTCGAATGTTCCTGCATCCCGCGAGCACACGTCAAGGGAAAAGAGAAGATTTCAAAACATGTCAGTGACATCGGGAAAAAATACTCACATTCTTACTGTTTTAGAAGCATATGGTAAAGCTGAGGATTTTGCAGTAGAATCTGCATGAAATTTAAATCCACATTAAAAGTACAGCTGTGCAAGAAAGAGATAATTCATTTTACAGTTATAATTCATCAAAGCATATACAGGATTTAATAAATGTTGACATAAAACATGAAAAAAATGTTTGAATCATTATTTTTCATGTCAGACTCGGTGTTGCACCATTACATCGTCAGATTTTTATGACAGAAACGTGAATCGAACAAGGACTCGGTCGGTCATTCGATCCTTTAGTCATCTACCGGTCCTTTCCAAAATCTTTCTTGCCAGATTTTAGTGGTGACATCCCATGCAGCAGGTCTACAGTCAGACTCCATGGCACTGAGAGGGTCAGTTCCATGGAGTCTGACAGGGGGCGCTACGCCAGACACTGAAAATAAAAAAAAAATCCTGTTCACAGCTCATGCACACATACACAGACATTTACCTTTGACCCTAAAAGGACCGACCACTTGTGGTAAGTCATTCAAATATGGCTATTTCTTTTTTTTATTTTAAGTTAGCCGGGCTTCTCATCAGCCACAACTATCTAATGGATCTAATTGAGGGTTAAGGAGGAGCAGTCCTTTTAGGTCAGAGTATAAGGAGTGAACAATAGCCACCATGCACAGGAGGAGCAGTGCAGGAGAAGCACTGTAGCGAAGGTGTTTGGGGGGAGGCTGACTAGAGGGGGAAAAATAGGAAAATGCAGGCTAAAATAGCACCATAGTTAAAACCTTGAATCAAGTTGGCTAAGTTTGTCCACTGTAAGTTTTTTTTTCCATTACTACACAGAGACAGAGGCTTTGAGGTGGGTTGGGGGGAAAAGCTGTAGATAGGGGGAATTTCCAGATGTGGCACCAGTGGAGTAAGTCACATCTGTTCTAGTGGCCTTGAGAGATGTGCTGCAATGGTTCCTAGCAGAAAAATAACATCTTAGTCCTGCCCTACTATCACTGCAGAATGCTGAGCTGGAAAAGGGCAGGGAGGGGAAGGAAAGGTGCAGGGTAGAGCTCACTGTTGGTTGCAGACTTGATCAAAGTAAATTAAAAAAAACTGGTGTGATGTTTCATATGGATTCAAACGGCAAAAGCAGTCCAAGCATTAGCACGTCTCAGACTCGACTCCCCGTTGCCCCCCCCCCGGGTTTGTGCGATGACTTGCAAACGGGCGTCTATTTTAGAGGGGTGAGAGTGGGAGGAGCGGGGGACGAGGAGGGGGGGTCCTATAGGTAGAAGCAGACAGGTACACAAAGGCATGCCAGAACTCTTACTTAAATCCCCATCCTGTTCCCCCTAGGACTATAGCTGCCAGGAGAATAGCACCTGCGATGGACCCTATTATGATATTGGTGCCACTGGGACCTGCGCAGAGGAAGGGGGGGGGGCGGAGGAGGAGGAAGAGGAGGAGGAGGAGGAGGAAGAGGAGGGGCAGAAACAAAGGAAACACCACTAAAAAACACAGGTCAGAGGACAGCATCAACACGGTACATCAACGACATCGAGTAGAGAAAGAGAGAGATGGAAAGAGGCAGATGGTAGGATACCTGCTGACAGAGAAAGAGAGAGAGAGAGAGAGAGAGAGACGGGAAAGAGGAGGAGACTGGCACGTGGGGGGTGGAGGTGGGAGAACGCGTGGGTGAGCGAGGGAGGTCAGGGAGACAACAGTTACAAAAAAGACAAAAAAAAAACAAAAACAAAGGAGAGAGTTTTATTACTTTTGGTCTCATCCCCACTGTCCTGCTCTTTCAGCGGGGCACCCTCTTGTTCAGGGTGACTCCGGCTTTATTGGCCCTATGAGAGCAGCTGCTCTATATCTCTGTGTCATTGGCAGACTGCAAGAAAGCAAGGGAGACACATGAAGATGGCATCGCTGCAAGACGTACATCACCACCGTGCACACATACGCACCGACAACGCCATACGTCCACATATGCTCTAATGAATAATCAGGTCTCAACACACTCCCCCAACACCGAAAAACCAAGACGCAGTGGGAGGGGGAAAAAAAAAGCGGGGCGCGGTTCTAAATATTGAGGCCGACTTTCTCACAATAAACAGGTGGAGTATTTCTCCGTCTTTGAGGAAAAGATTTTGTGCTCCGCCTCGGTGCATAAAGGAGCTACAGCGATGATGGGTAGAGATTATGAGAGGGAGGGGGCATGAGAGGGAGACAGGAGGAGAGACAGGAGTGAAGTTTTTCGGATGCGCTATGGACCTTTCTTCTCCGGGCCGGCCGGGACCGTGGGCTCGGGGATGGGATCGAAGACGCTGCAGTCCTTCCCGGTGTAGTCCCGGTCACAGATGCACTTCACCTCGTTGCTGCAGGTCTGTCAGAAGGAGAGAAAGGGGGATGGAAATAAAAGTGCGATATACCTGCTCACGGACAACGACGAGCGCAGGGAAAAGGTAAAACCCGCTGTGTAGCTAGTTTACATCCATTTGGTGATTTGCAGGCGTCTATGTTAAAATGGGCAGAGTTTAACTGAAAAAAGTTTTTATCTGGGTGACATATAATCATTTTTTCAACGGCCTTTAAATGCCAATATCTCAGCACATAGTTTGGACCCCTTTCACAGTGATATATATATATGTATATATATATATTGTCATTTAAATGCTGTAAAAATCAGTTATATGCAACATAAACATCTTTTGCCTGAAAATACTGAGGTAGATAGTAAGGGAGACTAAAGATTCAAAATAAAAACAATGCCTTGAGATAAAAGTGAAGAAGGTTCTACAGACATGTTAGATTACAGGTTCTAAAATTCTCTTGAAGCAAAGGTAATACTTAAGCCCGGTTTTGGCCGAGATGTCTGGACATCCTTGGACCATTATTTGCATGCCGGTTCAATTTTTTTTTTTTTTTTACCCCGTGGTCGGAGCAGATCCGCCCGAAGTTGGATCCCGGACATGTGCTGAGGTTGAACGCCGCCACAGGGAGGCAGCGTCGCTCCAAACACATCATGTTGGGACCGCAGGGAGTGCCGTCCTCCACGTAGCCCAGATCGGAGCCGTCCTCCAGCAGAGCGTGGCCGCCTCTGAGCGGGGCATCCAAGTATGTCAGACAGGTTGGAGAAAAGAGGTAGAGCCAGACATTTAGGGACACGGCGTTCTAGTCGTTGAAGCAACTTAGATGGATGTGACGCATTTACCTGCAGTCCAGGTACTTGTTCTGATGGTACAGGGTGAAGCTGGTCACCTCACCCTGCAGGTCTCCAAACTTTGGCTTCATCGTCACGTTGGCGCAGAACAAGAAGCCGCATAAAACATCCCTGGAGAAAAAACAACAAAAGAAAATTGGATGAGGGAGAACGATGCACATCAGGCTGGGGCTATGTTCCAGTTCCTTTTGTTTACAAAAGTTGAAAAAGCTTCAACATTTAAGCCAAAGACACTTTATCTAGGCCATTTTTTGGGTCATCCAGTGAAGGGAATCGGGGGCGCGTAACTCACGGCTTGTTGCACTGCAGCCAGCCTTGGCCTTCGGGACCCGGGCCGCAGTTGCCTTTTTCCGTCCCCTCAGCATTCAGCTTCTCGTAACAAAACCTGTCCGCTGAATCTGGGAGGACGAACAGACACATGTTCAGGGGCTGCAACCAAGCCGCAGTACACGGCGAGGCCATGAAACGAGCGCATTGCCTGGTTTCCTGCTGTGCCGTGCATGTGCTCTTTACTCACTGTAGCCCCAGAGTCCCCTGCACTGTCCATCGCGAGTCCTGCATCGTCCGCCGTAACATCGTCCCTGATGAAAATGAGGGAACAGTGATCAGGTAGACGTACAGAGTGAGCTGCAGGTTGGAGGGGATCCCACGAACCAGCCCTTACCTGACTGCTGTCACACATGTAGCCATCGAGCTTGTGGACATTATGAGGGCACTGCAAGAGGAGAAAAGTAGACAATGCACTTGATTCTCTGGCTGACCTTCACGGTGTTTCGGTCCAGCGTTACGCACGGTCAACTCTACCTGGCTGGAGTCCCCGGTGCAGGTCTCGGGGATGTCGCAGTCGTTCACGGCATCTCGACACACCACGCCTCTCCGCTCGTACTGGGGGCACGGCACGGAAAAGACAACGGGGTAAATGTACTTCAACGGCTACCGCACAGGTGCTATCTAATGCACGTGACTGGCTGTCTGAAGAGTTTAAAAATGTAGTGATAGGACGTGACATTTTTGTGAAAAGTAGTCTTGCAGAAATAACCATTACAGAGACAAATACCCTTCCCAGTTTTTTCTTTTATAGTTTTCTTTTTCTTGTGTGTTCGTTTTTTTCTGGCTCTCTGTAATGCGGGTCGGCCTACCTTGCAGCCACTGCAGCAGAGGCCATTACTGCACATGGCATCGTGGGTAAGGGTGCACTTCTTACAGCAGGCTCCTCCGCTACGGGCGCACTCCTGCAGCCACAGACATGGAAAAACAAGTCGTGAGCCTTGTCTCAGAAAAAAAAAAATCCACTACACCCTCCGGGGGCAGAGCACGGGGGAGGTGCTGCCCGTCTGCGGCAGGTTAAAGAGCCGGCTCTCATGCTGCGATGTCCGAACTGGCCACTCACCACCTGGGATCCGCAGTCACACTCCTCCCCTGGCTCCACAAAGCCATTCCCACACTCCGGAGGATCCAACAGCTGACAGAGACAGAGAGGGACATGTTTGAGCACATATAAGTGGGAGGCCGATGGACAACAGATGAAATGTGTCAGAAATATAGGAGGTTGTTGGCTGGAAAGAAAGAAAGAAAGAAAAAAAAAACTTTCTCAAGTAAGTAAGTAAATATGTGATCCGGTGGAATTTCGGATAGTTCATTAGTCTATGTATAATGATACTCAGAGAATCCTGAGACTCCTGTCACCACATCCTACAGGCCCACATGGCCCTCACCTTGTTGGGCTTGTTGAAGAGGCAGCTCCCACCCCCCTGGAGCAAGAACTGGATGTACTCGTCAACACTGCAGCGAGAAAACTTTCTGGGCAGATAGTATCTGTGTTCACACACATAAAACACACGCACACACACACACACACACAAAGATTGAGATCAGGACATGACAAATAAAATAACATTTGAAAAAACAGGCCCAATGCATTTATGCCAGTAAGTAATTCCAGATTTACTGTGGGTGTCCGTGGCATCACTTTGCAATCTGACAGAAATGTTACCATCTGTAGTAAGAAATTACTCGAAGTCTTTATTGTTCCATCTGTTAATTAGAGCCAAACTCAAATCTCCCGTATAGTAAATGCTTTTAATTCACCGTTCTTTTATAGTGGACGGCACGGTGATGTCTGATGTTGGGACAAATTTCCTTAAAGCAACAAATGCAAGCGGTGATCATCACCGGCTCGGGACATCGGAGACCGAGTAAAAGTCAGAGCGTCCCTCCGTGACAGGAGTTTAACTGACTAATTGAGTGAAATGAGCGGAACAAATCGCAGAGTTGAGGGAACGCGGCGGGAAAAACAAGGCCTGTGGTAATGAGGAGAGAGGTGTTTTACAGGTGTTTTGTGTTACGGGGGGTTTTTTTGTTTGGTTGTAGTTGTTGCCCTCGTCCGCGTAACAAGGATCTTTACCCCGTGTCTTCCATGATGCAGCCCAGCCAGGCATCCGGGCACCTGCAGTCTCCTGTGAAGAGGAGCAGAAGGAAGAAGGATGCAGATGAGGGGTCGTGGTGTAAGTAAATCAGGGGAAAAATAAGACACCTCCCGCTTCACATGCTGCGCCGAGTCTTGAGAAGCAAAGAAGAAAAGCCTCTCCATAGACCCGATTCCTTTCCCAGCGGCGGAGCTTTGGGGCTCAGGGCTCGCACTGAGCTCCTGCCCTGGCATTGAATAATGGACCCGGCGGCTCTTCACCATTAATCACACAGCCCATTGTTCAGCGGAAACGATGCTCTAACGATCACCCCCCTCCCTCCTGGACGCAGGTAGCTAATCACCGAATGGAGAAGTCTAATTACAGAGGAGAAGTGCCGGGCATGGAGAGCAACGTGCAGCCGGCGCTCTCAGCCAACACCACCCCCAACTACCACAACCACCACAGCAAACATGGCCAACACCACCACCAACTACCACAACCACCACAGCAAACATGGCCAACACCACCACCAACACACCCAGCTATCACCCCCCCCCCACCCCATGCTCTGCCTCTACTCCCTCCCACACTGATCTGCCTCTCCCTTCTTTGCTGATTTATTCAGCCTGTTTACGGATCTCCCCCTAACCTGCATCGTAAAGCTTTCTGTTTTGACTTTTACCTGCAGAGTTACGGGCGTTGTTCCACCTCATCCCGACGTTCTGGCCGAGACTCTGGCACAAGGTGATGGCCATCGCACCGACGTTCCCGTACTGAAACGGACAGATGTAGAATCTGTACGTGAGAGCTTTGTTTTGTAGGATGGGTAGAACGCTAATAGAAAAACCCTAGGGGTAATTCAGGTGGCACTAATGGGACTGTGTACAAAAAATGCCATTAGGTGGATTGTGTCACCTTTGTAGAGAGCCAGGTTAGATGCTTCCCGGTGATCCCAGGCTTTATGCTAAGCTAAGCGAATCATCTCTTGGCTCTGGCCTCACATTTAATAGCCAGATATGAGCACAGCATCAGTTCTGTTGCAGCAAAATGTGAAACCTCTAATAATCAAAATAATTAGACAATTTTAATGAACCAGCCCTTCTTCAAATCATAGTTTAGTCCTCTCAAAGCCTGAATAAAATAAGCTCAGTTTTGATTTTTGAATTTGAATTTTAACAGATCTCAACTTTAAAATGACATGAATTTGAGAAAGTCTATCTGAACTAATATTCTGCTTTGTTTTGGGCCATTTAACTTAGTTTTACTAATGAGGGGCTCAATTTAAGAATTGTGCATCAGAGATGAGATTAAAAAAAAAAAAAAAGATATGGTTCGATCATTTCGAACTCCGTTTAGATAAAACCACGATTTGCCGCGGTTTTCCGTTTGCCCCTGTCGATGCAACAGCAAACGTGACGTCTTCGGACGGTGCTCACCTCATTGATTCCCCCTCCCCTCGTCAGAGAGCACACTCCCCCTGTGTAGGCCGTCCCACTGCGGCTGCTGTGAAACGTGCGTCCTCTGAGGTGAAAGTAAAAAAAAAAAGAAATAAAAATTAGATGCTCAACCGGCAACCAGACGTCAAGCATCTGCAGAAATTTGATTTTCTATTTCAGCCGTCTCACGAGAAAAGTTGGACGACGTCGCTCTGCTCCTTGATGTTGTCCTTCCTGTACTTCATGAAGTTCTGCAGCATTATCAGTGGGTCTTCAACTACTGGCATCATATTTTTAGAGGTCCAGGTCTCCATGGCAACCAGCACGATCCTTGTGTTCAGCTGCTCCTTGTAGATCTGGGGACCAAAAAAAAAAATGCCCGTCAGTCTACTGCTTTCCTTGGCTTGGCACGGTACATGGAGAACCGGGGGCTATCTGGGATAGATTATTTTTAAATTTAGGGAAGGGAATGCACACACGTATACACACACACACACACACACACACACACACACACACTTTCTGACAGGTGGCGGTGTGTGTATGCAGAGTTTAGCAGTGGGAGGATCATAATCCTACAAACAAAGCTCTTACCGCATCCGCCATGTTGACCACTGCTTTGGCAAAGTTCTTGGTTTGGCTGCTTGAGCGACGCAGCTGTACAAACTGTGGGAAGACAAAGATACACAGATGGCTTGAGAGATGGATCACACACACATACACACATGCAGTCATGGTTGCACCTCTGTACTTGTACAGGACCCTAATCAATATAAGGCATATAAGTTTAAAGGAATGTTCCACTGATTTTATTTATATGTGTCGCCCACATCAGCAGCCCACAACGTTTAATGTTTAATGTTTAACTTGCCCCTTTCCAGCAGCCCAAATGTTATTTTTATTGTGCCAGAGAAGGTAAACACGCATTTCAAACTCACCATTTCGTTGTCGTTGACCACCATCAACTCAATATATTTGGTCTCAGTCTGGACAGAGGGCTTGCGAGCAGATCTCTTGGATCGCCTCAGCCCCCCCGACGCCTGCCGCTCCCTCATTTGGTCCGGTCTGTCGTCACCGCCATCGCCCCCTCTGCCTTCCAGCCCGCTGTCGTCTGCACAGTCTGGACACACAGACAAGCAGAGCTGCAGGCGGTTTTGGGCAATATCAAGGAAATAATATTAAGGAAGTTGCAGTGCCACAAATTACTATCTCAATTTCAAAACGCTGCAGTTTCCAATTAGAAAAGCTGTGACTGTCACTAACCCTGTTTGAACTGACTAAAACGACGTCCCATTTTCACATTCGTTTTGTCTGAGCTCTCCTCTCTCACTATTGTGGACAATTCCTCTCTTTTTGATTTCACCGAGAGAAGAATTAGGACTAATTCAAAATTTGAACGCGAGAGAGAGAGAGAGATTAGAACTGCCTGTACTGGAGCCTTATTGGACAGTATCTTAAAGAGCACCTATGGAATATTAGGTAACATTTGTTTTGAAATTATAGATCTTATTTATCTAGCTGAGGGTGGAGTCATTTTAAAATGTGATAAAGGAAGGATTTAAAAGGCAGTATTATACTGAGATGATATGTTTGAAAAGTAGTTGCTGGGCACTTGTGTACCTGGGCAGTGGGGGGAAAGTCTGATATCGGGCATCCTGCGGATTAAGTGAGCGCCATCCTCCTATAAGGGAAGACATCCAGGTGACATTAGGCACGTTGGGACCCTAAAAGCTCAGTTAGATCCTCTATCATGTCGATCGACAAAAAAATCAGTAGTGATCACGACGACTTTGACCCGTTACCTGATTGGTCCCGTTTTGAACCGGCTCAATCCCGTAAGAGAAGAAGCCGTCGGAGAACACGCCGCTGGGAGCCGGCGAGAGGACGACAGCGAGATGCAGAGCAGAACGGGAGAGAAGTACAGAATAAAAAAAGAATGTATATAAATTAAGCAGGAAAACTTTACTTTTAACTTTACTACTAAGTATTTTATGTTACAAATAAAGTTTTATCACGGGCCTCACCACAGGCCGTGGCAGGTGGAGACAGCCGCCCAGGATTCCGGTAAACCCCTTAACCTTCCCTGGTAGTAGCAGTGCTCCCCTCCCTGTGGACGCAACGCACCCGAGATTCATCAAACAGACACTACTGACACACTTCAGGCGTTTACACTTCAGCGGCCATCGTGATCGGTCAGCTCTGACGAAAGAGGCCTCCCACAACCCCCTTCATGCGCAACTCCCCTCTCCATCTTACATGGCGTTGATGGAACAGTTTCTGACCTACTTGCGCTCTGTGCTTTACTCCACTCTGCTCTGCTCCACTGACAACAGAGATGGAGGTAGGCCCGGCACAAGGATCTCTTCAATAAATCAACACTCATGTGGCCCACACAGTTAGATCTGAGGATTTAACATGGAGTAACTGTGCTGCAACTGAAAGACACAAGATGGGAGCAAAAAAAGACATTTGGCGCTGCTCTTTTCTGTCCTTTTTACACAACCTTGGCTAACACATCAGAGCCCCAGCTTTCATCTCCTGCTAGCACCCCACCCCACACACACACACACACACACACACACACACACACACACAAACACACGCACACATGCACGCTAAAGAAAAAAAAGTGGGCACACTGCATCACAAGGTGGCAGCGGTCAGGACGAACCACCAGGCGAGGTGAGAAGAGCGAGAAACACGTTTTCACCTGGATCAAATCGAGTCCAGCAGGGTGCCTCGGCCTCGCAACAACACCTCGGGCGAACAACGCCCCAGTTCTCTGACTGACTGGAGAAAGGGTTCGGTGACGCGCTGCACCTGAACGCATCACGCCCCTGCTGCATCCGGTGCCCGGCAGTGGCGTCAGAGGCGTCGGGCGAGGCCTCCATCCAGCTGAGCGACAGTCTGGCATGACTTGAGGCTCTGCAAGCTTCCTGTCCCCCAGCCGACAAATCTGGGAACGTACTCCTCGTCTATATGGACACATACATCTCCCAAAATTACACCCCCCCCCCCCTGATCCGTAGCCTCATCTTGCTGTTGTACCTCCTGACATTTTACTCCTCATTTTCCCTCCTCTCTGCTCCCCTCTCACCCCCTCACCCCCCCGTCTTCTTTCATTCTCTTCACTGCCAAGAACTTAATGACACTGCTGAGCTAACTGGTCGCTATGGAAACAGGCTCGTGATTGGTCAGGGGGACTGAGGGAGAGTTTGGAACGACTGTGGGTGGGGACGTGGAGCGCTGGTTGGGCGGGAGGGTGGGTGTCTGGGGAGGGGGTGGGGGGGCATTTGAGTGGCAACAGCACAGAAAAAAAACAAACAAAAACAAAAAAAAATAACAATAACAAAATAAATAAAGAGAAATCATTAGGCGTCGCCACTCGCAAACAGAACACAGTGACATTCCTCTGGTTTCCCAAGGACGTCAAGGCTTTCATCCAGTATCTCTTGATGATTCTCTCTCTGAGCTCAAGGCTTTACACCACAGGCTCTCGCTGCCTTTTCTCCCTCGGCTGTCTGACAAAGGCCACGGCGGAGAGGCGGTCGCACGCGCCGCAGGCACGCAAACCCACGTACGCACAGGAGCAACTGCAACATGCTTAATCCTAACGGCTGCACGTCAGCCTACTTTTCGTGGCGGAGAGCACACGAAACTGTTTCCATAAATAGATAAAACGGCAGGACGGGATCAAACGGTAGAAACTTCAACACAGTGACATCACAGTGGCATTTATACATTATAAAAGAATCAAGGGGAGAAGAATCAAAAAGCTGGGCTGTGGTTTCTGAAATGAGGCTTATATCGCACTGACCAACATCAGGCGACCTTAAAATATAAATGAGACATAGGAATTCTGACAAACAAAACTTGAAGTTAATTCTGGGATCCACCAGAAACCAGCAGCCAGTGACGCCTCACTTTCTGCTTGGCAATGAGCCGAACGCCGCGCCGCATATCCGGTCATCCCATTAATACGCCGCAAAAAAAGGGAAAGATAGGAAGAAAAAATCCTTACCACAGACTGCGAGGGTCTGCCGTCCTGGTCAAAGTGCCGTTCCACATATTCCGAGGACAGGAGGTGACTGAGGACGGACGAGAGAGACCGTGAACGTCTCGCCTCTGTCGCGGTGTCAATCAAAACGGGCTTCATTGGGCATTGGGGGCATTTCTCCCCCACTTGCTCTCCACTCAAATGCATTTTTACAAAGAAATAGCGAGCACGTCGACATGAGGCATTAATAACAAAAAAACAAAAACAGTGGATCCTCATAAACATCAAGCCGCGCACACGTTTGTGTGTTTGTGTGTGTGTGTATACCACATCTTGTCATGTAGCATAATACAGGCGCTAAGTGCATTTGCCTAAGTGCGGGGAAATGCTAATGAGAACGGCTGCAGTGAATTATGAGCGTCCACTGAAACAAGCGTGCATGAAAAGGCAGATGATTTTTGGATGACGATACAAACTGGTTTAACTCCAGGTCCAGGGTGAAGGTGTGTCCAAAGGCTTCCACTTGGAAACAGCTCTGGGCCAGATGGACACGCTGGGGGGGGGGGGGGGGGTGACGGAGAGAGATTTGACAGCTGATATATTAAAATGACACAAAGAAACAATTGTGGTTAAGTGTGTTGCTCTGTAAAAGCCACAGAGTGAATACTGAAATAGTCTCATGAATAATTCAGCAGAATCAATGGTGTGTGCTCTAAAAGCATCTCAGCAGTTGAAATAATATGATTGATAAAGTCGTCATTGATCAACACTGGCTGCCAGCGTTCAGGACAGGCACGACCGGCGGAGAGCTGGGGCTGTCCGAGAGCTAAGCGACGAGTTTTTGTGAGAGATGGATGGCGAGGGGCTTGACAGAAGGAGGGGAGGAGGAGGAAGAGGAGAAAACTTTACAGGTCTCGTCTTCATTCGGCCAAGCTGTGGCAGCGTCCCTAATGGACAGCTGCCCAGAGCCTGGGGAGTCGAGGGGACGGCGGGGGCCAGGAGAGAGAGAGAGAGAGAGAGAGAGAGGGAGGGGGGGTTTACTGCAGACTAAACAGCGTGTCTCCTCGGCAGCTCTGACTGTGCCAGCGAGGCTTTGATCTCAGTCTGGAGGTACCAGGCTGCAGTGAATCACTGGGCTTTTACAACGAGATGCATCACTATCCAGGAATCATCCCCTGCAGTGAGTAAGGACGACAGATTTCCTACTACTGTCTTGGAGAGGCTCGGGCATGACGTCCACAGGCGGCCCGGCTCTTTTCAGCGACATCTTTTCACTGCTTTCGTGTTCCAATGATTATTTGTGACTGTTCTCGTGGTGGTTGACAGAACAACTCGCTACCAAATCCGCTCAGAACCCGTTCTCCTGCACAACCTTCCTCAGTGGAAGGAGTTCGCCCAGGTGCCATGAATTTGAGGCGAAGTTTAAGGATTTCTCGCCTGGCTTCAGAGCTGACACTGAAAGGTCACCCTTGACAACAATCCCTCCTCAAGGTCCTTTTGGTAGCTGTTCCGGAGCTTTTGATCGTATTGAATCATACTTTTCCTCTGGACAGATCCATGCCGCTACACCTTTTAATAAGCCACAATGGATATTAAAATGTAAATTTCTGGTTATCTAATTTTAAAAAACCATTATACATTTTCACAAAACGATTGCAATGCCAGAAACTATGGCAGATTCCATTGTATTTAACTAAAAAATACTAGATTTCTTTTTTTTCATGGATTTATCCCAATAATTTCTGTATCTCATTTATCTCATGTGACACGTGTAACCAGTATCATCTATATCAGACATTAGATGTATATTCGCCGACAAACCAATGAAAATAATATCCTGGGAAGGCATATCCACATCAGCTCGAAGACAACTGTGCTAAAACATGAACAACGCAACATCTTATGACTTGCGCATCATTTCAACTTAAAGAGAATCCACGATGAGCATGTCATCTCACGTAAAATACCCAAATCAGTAGAGCGAAAACGCTGCCTCATCTATTTTCAATGCAGCATGATGTGACAGGAAAGAACGGAGAAGTTTGGCTCGTCCGCTGCTGCTGCATCTAAATTTATCTTGTCCCTCATTCCAAGCGTCTTCAATATTTTAAAAAACAAAACACAGCAGGTTTTCGCCAGTGCAGCAGCTGAAATGGGGACCTCTGATATCTCATTTACTTGACTTGTGTCATCATTTGCATCTTATGAATGTATTTAAACTGTTGTGTTTTTTTTTAATGATGTAGCATCAGTCTTGTTCAAGACGGCTCCTCCTTCGGGGACGACAACATTCATCTTAAGTGTAAGGCTTCAAACATGTGAATCCAGTGTGCATCTAAATGTATTCTCTCATAACAGTTATATGAGCTACATCATATCAGCATGAGAGAGAGAGAGAGAGAGAGAGAGAGAGAGAGACACACACACACACATATACATACAGAGTGGGAGAGAGAGAGAAAGATGGAGAGGATGGGGAGTGCTCAAACCTCTTGGACCATGCAGCACTTCTCACACAGGCCTGTTTCATAATTAATGGGGACATACTTCAACACACGACTGAATAATGAAGAAGTCGGGGGGTTCAGCACGGCAGCCGGCTGATCGAATGCAGTGACTGAATCGTGGGGGGGGGGCTGAGCTTTGTCCTGTGGAGATGAAGGGCCCCTATGAATGTGCACGCAAACACTGAAGCAGCTCTGTGATTAACCGGGCATTTTACTGCCGTCCTTGCTCAGCCCGCGCAAAGCGGGTCAGAGGGCCCCCGTTTCAGAACTTGTTGCCAGATGTTGCAGCCGGATCGCCCCGAGTTTAGCCGGAGAAATAAACGGCTGCAAAAGCAGCGACGCCTTTCCGTCTCGGCTTCATCCGGCCGACTTTACGTCGCTGTGGACATTCGAGAGGGGATTTTTCCGGGACTAACTAGGTCAAAGCCACGAGGAGCAGGGACTGCTGCAAGACGCCACCCTGCTCTGTCATCCCCTGTGTAGCAGGGGCTGCGTGAGCAGCACAGAGCTGAGCGCTGCACTGTTTTACAGACACAGGAAAAATGAGGTTCCCTTCAGCAGGGCAACAGCCTGTCTTGGTGCTGTCACACCCCAATATGTCCACACAGACCCGCTGCAGTTCCCCCTACACAGGATTTTCTTCAGTAAGGATGCGAGCTGAGCTATAGACGTAAGATTGTTGAAGGTGCAGAATTCCTTTATCTGATTGTTAAGCTGCAGACCCACATTTTATATGCTTTTGGTCAAAGAAAAATATGAACCTACACCTAATGTATCTATCTGTAATATACGAGGTAGTAACGAATTTTATGATTTAAAAAGCTATTCTCATACCTTGTCCAACTGGGCTACTTTCCTTTTAATCAAATTATAATGAGATGAATCAAGTTCTCATTTTGCTGAGACGTTGTCAAAGACCCCCGGGTTTCCCTGGCCCAAAAAATTAAAAGCACTGGGTTGAGAATTCGCATAGAACAGAGAGGTTCGGTGTGAAAACGAACACACTCTGAGATATGAGAGTGACACAGGAGGAGTACCCGGGCTAACGACTTACCGAGGCGTCCCCGGTGCTGTTCTTCACCCTGGTATCCAGGTAGCCGTGGGCCAACTCCCCCTCCGACTCGATCCGCTGCACCAGCCGCTTCGGGTGGGTGACCTCGGTGGCGGCGTCCCCGCTGTCCGGCGGGACGAACCAGTTCCACGGGCCTCCATCCTGTGCCGGGCTCCTGTCCGCACCTGTGCGTGGCAAAACAAGGACACTCAGCACAACGCTGGTAGCTGCGCCGTGTTTGGCGAGGTGCGGACGCGCACCTGAGCCGGGCCTGAATTTAGCCTGGCAGAGTTTGAGTAAGCAAACGGTAGAAAACGGATTTAAAAGTGATGCAGTTTAAAACACTCATTCCTATCAGTGTTTTGGGTTTTTTTACCTTAAGATGTTGGGTGACCTAATTTATCACACTGACCCAGTGTTAACGTTTTGTATGTCACTGCTATATTTTAAGAAATCTGGTGAATATAATCAGTTTTTGATGAAAAATAATTCATGTCCTCACTTGCCATATATCATATAGGCTCTGTGGTAGTGAGACATCCATATAGACATATTGAAAAGGCCTATATGGCTTTAAAAAATCTCAGAAATAATCAAACTGGCATCACATTGTCTCTGTGACTGACAAAGTTATACCATAGTGTTTTTGCACGTCGATATGATAAACACCGTTGTGAATGGTGACGGGTAGGCTGCGTAAAGGCAGCGGGGCTTCGGTGGAAATGTGTTGATGCAGCAAATCTACCGCATCGGAGAGAGCTCCCAGACCAGCGGGCTGGCTTGGCACCAAGGTCCCGCCACAATAAAATCACACCGGGGTTGAAAAAGTGCTGGTGCAAGGTGGTTGTGGGGGGTGGGGGGCGAAAAGGGGGGTTCCCCCGCGCTTTATCAAAGCGCCCCCCCCTCTCTCTCTCTTACCTGAGACTGCAAGCCTCTCGCCCACTGCAGCAAAGACCATGAAGCACCACACCGACAGCATGATCTTCACATATTCCCCCGGATCACAGCATCGAGAGAGCCGCAAGGTGCCACGGAACCCCGGCCGATGGAGGGGGGAGGAAAGAAAGAGAGAAAAAAGTAGAGCCAAAAAGCAGCAGGGGAGCAGGAACGACGGCGAGGATCCCGAGTGAACCTTCTAAACATCTGATGGTGCGCGTCCTCTCATCTCTCCCCCGTCCCCGTCCCCGTCTCCGTCTCCGTCTCCTCTCAGCTCCGGCCGGCGCCGCCGCGGATCGATCCGGGCCTATGGCTTTGATCGGCGAGGAACCGGGTGCGCGGTGCGTGGACGGGCTGTGTGTGTGTGTGTGTGCGTTATGTGGGGAAAAGCGGAGAGAGGAGGAGGAGGCGGAGGAGGAGGAGGTAGGACACGTGGGACCTTGGTACCCTCCCTCATCCCGTGCAGCCTCCTCCTCCCGTTGCCATGCAGCTCCGCGAAGGGGAGAGGATGCGACAGCCGAGGCTGCCGAGGTGCAGGGGGCCGAAGGAGAAGCCGTGAAGAGGGGCTGGGGCTTCGAGGTTCATGCTTCTTTTTTCTCTCAAATACAGGGGCACGAAGGGGGTGGGTGGGGGGTGGGGGGTCTCGACATGAAAATTAGCCCACAGGTCTGCGGAGGAGGCAAGTGTGTCCCCACCCGGAGACATTACAGGTGACCACAAACCCACCCTGGCAAACATACAGAAAAGGCCTCGCTGTCACAAAGCCTCATGTTGCCACAGACACTCAGGTTCTGTGGAAACCGGTTCGAAAAAGTTTAGGACAGGATTTTCTCCCATATATTTATAACGAGGCCGTGTTTTGCCACTACAAGTCTACAACTACCGTTACTGAGGATTGTTTTTATAAATGATCATAATATCCACAATCTGACTTCTCTGTAATCTGCTTTTGTCTGACATTTGTTAGCCAATAGCCAATCCCACCTTTTCTCATTAACAAAAACTTCACATAAGGCAAAAGTGTGACCTTAAGCAACTTAAACCGAAGCTTTCAGGGATCCTCTTGCAGTAGAAAATGCAGGAACAAGACTGTTTGAAACCGGCGGTTAAAGTTACTTGTTGTCTCTTTGTGGTAAAAAAATACTTTAAGCTCTTTTTCTTGGGTGAATTCAGAACTGTGGAGACAGTAAAGTGCTTGGGTTGACTTCAGATGGAGAAAACATCTTTGTTTTATACAAGGATCGCTACCAAGAACTACAGGACATCGGCTCCAATGAAATGAAAAATAGATTGTTTTAGGCCAAAATGACATTTCAATATCACCCATTTGTCATAGAAATACTTTAAATATGCCAAGAAGAATGTTACAATATAGTTAAATTATCTAAAACATAATCAAGACAATATTATGAAGTAGATATACACTGGCGACACTTGCAGTGATCTAGAAGTAAACATGTCAGGTCCAGCGTGATGTGTGAGTTTAACTGTACATCTCTACGAGGCAGTGTCCCGGCACACAGTCACCTGGCTCCTCACCGAGAACCATAAATCCAATCAAACAGCGGAGCCGAAGGCCTGCAGCGCTCTGCCATGTTTGCTGCCCCAGCCCTGTGACCCGCAGGGTTTAGCCTCCTTGAAAGCAGCCAAGTCCTCCAGCGGACATCCTGCAACACATCCCGGCTAATGGAGGCGCATTGTGCGCTGACAGCCCCCTCTGAATATTTCATCCACCCCCCCCCCCCCCGACCTTTGAGACTAACAGGGAGTGAGAGACGGTGGTGAAGAGATGGTGGAGAGAGTTTTGCAGGAAGAGCGCAGCATCAAGGGCAAAATATGTGCTCCCCCTGCCCCCCCCCCCAAAAAAAGTAAAAATAAAATTAAAAATAGGACGACTGCTGAGAAATTTCATACCCTAACCTCAAAACAGGCATCGGGTCAGTACTGACTGGCCCTTCTGCTGTTAAGTCTGAATTCAAAAAATGTCATCGTCAGCATCTCGCTGTGCCCTGCAGTGGTTCCCATCTGATAAACAGGAGAATGGTTAGTCTTCATGCAGGGGAAACCGATGCGGGTTATTAGGTATTCAGCAGCGGTACGGCTACAACTGCATCGAGAACTGTGAGGAGCCTGGGCTGCGTCGACAGAGCTGGCCGTGCTTCGCATGGACGATTAATTAATAAAGATTAATTACAAAAAATCTCCTCAAGTGGCCTTTTCCTGGAAACAAAATCCTTGTTTATTGAAGCCTGAGACCAGTCCCAAACATTTCACGGCTAATCCCCGTCTTTGAATTTCAACAGAGACAGTGTCACAGGATATATTTACTGCAGAATAACAGTAAACACATTCAGATTTAATCCTTTTAGTACATCTATTATAAAACAAACGTGGAAGGCCCTAACAGAGTGCGGTGAGTGTTCATACTCGGCTGCCAGGGCCCTGTGAGATAGAGATACACCACCCTCTACTGTGCAAGTGGCCCCATCACAGCAACACCCGAAACAGCAGCGCTGTTCACAGCTCCGGCCTCAGCAAGGATGAATCTACAATATAGGAGTGGCTTTTTTTACTCTCCCTTCTCAGTCTTAGGCTACAGTTGGCCACTAATAGAAAAATAGACTTCCTGCTGTACAGTCTTCAGGCCACAGGTGTAATTCTGCTTTTATTAGGTCTGGAGATAATATGGTTTCCCAGTAAGATGTTATTTCAAGTAGAGCCAATGTGATGCGTGGATAAATTTATTCTTTGGAAGAGTTGCACCTATTAATAAAACAGGTACAAATCTGTTTGCTGTTTCTCAATTTTAAAAAAAATCTGTTTTTATTGACTAATTGTTATCACTGTTGTTACTCTTTGTTTACTTTTTTCTATAAAAGTGACACAATCTTGTTCACTCCTGTCACGGGAACTGACGTGTTTGTGTGTGTGTGTGTGTGTGTGTGTGTGTGTGTGTGCGTGCGTGTGCGTGCGTGTGTTGACCTGCCCGCGTTTCCCGTGGGTTTCCACGCAGCTGGTCCCCGCGGAGCGATCAGGTTAATTGCTTTCACCTTTACTGCCGCTCTATCGCCGGGCGTCGAGTCAGCGAGCGGCCATAAAAGAGGCGGACGCGGGCGGCGGCCTCCTCCATTACGCGCGTCTCGGCGGAGAAGCGGCTCAGACGTCGGTTGAAGATGAACGGCGTGCGCAGCGGGAAGCCCGTCGCCGGCCCTCCGCCTCCCCAGGTGTTCAGGTGCGCCCACGCCGCCTGCGGAGCGACTTTCCCCAGGCAGTGGAAGCTGAAGGAGCATGAGACGGCGCACACAGGCGCGGTAAAGCGAAATATTTGAGCCCGAGATGATTAAGTATTTAGAAACCGATATTATAACCGTAAACTTAAAGGTAAAACATCTTATCTTGACTGTTTTAAATGATGATGTGAAGTTTTTCTCTCAACTCGTTAAAACGTCCACAGCGCCCGTGCCTGTGCGCGGTCGCCGGCTGCGGTCGCCGCTTCTCGAGGAAGTCTCACCTGAGGCGCCACGCGCTGCAGCACCAGGGCGTGAAGCCGTTCAGGTGAGTGACGTTAGGGTCGCGTCCGCGCCGTCGTCGGCCCCCACACACCCACGCCCCCCTCACCCATACACCCTCACCCATACACCCCCCCCCCCCACGGCCCTCGCTCAACCCTTTGCTTCGTCTCCAGGTGCAAATTCGCGGCGTGCGCGAGGAGTTTCTTCAACTCGGGCAAACTGAAGAGGCACGTGCGTTACGCCCACGGGGAGAGAAACAAGTACTTCAAGGTTCGGCCGGTTCCTCGTTTGTCCACGAGATGGCGCCAGTAAAACGCGGCTCCACCAACCAGCTCCTTTACGCTTGACTTTGTTTTTTTTCAGGTCTCTTATGTCATTTTAACCACCTGATTTTTTTTTTTCCTCCTTCAGTGTAACCAGCCAAACTGCTCCTTGACCTTCAAAAAGCGCAGGATGTTTAAGCTGCACTTAAAGGAGCATGGAGCTCCTGTTGAGTTCAAGTACGTCTGTGGTACAATATTCGGCCTCACAGAAAACTTGGCTTAGATTCTCCTGTTGAAAAGAAAAGAAACCCCTATAGCTCAAGTTAATGATCAGTCCAGACCAGGAAGATCATGCATTTACCATTTTCATTAGAAGTTTGATGCCGCCATTAAAGGATCTAGCAGATGAAAGGTGTAGTTACAGGGTGGATGTATTGGTTAACTGTGTCTCTACCTGTCTGTCCCTGGTTTGGGTACTAAGGTGTTCAAAGGACGGATGTGCCGCCACATTCGAGTCCCATATCGCCCGCAAAGCCCACGAGAAGAAGCATGCAGGTTGGTTTATTTCAGTCATAGTAAGCGTCCTTTCATCTTCCATCCCTGCCAAATTCCTCCATTTAAAAAATAATCCTTAATTAAAAGGGGTTGTGGCGGCGTTTCACTAACCTGTTGTGTCCAAGGTAATGATTTCAGGACCAATGAAACGCACGGGTATGTGGTTCCTCAAAGGGACCCGGGAGGGAGGCAAATGGTGGTGGTCTTTGTTGCCCAATGCGCTCACCAGCTTTGTTGTCTGGTTCCCTGCAGGCTACCGCTGCCCCCATGCCAACTGCCAGGTGCTTGAACACACCTGGGGGAAGCTTCAAAAGCACATGGCCAAGCACCCAGGTAAAATATTGTTAGAAATCCATCCCGGTGATTTCCCTCGGGGAATGGATGAGGTTTGCTTTTGTTTTTCAGTGTCTGGTGGCGAACGACTGGCCGGTAAAAGTCGCTCTCCTTTCCAGCCACGTTTTCATGCAGAGTGTGCAAGAAGGCGTTCAAGAAGACGGATGCTCTGCGGAGGCACAAGCGGATCCACGCTTCCCATAAGCCCGTGCTGGTCTGTCCCAGGGACGACTGCCAGGCGTACTTCTCCACAACCTTTAACCTGCAGCACCACATCCGCAAGGTGCACCTCGAGCTCCTGAAATACAAATGCTCCTTCCCCGACTGCCCACGAATGTTTGCAATGCGGGTATGTAACATGTCGACTACAACGATCACGGCGAGGAGATATCATGAGATTTTTACATTCAAAGATGTGTCTCAAAATTCTCTTGGGACTTATAACATGCAGAACTGCCATTTAAATGAATGGCAATGATATTCCAACTGGGACACTGTTTACGCCAACCAGACTTATGTAATTATGGACGCTGGTTGTGACGAACACGCCAAGTACAAACTTCGAGCACACTTTACTATTTATAGTTACAATGTGACTGTTCCATTCCACAGGAGAGTATGAACAGACACCTGCTAAGTCATGATCCAAGCGCCACCACTCTGAAGGTAAGTCTGACGTCGGCATCCCAGATCGCAGTTGTGGACTAAAGCATTCTGGTCCACCGGGGTCTATTGATTTTGGATTTCCCTTTAAACCTGTTAAGCAGACTCCTTTGTGCTTGTCGACAACTGAGAGGAATCGGTTTGAGAGTTGGGGGTTTGAATGAATTCATGTCCAAGCATGTCAAGTTTCTACTTTAAGAGTTTAAGGAATACGCTGCTGCACAACCAGCACAACGGCAAAAACGTATTATCCTGAAACTCTAAATTAAAAAAACCCCACTCCAACAGAAACGTCAGCGGCCGAAGAAATCCTGGCAGAAGCGCTTGAACGGACACCACCTGCCCGTGGTGGAGGACAACCTACGTCGACTCTTCGCCCTGCGCATGCGAATCTCCAGACGGGCCAAAGTGGAAACCAACCTCTCGGGCCTCTTCAACGAACGCAAGATCCCCCATTACGTCGACCCAGAGGTCAACCTGCGCAACCTGTTTGGCATCAAAAGGTCTCCTCCGTTGGAGGAGAAACCTGAGGTCGCACCAGTAAAAGGTTAAATGGGGAGGGGGGAAAAAATGCATGCAACCTTTTTGTAGGTTTTGGACTATTTCAATTTAATTTTCAAGGGATTGGAAATTTGGGTCTTTTTGGTTTAAATTTTTTTTAATGTAGCTGACATACATTAAAAATTTTATTTCAATGGAAGTTTTGAATGTCACTTGAAACATTGATTATGTCAAACTTTTGAGAGTTTCAAAGATTGAAATACTTGTAATGTGATATTTGTTGACCCAATAAAAATTAGTTACATTTTGTTCAAAATGGTTGTGGGTTTATTTTTAAATAAATGCTGTCATCTTCCAATTTGTGTTTAGATGAACGCTGCTGGAGGTCCAACTCATTAGCAGCTGCTGGAGGTATCATCTCAGGACCATGTTCAGTACCATTTAATTGCAATGGAAAGAGCGGATCATTGTTGGCACGCTCAAACAGCTGTTCTCCCCGGCATCTATCTTTTGTGCTTGCCTTTTGGCGGCACACATTGCTTGGCATTTGCCGAACACGTTGGAGCTCATTAAATATGAACAAAGGATCGAACATGAGTAAGAGCTGAGTCACAGAAAGCTTGTCATTCTGGGGGTGGATGAGACTTTGAACACAAAGTAGATGAGTCTCAGCTGTCAGATCAGCTCAAGTTCAGATTTTGGCCTTAATCATTATACAGGCTTTTTTACAGTAAAGCTAGATGTGTCCCATTTTGCTACAATTTAAATTGGGGTTGAAAAATGTATTAAATAGAAACCTATGTATTATTGGTAGCTTTTTTAATAATTCACTGTCTTGGCTTATGACGTGCTTGTGGAAAACAACACAATATAAAATTAAAAGGCTTTCAGTTATTTAGGTTCCTTTTAAGAGATCTGTTAACATTTCCTGGGTCCAGTGGAGCGAAGCGGAGTCCATTTCAAAGCTTCGGATAAGCCTTGTAACGGCCTGTCAGTTTGAGTCCGGATGGTGCCTCCGCTGCGGTGTTTTTCTTTGCTTCTGCTGAAGGTCATTCTCTCAACCTTGCACCCTAAGGCTACCTCCCTCTCTTCCCTCACTAGCTTCTGCGCTGCCTCTTTCGGGGCCCATACATTAACTACAACCGCTGGCCCGCAGGGCTCGGGCAAACTGGAGGGTCGACACACAGCTTCACAAAAATGCGACCACGGTACAACGCCTGTTACATTTGAAACTATCTGGCCTGTAGTTATGGTATACCTCATTTTGTTTGTAAAATGTCATTTACAAAGTGCAGATAAAAGCATAAATTAGACACTCGGCACGTCTAAAGCTCGTGATATTGCTTTGGATGTGTAGCGTGGCTTTCGAAGTCAATGAGCTTGTCATCTGAGCAGGACTTCAGACTGGTTTCTATGGTGATGCAACACAAACTGTGCTTTCTTACATCTTTGTACTGTTGTCTAGTCAGTGGGTTTCTTTTTTTTTTTTTTTTTTTTTGGAACAAAGGGGACCATATTTGCAGGTGTTCAGTAGGTGCGGAAAGTACACAAGTGATTAGATATTCCACGTTGACCTCAGAGTCTATTTTCCACTGGCGCCACAGAGTCCCACAGGAGTGACGACGCCGCCTGGTGTCGTGCGGGCCACGTTTTGGACCGATACCAGAGACACTTTCGAAAGTGAATCTCAAATGGTTAACTATACCCTCACCATCACCCCCTGGCTCTCTGGAAAAGGCCATGCCAATTATCCGCATACTGAGCGTGACCTAACACGCTGGGCTTGATTTTTTTTTTTTTTTTTTTTTTACAACATGTGCGCCACAGAGCCGCACAAAGGAAAAGTCACTAACACCATCACAGTAGGGGAGACTGACACTCACTCCACATTCATAATTGCCTGCTTAGCTCTAAGGAAATATTTGAGAGTGGTTTTAATTGCTGAAGATACTTTAATTATCCATCCTGTGTTGGCATTGTTTTTTATATCAGGAAGTTGTTTTATATCTAAAATCAGGTAAAAAAAAATGCAATAAAAAAGGTGTGCAGACGTTATGTAAATGTACACAATTTATCTTAACCTGTTGACGCCTCAAAGAAGAAGTAAGACGTGAGTGATTCATTTTTGACCATGAAAGTGAGTCTGTGGTGAAGAGACACTCGTCCCTGCTGCATTTACATTTTGTGACTCAGGCTCGGGAAGAAAAAGTCTATTTGCATAAATCTTTCCATTGCAGCTCTAATTGCAGGTGGCACGCATTTCCACAACATTGCTTTACCCCACTCGAGCAAAAAATACACTGATAAGGCATCAGAACCACCTTGATCCTGTTGAGAATCATTTTTATCCTGGTGACGACAGCCACTGGATAAAATGGCTGTGACCTATAGGCACAATTGGTCACCGATTGGCTCCGAAAGCCACAAAATGATTCACCTAGGGTCTCGATTACAGTGAATACCTAACATAACAAATAGTTATGGGAGCTCAGTCTCTAAAGCGGTGTAGATGTCTGGTGCCTTGTATTGGTCCAAAAATATATATATATTTAAAAAAAACAATAACGCATTACATTCATTTGCACATGATTTTGTGTAAATGAGTTAAAGTAACTGCATTCAACCACAACACAAACAATGTCCTCAAAAACCATGAGTGCATCCCTCTCAACCAACAAAGAGTACAACTATGATTACAATAATTAGAGGAAAGTAGAAAGAAAAAACATGTTTCATTGCTGGAGTGCTATAATAAATAATACATTTCTGAAGCTTTTAGGCTCTAACGCAACTCTAGTTGTTTCCAGGTTAAGATGTGAGGTAGTTTTTGCAGTGTTTTCCAGCCACTTTATGGTGATAAAAAAGCTCACTCTCTGCAACAATTTTCTCATTAGAGCAGCAACCCACATTTCTATTTTTCCAATCTCCCTCTCACACAGTACAAGTAGGAGAAAAACCAGGAGTCGCAGGAGGGAAATATTGCTTGAGAAAATCCCGAAACAAGGAGATAAACTGAAGTAGGTTAACCATACAGTCGTCATGCCCCGATTTAGCCGGCTTCCTCTAGAATAGATGACCCAAAACCTCTTCTCCCCTCCCTTTTGTCCCTTTTCCCATGGCCCTGTTTGAAGAGAGCGTTTCCTGGCTGCAACACAACTGCCTGCTAAACCGATGGGATTAACAAAATAGCCATGACACGGGAGCCGTCTACACAGGTGTAAACATGCTCCGCACCTCTTTATGCATCTGGAGCTCTTTGCCAATCTGAGCCATGTACGGCGGTTTTAAACAACCCTTGATCCAAAAATAAACCAATCAGTGGGCACAAAGCTCTCTAAAAGGACAAGGTCAAATTGGTTGTAAAACTGTATGTTACACTGTGACTGGAATATGTTAAAATAATAATGATTTCTTTTTTTCTTTTTTTTTGAGGTGTGCTCATACTTTCAGGTGTTACCTTGAAATAAGCTTAATGAGTCTGGATGCGAACAAGGCCAGTACTACAGGAAAACAAAGCCCTAATTTGTCTGAATTTACTGCAGCTGACAGGAGGTTTGTGACAGAGCTGACGCAACAATATGGGTTCAAAATAATTCTGAAGATCCAAAGTTTATCCAGGAACAATTACAAAGACTAAAAGTCTACAGCCACGCCAGCAGATCTTTGCAGATCCAGTTTGCGGTAGATGCTAATGCTGGCAGGCTAACATGCTCACAATGTCAATGCTAATGATGCCAAAGTACAGAGTACAGCTGAGACTGAATGGGATGTCATTGGTTTCCGAGGTATTTGGTCCCCAGGCAACGTATCAGACACTGAAATTTTGAGCTGATGGGGGATCACCAATGTTATTACACTACATCCTGAGGAGAATTTGAATGTCTGTACCCAACATCATGGCAATCCACATCCATATTTGTGAGACATTTCCCTCAAAACCTGGTGTCAAGCTCATGGTGAGGTTGGGGGCGGGGGGGGCGGGGGGGCGGGGGGGGGCGGGGGGTGGGTCACCACGGTCAGCTGGACTCATTCTCCTGAGACCCTGAATGTCAGTACACATTTCATGCCAATCCGCCCAGTGACTGTGGAGATATTTTGGTCTGGACCACACCGGTTGGACGACCGACCAGAGGACATTTTATTCATCCTCGGGGCCATGCTGCCGGCATTGGATTAAAAAAATTAGACAGGGACTTTGGGGATGAAATTTCAGCTTCTAACCTCTGAAGATTACTTTACACAGAGATGAGACACCTCAGGTCAAGTTTTATTTGAACGGTAAAATGAATCCGGTTTGCCTTCTACCTGTTGGATTTATTCTATAATGACATCCGCAGAGATGAACGTGACCTTATTGTCCTTGAAGTTAACCCTATACTTTTTGCAGTCCTCATCACTGATCTTTGGCCAAACTTAAGGCACATGAGTGTGCTCAAGCAATCATTGCATTGCTTTTAACCTCACTTAGCTTTTACTGTAAATGATTGTTTATTCCTTCATGAATCTTTCAACAGTCTGAAAGGACCACTTCTGCCCCCCCTGCCCTGTTGCTTGCCTGCCATCAGTCATAGTAAATGGTGCTGTAAATCCATGACACACATATAAATCAGCTACTGAACAAAAGGCAGCAGACAGACAGGTTTTTTTGTTTGTCTGTTTGTTTGTTTGTTCTGGCAAAAATTTGCCCACACAAATTCATCTGGTTCAGAAGATTGTCTCTCCAAGCAGGAGGCCCCTGATCCTGCAAAACTGCTGTTGGCGCAGTGGAGGCCGGGTTGCCAAATGTCATCCAAGAAGCCGTAGACTGACAGGGTTTGTTTTCAGACTTCTTTGACGTTGCGTTGGGAGCTGTGAATTCGGAGAACAAGCTTTTTCCCCCCACGGCTTGGGAACAGCTTCGTCCGGTACATTTGTTCTACTGGCATAGCAGAGAGATTTTGCTTTTCCACTCATCTTCTTATTGCACAAAAATAAAATATCCCTGGGTGGCCCACCATCAGCGGTAGGCTGTTTATCATCTTTTCTTGATCATTAAATCATGTCATACCAGAGACCTCTGTTTGTCTTCACGGTCTCTTGTGTCCTTTGTTGGGGTCATTTCCATGGAAAAATGTGCGCGAGCAAAATTTCCAGTGGATCCTTAGTCTGTGTCTGCAATTTGTAATCTTTGCAGACATGAATCCATGAAGAGGGTAAACTAAGGTGAACGTTTTTCCCCGTCTCCAGCAGAAAAAGTGACAATGGTTATCTCTTTCGCGTAACGAATCGCTTTGTGTCTTGGTATGTTGCAGGTTACACAGTATAGTGTGTGTGCTGCAGGTTGCTCCGCAGCACCAGACTAAAATGAAACTGAATTGCAATGAGTCACATGTCCACTGGCTGACAATGGATTGATGGCGCAGGTGAAGAAAACCCATATTGTCTCCGTCACCGTGACGAGGATTTGCATAATGGAGTCATGAACGCGAAAAAGAGTCTCTCAAAATAAGACGCTGACGTGATCTATCCTGGCAGACTATCAGAGTGATTTTTGATCAGATTAGATGTGATTTTTTTATTTTTTTTAAGCCACCAATCTGCATCACCTGCAATGAGATCTGATTACCAGAGATGACAATTTAGGGTTGATTACGCTTCCTTTTGCTGACATACACATCACAGCGGCATCCGTCGCTGTCCTTATTTCCTCATGTTCACCGTGTTTTGCTGCTTCATCAATCAAAGCCTGGCTTCCCATGAGCGCCCTGTGCTCCAGTCGAGCTCCACCAGTAATTAAAAGTGATGCAAAGGCGCAATCGGGGAGCGCGACAGCTGCCTTGTTTTACAACATCTTCAAATGACCGGCCAAAAAGTTCCGTCCATTTTAATCATTCATAAAAACTGCCAATTAGCGAGAACCCGACTTAACCGATCCCGGCGTGCTCCACATCGCTGTTGTGGTTTCATTCATTTTTCATCAGCTGAATGTTGTGTATCTGTGTGTTTCCCTGCGTCTGGCATCTGCGGGAGACGTGCAACGAGTCACTGATTGATTTTAACCTGCTGTTTAATCATCGTAAAGGAAAATGCTCACAGAGCAGCAGGTGGGCCAGTGTTCAATTAACAGCCATGTAATCCAGAATGATTAGTTTACATGAGCTCAATGCGAGGGGGGACGGGGAAAAGGGTTACCATGACAAGAGCCAGCGGTCTGAGAGAGGCCAGTTTTATATGCAGTTTTTGCATGAAAGAAACTTTTATTGATCCCTTTGGGGCGACTGAGTCATCCTACTAGTAAAAGTAATTCAGAGGGGGATCAGTTGAAGTGGAAGCTAATCACAGAAGATGAATACAAAAAGATCAAACGCGGGACGGTAACTGTTTGAGAGTAGCAGAGTGCAAACACCTACTCTCGGATTGCAAATTCAGTGATGATGAATTTGTTTTTAATTCCCCAAGTTCTTTTGCAGCAAATGGAAATTCTCTATCGTCACGTGAGTATGAGTACGGCGTTGTTTACCTCCTTTTGTTGTGAAATACGGGAGCTCAGATGCACAGATGGTGATAGAGTTCAAACCGCGTAATTGTTTGACAATGTCAAAAATGAAACCGTCAAGCTCGACAGTTCAAAAGATATTTAGACATTTTGGGAAATACACTCATTCACATTCTTCCCCACAGTTAAATGAGAAGATAGGCACCACTGAATACGAGGCTAAAGCCAAGAGACGGTTAGCTTAGCTTGGCACAGCGGTTGGAAACAGAGAAGCAGCGAGTCTAGCTTTGTTTGGACAGAGCCAGGTTAGCTGTTTACCCTGTTTTTACAGTGTTTATGCTAAGCTAAGCTAACTGGCAGCTGGCTGCACCGTCATATTTATCATACATGCATGAGAATGGTATTGATCTCCTCATCTAGTGATGAGTGTGAATAACCTCATTTTCCGAAATGTCAAACTATTCCTTTATATTGTCCTAGTCTTAGAATCTTGTTCCAATAAAGAGGTTAAGAAAATTTACTTTGAATAAATATTAAAGTGGGAAATAGGGAGATCAACTACTACTACTAACATTTACAGAGTATTTCAAATTATGTTACTAAGTCCCGGTAGCTTTACCTAAATAGGGACTTGCACTGTAAATATATAGCACCTGATGTAAATGTTAACACAAGTATCTTAACCGTGTGTCTATGCAAGAGAGTAAAAGAGATTCCTTCAACAGCGATTCAGGCTCTGAGCGATGAAGAGCGCTTCTTCTTCTTCTTCGTCTTCACCAGGCTCTAACAGTTTCATCTGTCTGTTGACTAAAGTAAAGGTCAGTTGTGTAGAGAGAAGGATGACGTGAGCTGTTCACTATAACAGTTTGGAGGCGTGTGCGTGTGTGTGTGTGTGTTCGTGTGCTGCAGTAGCTCCAGCTCATAGACCAACGCTTCACCACCAGCGATGCCTCCGGCTGCGAAGAGAGAAGGGCAACAGGGCACTAAGAGATGAGCTGAATGGGGCGGGTGTATCTCATGTTTCATTAACAGGGAAAGTCAGTGTGGGTGTGTGTGGATGCAGGGCCGCAGTTGACTTTAATTAGAGGGAGAATGTGTTAAACAAATGTAGGGCAATCAGGGACTCACGGGGGCTCGGCGCCCATGTTAGTCTCCCTCTGATCAGCGTTGATCGGGGGCAGAGCGCACCAGGCGGGCTGAGCCCCCGCTAATGGCATAAGACACCGAAGAAGACTGATGAGTCAGCGGCCTGTTCGAGGCATCAGTCATCATTACCGACTGAGTGCTGAATCACAGCCAGACCAACGTCTCCTGGTATTATTTTCCACAACGGGGACGGTGAAGCTATGAGTGCCCCCCCCCCCACAGTCACTTCCAATTATTATATCAGTAATAACCCTTGACTCCTGTCTAGTCATGGACTGACTGACCTCCCCGACCACCTGTCTGCCTGTCTGCCTGTCTGCCTGTCTACCTGCGGGATTTAGTTTCTCAGAAACAACATAGCTCAGTAAAGATCAGCAGCCACCGTCCACAGAGTCTTGTTGAGAGAATCAGAATTCAGATAAATGGTCCGTTATTGTGCTACTTGCTAACATTAGCTGGGATTTTGTTAGGACAACATGCATGTGTGAAAGCATGACATTACAACACATGATGTTAATGTTCAGAAGTAATAAGCCTTATTTACAATATTTGTCTTTATACTTTTTTTTAAACTATAACGTGGCGTATAACCATTTATCTATGTCCATGTAAATTCTCTCAGCATCTTATCAGCCCATTATGGTCATATTTTCCAAATTCTTTCATTATTCTTTTGTCAACGTGTTTGTATTTTTTTAAAAAAAAACACTCCACTTAAAATTACACAAGTGAACTGAACACCTAATTAAACTCATGCTGCTCTACAAATCCTCTATCTTGCTTGGCGCAGGATCCTCAGAACAAACAATGGAAGATCCGAGACGCTCCGGTTCAGTGTGAAAGCGTCTTGCCAGAAATGTCAGCGCAGGATAAAAAAGAACAGACCTGGAATGTTTGTCTTATCCTTCAGCTTTCAAGCTGCTAACTTTCAAATCTCCTTTTGTCATTTCTGAGATAGGTACCGGCAGCGGCTCCACATAATGCACGCGTGGCTGCAATCACTGCCAGCGCCAGGGCAAACAGTCTTCCAGACACATGAATGATGATGTTTATTCACTATTCTCTCTTAAAAGGAGAGTTGACCGGTGGTCTAATCTCCCACAAAACTAGGTTTGTCCATCTGATGGCTCTCCAGTGCTCAATCACACAGTACTCCCTAATCCCCGATATACACACCCACGTAGCTGGAAAGAAAGAGGTATCATGTCCTCTAAAAGCTTTGTTTTGAAGCGGTGAGTACGATAATGATCTGTTGTCCGGGTTGAGGCAGCCTGGATTTTGTCTCTTTTCCAAATCTGTTCTTCTTGGACCTCGTGTGCACCTCAGCCTCAAGCTTGCTGTTGAATTTGTCTTTGGGGTTTGTTTTATTAAACAAAGCTGTCCAGTTTTGGCATTTGTCTCCCCTTAATGACATTGTGCCTCCTCCTGCTCTGGAATGGAACTGGAATAGTGGAGATGTACAGCAAGGATGAGATAATAACTTCAACGCCACCCCTGTGGCATCTGTAAACCACAGACACGTGACAGTAATATAAATTGCTTTTTGTCTCTATTTTTTGCTTTCTGCCCAAACTGCATATTTATTTGTGAGTGTGTGTATGCATGTGTGTGTGTGTATGCATGTGTGTGTGTGTGTGTGTGTGTGTGTGTGTGTGTGTGTGTGTGTGGTAGCTTGATAAGGCAGACAGATTATCACACTGCATTTGTTCCTGTGTGGGTGAAGTAGAAAGGATAATGTTATGTTGTACTCGCAGCTGAAGAAATAGTTCTTTATGCTTCTGTCAACCAGCATCAGTGACAGGCCCTTGTATGTGTATGTATGTATATATATACATATGTGTGTGTGTGTGTGTGTGTGTGTGTGGTTTTTACCAACCTGTGATTATCTGCTATTCTTGGAACGATTATTCAGTTAATCAGCTCTATTTTTTGCATTTCGATTCCCCTGCTGACATCTGCTTTTGTCATTATTTGTTTCGCCTGGGTAATTGCTCGCTTTCCCCCTCCAGAAACAGAAAGTGTGAAACAGTGCATATTTATAAGAAATACCAAGGGGATGGCGGGCTCTTTGTGTGTGTGTGTGTTTTGGTGGGCATGTATTGAGGGTGTGGGGTGAGTCGGGTTGAATGAAATGCGTTTTGCTTTGGATTTAAGAGGGAAATGGTCACTGTAACTGGTTTTATTTTGTGGTTTACATTTCTGCCATTTTTCTGGCAAATGAGGGCTTAGGCTTGGGAGGGGTTTAGGTTTTTTGTTTTTTAGTTTTTTCAAATCTTTATCTGATACCTATTATCATTACAATACATATCAAGCAAGAAAAAAAGGCGAAAAATCTTTGATCTCCGCAGATTAAGGCTGCCATGAACAGTAATTTGTCCCTGATCAAACGGTATTTCTTGAGGGTTTTCTATAAAAAAACAAAAAACGAAAAATGATAATGTAAAGTAAAATCTAAAATGAGTTGATTCTGGGACGTTATGACAACGAGTGGAAGTCATAGGGATTTGCTGAAAAAAAGCATTTTATTAGCAAGAAATTCACCTGATTTGAAATTAAGACCCCATCGAGGGGTATCAATTTTCAACAGTGCGGGAAATTAGACTTAAAGTATCAAGTCGATTTAATCCTTTGTTTGCTTCTGCTGCTTACTGTATGTTAAGCGTTATTACATGTGTTTTGACAGCAACCAGGCGCTCAGTGAGCGTTGGATCAGTGAGTCACAGTCCATTCATTTTCAGTAGACGGGATCAGACGGAATCTGAGTGAGGTTTGGCTTGGCTGAATCCGTCAGGGTCAGAGCTGTAGCCCTGCCCCGTCTGCGCTGAAATGAAACAAGTGAAATATGTGAGAGATCTTGATTGCAATCGTTCATCCACTTCTCCGACTCCAGCACAGACATCTGAGAAACAATGCTTCAAGAATGGCTGCTTCACCTTGAGGGTCGGTTGCTCTTCAGAAGAGAGGCTTTTTTGTTTTCTCCGCAGTTTCTTTCAGCTTATGCTACAGATATCCTTGTCAAAATGCCTGTGACAAAACATTACACTTACTGTCGCGTAAATGAAGAAACCCTGACTCTTAAGTACATACCCTAAAGACATTATTAGATTTTCCACTCACAGCATGAAGACATTGGGCTGTAGTGCCAATATAAGGGCTTCAGTTCTGTACTGTGGACCGGTCGGACCTCATCTGCCCTCCACTGGACAACGCCAGGTCCACGCCAGAGTAGGTGCTCTACATCATGCAGTCACACTGACACCTGCTGCAAAAGACAGCACAGACAGCCTGACGTTAGCTGGAAACAACCACGTGGATGGGAGATAAAAGACGAGTAACACATTGTGCCACCCTTTCTCTATCTATCTACCTGTCCCTTCTTTCTCCTCCTTCCTTTTCTGTCTGTCTCCATTGATGCTACCATCCTCCCGTTCACCTGGACCGGGACAGAAGGTGCAGAGGCTGTCAGTCCTGACACTGGCTTGGAGGCACCTCGAAAAGGTCACGAGATGTAATAGCAACAGCTGGGGATGGTCTGAGTAATAATAGCGGACATTTATTATACAGGAGCACAAGCAAAACCCCTGCGGGGTGCGTGCAGGGTCGGCCAGATATGACACAGGTCCAGATTTCAGAAATAACCGCATTTACACCAGGCCTTAATTGCCCTCCTCCTTCCCCTTCCCCAACTACTGTTATTTTACTGCCTTAGAAGGTCAACGTTATGGTCAAGCTGAGCTGGAGCAGCCAGCAGAAATGAGGCATTATTAATAGGCCATTTCACTTTCAGCAGCTTCTCCATCTCCCCTCAGATTTTCCCCCATAATCCAATCAAGTGAGGTGGATGCAGATGGAGCCTCCTTACAATAACATAAAATCATAAGAGAAACAGGAGAAACAGGAGCTGGACAAAAGAGGAAAGGAAATGGACAGTCATTCCCCCCGTTCGCTTTTCTCTTGTGTAACTCATAGCCCGACTGATGCAAGAGGGAGAGAGGGAGAGGGAGAGAGAGAGGGAGAGAGAGAGAGACATGGGCATGCAGGGGTGTGACAGGAAGTGATAGAGAGGCTGAGCCAGAAGATTAAGACAGACAGTGAACGACAGGGGGAAAGCGCGAGGGTCTGCATGAATGTCTATAAAGTGAGAATAAAGGAAGGAGGGGGGCGGAGAGAGGCGGTCCGAGACAGAAAAATGAAATTAGAGGATTAAAGGAGGGGAGGAAAGATGGGACAGGTCAATGACGCTCTTCCAAGCCGGCAAAGTTTGGCCGGCTTACGCCGAGGACTCACTCTGACTTGCAGCGGACGGGCAGCGCTCTTAGGTGCTCTTAGGGGATATAGGGGGATGTGATGAAAACTCAGCTGCTTCATCAACCAGCCGGAGATCCCCTTCCATCAAGTGGCTGGCTATTGTTCCTGTTAGCTGGTGTCAAATTCACACTCAAAAATCAAACCTACACACCAGCAGAGAGGCTTAGAAAGTAAAAAGTGCAGCCAAAAACAGTAAATGTCACCATTGGTAATCTACTGCAATGTGAAAACAAAATGCAGCTCCATGATTGACTCTGAATTGGTTCTTCAAATCTCCAAAAACGGACAATAAGGGCAGATATGGTTGTCCAGAGTCTAAAAGCAATTCTTTCACACTTTCACACTCTGAAGAAGAAGTTATCTTGAGGTGAAACAGTGGCTGGTCCAACTGCTCCGACTGTGACCTGTAATGCAAACCTCTCACAGTGCCACTCAACTCACATTCAAATAAAAGAAGAAACCTTTTATATCAAAGGGTTCAGGGGAAAGGTCGGGCACAAAATGTCACTACATGGCGCAGCAGTAGCTGTGTTACGGTGCGGTCGAGCCAGTTTTTGGATGCGGTGCGACTGCATGTAAAGGTAACAGAAAGACAGGACGGTGTGAATTTAAGGCAAAAAAAAAAAAAAAAAAAAGTTTCACCCTGAGGGAAAAGTTTCCAATCTATGAATCCGTGAGAGAAAGAGGGAAAGACACTGAAGCGAAATAACGGAAAGAACTGGAGTTTCAGGTGACTCCGAGCTGAGTCGAGAGACTGGGCCGGACGCAGACACACACAGTCGCAAGCTCCCAGATAAAATCTGTGTAGTCGGTGAAATTACTTTTTTTTTTGGGCACATGTAATTTAGAACACACTGCACAAACATGGTTCGCCTTTTAAATTCGTTTGAGTGACGCGGCGGCCCTTTGTTCGTGTGATGTCTCCGCACATGAGCTTGAACATAAAAAACAAGGAGACGTCACTCGCATCAGTTAGAGGATGAACAGGCGCATGTTTGCTTTCAAAGATAGCATATCGCGACTCCTGGTGTCAATAGAAATTCTTTTGAACTTGAGGGGAACTGTTCATGATGTATGGCTTATGCAACATGACTCGCAGTCTTGAGAACTGACAGACGCGTTCGGCAAGCGGCCGCTCCGGCAAGCGGCCACTCCGGCAAGCAGCCGCTCCGGCTAGAGGCCGCTCCGGCTAGAGGCCGCTCCGACTTGAGGCCGCTCCGGCTAGAGGCCGCTCCGACTGGAGGCCGGTCCAGCTGGAGGCCGCTCCGACTAGAGGACTATTAGGACAAGATCTTCTTTACTGGTATAAGTGAAACAGAAACGGTGAGACCAGCTGGTGCTGGTGTCCTTGACTTGATTGTTAGTTGTTTATTGGAAATGTCAATGCTTTTTCCTCTGGTTTTTGTAGCTGTGTGTGATTACATAAAAAAAAAAAAAGGGGGCCTCGGATTACTCTCTCTCCAGCAGTGCCATTTCGTGCCGTGGATGATTTGAGCATCATTCTGTCTTCCCCCTGTGCACAGCAGTTTATATTTGTGGATGGAGGATTGGTGCATTATGCATGAATGTCACCGAAACTTGCTATTAAAATAGTCTTATTTAAAAAGAATCCCTTGTATCTTTGTGCTAAACTTGCTGTGAAGATGATTACAGATGCAGAAAAAAAACAACAACAAAAGTTTTGTGTAATTCTGTCATACAAACCTGGGTTAACAGCCACGATGTACGCATGAAGGAGTGTCTCCACTCTGCCAGTGCACATATCATGCGAGAGCCTCATACATATAAAAAAAAAAGGGAAAAAAAATTAAAGAGTGTTTACATGTGTAAAATCATAAATCCAGTTCTGCTCTGTCGCCACTTTTTCTCCGAGGTGTTTATGCTGCTGAGATGACAGGCTGACATTTGTGATCCTACAGGGGCCTAGCTGCAGGCAGTGGCGTGGGAAAAGATGTTTCGGGAAGAAAAGAGTCTCTCAGAGTTGAGCAAGTAATGAATTTGTGAATAAGAATAAGTCTGTAGAAGAGAAGCGACACAGAGACCAAGCGAACCACGAAGAAAAAGTGCCTTCGAAGAGACCGTCGTGTCACGTCGTCAGACAAGAGACAGGAGAGACAGAGGCAGCCAGAAGGGGGCAGAGAGATGACGGATGAGGCTGATCATTTTGATAGGCGATGCACCGTGCACGTTGTCTCCGACGTTACCTGCGCCACACACACACATATACGCGCACACACACACTCGCAGCGCGCACACACACACACACACACACAGCGCTGACTCACTCACTGCGGTAACACAATCGTGTCATTGCTCTCTCGGCTCTCCCTCCTCCTCCTCCTCCTCCTCCTTGCATCCTCCCTTTTCCTGTGCCCTCCTCCGAGCCAACATCGTCTCTTAGGCTCCTTTTCATGGTCAGAAAGATCCTAAATGTGTTGTTGTTGTTGTTGTTGTTGTTGTTGTTTTTTTTCTGGCAGTCCGGCCGCAGCTTATGTCCCGCTGTTTGAGCCCTAGCGAGCGCGTTAGAGATGCTGAGCAACATTCACAACACCCCACTGTGGCCCTTCAGCCGGTCCCTGCGTAAACCGACCCCTTCTTGTTCCCACCGAGCTCCCCGGTGTGAGAACGGGAGAACGGCTTCCCACACTTGTAGCTGTTACGCTTGGAAGATGCTCTTGCTTTTTTCTTGCTCAGGGCTCACAAGGGCCAGCCAGACAAGGGAGGACCAACGTCACAGCCTCCCGGAGAGGCTTTCAAGCTTCATCTCCCCTCCTTCTGATTTCTCCCACGTCGTCTTTGTTTAAAATAGTAAGATAAAAAAAAACCTAGACTATTGCAGCAAAATTTACTCCACTTTGTTGTGTCATTAACCAAAAAGAAAAGCAAATTTACATTATCAAGTTGTTCCCGGAAGTTTCAGTTCCTATCTCTCTGCGAGCTGAAAGGGAAAAAAAAAAATTGATTTGCCAAATATATTGAGTTTATCTTTCTGCGGAGGATGGGGTCCGCCAGCTGATTTTTGTTTTCCTACCAGAAATTGGAAGGTGCTGATGTGTTGTTGTTTTTTTTTTTGTTTCGTTTTTTTTTGTTTGTTTTTTTTAATTTCATACCAAAAAAGTCAGGGAAAAAAATAAGTTTTGGAGTTTTTGAGACCCTCACAGCCTCCAATTTGCCTTTGAAAATCATCTCATTTCTGGACTCTCAAGTTGGCAAGTGCAGTTCTAACTCAGCCTGACACTGCTGATGATTTTTTTTGGATTGTGTTTACTCCCTTCATTGGATTCTCCTGTCTGTCGCATGTAAGCTTTTCTCTGGCTGGCAGTGCTCGTCCTTGGCGAGGGCCTCATGTTGTGTACCAGCGTGCATGAAGCTGATATCAGTCCCCAGGCCAGAGATCCTGACATGGGGAGATACGGATGCGAGTGGATAGAAAACAAGAAAAAGGACACTGACAGAGGCGTCGCGTTCCCATGACAGGACGTAGCCTGCTCCCACGTCGGTGGACGTCTTTTTGATAAGGAAAAACATAATCCGAACCAGCATCCGCCAAATATATTCAAAGCATTTCTGAGTGGCCCACCCTTTGTCCGACTAAACATTTGTTTTTGTGTTTGAAAAGATAAAACCTACAGCTGGACTGATGAGAAAAAGCCCCTTTCTTGGAGTAGGACTACTGCATGAGTAAATGCACACTTTATTAAAGAATTACAGCAAATCAATTCGGCTGGAAACTCTGTGTTCATTGGCGGCTGTGGTCCCAGATCTTTGCAGAAGTGCTTGTTTTCTGTCCAGTTTACCTACGTTCGGTTTAAGTGAGCCAGGATTGGCTGGAGAGGCTGCGGCCGTTGTATTGCCGGGGGTGAGGTGATATCAGGGTTGAGGGTGGTGGTGGTGATAGTTTGAAGATGGGTGTGTCCCTGTGGGGCGGGGGGGGGGGGGTCGTCGATGTGGCCACATGGGGATGTGCACGCAGGGGCTCAGATCTCCTCTATGGAGTCAGCCGGGACCAGCCCCCTCTTCTTCCCGCTGCTCAGCTTCAGAAACACCTCGCCGTCTTCTCGCTTCCCCACACAGATCTGAGGTGGAAGGAGACAGAGTCCGTCTTTTGTCTGACAGAGATAAGCCGCGGAACTTTGAACAGCTTTACTCATCAAAAATTACTTTCCAAATTTAAAGAAATTAATATCAGATTTTCAAGAACACAGGCAGGTATTGGGGGAATTGCCAGCAGGCGTACCAAATTTGGCAGAAAAATGATGTGAGTAAGTGCACTAATCTTTTGCTTAAATATGGAAATGAACATTCCCAGCAGAATGGATGAACATGCTGGCAGTTAATAGGCAGTTGCAGTTTTAATTTTTCAAAAACACAACGGTGAATTTGTCAGCATTTGCTCATTCATTTTGAATATGAAAAATGGATTAAATTATTGAAAAATAAAAATTAATACAACATCTGGGGGATAAAAACCCTACACTATCAAATTTAAGCATAACAATCCCTGATTTTGGTATACTTAGAGGGATTTTTGGGGCATAATCAGTGAGCTTCTTTGTGTTTTCTCACTTCCATTCATCTAAGAGAAACCCAAGTCCCTGGTGCGTGGGGGAACATAAATTGTCACTGGAAATTGGTTTAAATTGATATGAGATGAAACAGGGATGATTTTGGTGGCGATCCTTTGATCACAGCCCGACGGCGTCCTGGCCAGGACGTATCCCGCCACTCGCCCACTGTGTGCTGGAATAAGCTCCAGCCCCCCCGTAACCACACAGGATAAAGTGGGTACCGTAAATAGAACCGTTCGATGGCAAACTGAGTAAGGTGTAATTGGTAATTGTTCCAAAAATGTCAGTGAAGTCCATTAAAAAGAAGAAAGTAAAACAAAAGATAACACAGGGAAAATAAATAAAGAAACTGCTGAACTGAATAATAATAATAATTCTTGTACCTGAGACTCCCTGACGGCCATGTGCCCTCGCTCTCGGTTCCCGGAAATGCCCTGGACGACCCGCCACACTCTCTCTCCCGGCCGGACCCTCTGCACGAAGTTGGCGGGGAAGAAGCCGACCCTGTCACCGCTCTTTCCCTGGAAAAGAACGTGTCATTAAGACCGTCACGGGGCTGATGGTTCGCCCGTCTCCACCAGATTTACGTCTGTTTTTGACAAAGTCCTTGGTGGCTGAACATTTCGGAGCTTAATGCCACATTTCAAAATTGTTATCCCGTGTGTTTTTTAGTGAGTAGAATCAAGGAGGCATTTTCGTTCGCCATCCCAATGCTGAGTAGTGACAAGCACAGACCACTCATATTGCACATATTAAGGTGGTAATTGTTTTGAAATGCAAATAAGACATTGCTTTGGCTTATTGTTGGGTTTGTCTTGCATGTATTTAAAAAAAAACAAAAACAAACTGGAACGGAGATCATGTCCCTTTGTTTTCAGGGGAGCGAAGGGAGCGAAGCTCATTAAGCAGCAATTTTTCATTGTTTACCAACCTGTACCTCAGGTGTTGAGGTGTCTATTGAAGTGATTTAAAAACTATACATTAGGAATGAACAGATGACCAGAAAATTTTACATAGTTTAAAGGTTCCTCAGATTCCTTTGCTTTTAGACTGAACAAGTTGTAGTCAATACTAGTCCACTGATAGAAGACACACAGACGCTGCTCTTTAGTTAAGTCTGGGTGCATCTTTGTCTTTCTGTGACCGAATCTCTCTCTCTCTCTCTCTCTCTCTCTCTCTCTCTCTCACACACACACACACACACACACACATACACACACACACACACACACACACACACACACACGTGCTTGCACATTTATTTCCATTGGGACTGAGTGGAGCTCATTACAGAATCAATAAAGACTTTGAGGCAGCAATACTAGTCAAGTTCATTATGTTAAACTCTTTTGGTAGTTTTCAGAGGAAATGGTGTTCTATTTCTGTCTGTGGCTGCCTGCATGTTTAGGACAGGAAAAAAATAGAGCAGGTGTTGTGCATGAAAGGCCCTGATTTAAAGACTTTGATTTAACACGCGCACACAATAAATGCAAACACACACACACACACACACACACACACACACACACACACACACACACACACACACACACACACACACACACACACACATTTCTGTACATTGAAAAACACATTACGGACCCAGGACAACAGGTACAAACCAACACGCTTTCACACAGACACACACACGTTTGCAAATGATTTATTACCCACCTTCCACCACTCCTCATTAGAGTCGTCAGTGACCTGCACCCGATCACCAGGACTAAAGGAGATAAGACAGGAGAGGAGATGAAAAGGCACAAAGGGAGGTGATTTAGGTGGAGAGGGAAAGGGGACCGGGGGTGGGGGTGGGGGGACGAGAGTGGGATACATGATGGGGAGAGGAAGGGGGTGAGAAAGGAAGAGAGGGAGAAAAAAGGAGGGGGTTGAGCAGGAGCATAAGAGATAACATTATCAAGCTGCCAGAGAAACCGTGGTAGTACCAACGGTTACTCTGGAGGTTAAAGTGTCCCTCTGCGGAGAGGGACACAAAGACTCGTGTGCCCCCCCCCCATCTGCGGAGAGGGCCCCCATCTGCAGAGAGGGGCTGGGGGTTGGGGGGGGGTGCCAAAGTCATGAAGTGGTCTACATGAAATACAACTCTGTAGCGCCTGCTGCAGTGGCGAAGGGCTGGACCTGATCTGTAGCCAACCTGGCCTGCATGCAAATCATGCTACCAGTTTTTGATGAGCTGTTTCCACGCACACACATACGCACACACCACACACACACAAACACACACAACCAAACACACACAGAGTGTGCCCACTGTCCTAGAAACTGCTGTCCCAGTTGCACTTCTGTACATTGTGTCTCCTAGGTGCTGGTTCTCACTCTCTCTCACACACACACTCACTCTCTCTCTCACACACACACACACACACACATTTAAATTTGCACATCGTTAAACTGACTTACCAAGCAGGGTGAGACCCATGTTACTTAGGTGCCACCAACACAATTCCTCTGCTCACCGATGTTTCTTACAGGAGAGAGAGGCTAATAATTTAAAGGCTTTTTTTTGGGGGGGGGGGGGGGCGTCTGCGTGTATTTTCAAAGTTTATGTTGAACTCTGGACGGTGGGATTATCTTAGTTCAACCCACACTTGTGGTAACAGCTGCTTTGCTCGATGGGAGGAAAATACACAGACACAATCCACCAAAAATGGTCAGTGAGTCTAACTTAATGGCATGTTGTAAATTACAGTTGTTTTTTTTTTTCAATTGTCACTGATTTCATCATACATTAAACATTGCATCTACAGTTCTTCTTGTATGTGTGCAACTACAGTCAGGGCACCAGAAGTAGTAGCGCCCCCCCCCAGCACTGTAATATTTTGGGGTTCTGCATGTTTTCTTCTGTGCATGTGAAAATGAAAACTGTGACAAAAGAGTACAAAGTACTAAATTCGCGGCGACCCTCATTGTGAGAGCAGGTGCTACTCGATCCGACAGGTGAATTTCACCACACCTTCGAAACCGCAAGGTGAAAGATAAGCAAGGTCCCGTTTCAGTTTTAACGGTATTCACACACATTTTTAACGCCCGACATTTTCGACTTGTTTTAGCAGAAAAGGCACGGATGGAACGAAGGTTGGTTAATGGCAGCTCAATACCAGGACCGGGGAACTAGCTCACCTACATTGGATGCAGTTATTTTTAATACTATCATTAAAATATTTGCCTTCCATACTATGAAAAGCCAAAATGCCTGCTGCAAAAAGGATCTATCCTACATTTACACCTATTGTAAAAACCCTGTGGTAGCGTACACTCTGTGCTGGATTGACATCTCCCTCACGCTCACAGGACAACTTACACCTTCATCTCTCTTACTACAGCTCGGGCTGCGACTGGAATCATCCCCTCCCACTCCCACTCAGTCGCTACTCCATAGATAAAAAGACACTCATTGGATTACTCTACAGTGAGAAATAAAGTGAGCTCATAAATCATCATTATTTTGTCTCATCCCCGACAGCCGGAGTTTTGCCTGGATTGCATTGTGGGAAACCAGTGGGCATGTCACCGACGCTACCATAAAGTGCATCAGTTTCACTGTCAGGATTACCGCACTCGAATACGATGGCAGAGGATAATTGACCTTCAACGTGGAGCCGATATAGCAGGATTTCGGACACAGTACCGGAGTTCCGGTGACCTCAATTACCGGCATAGCTCCATGTCATCCGCCGAAGTAACTGAAAACACTTGTGTGGGTGTAGAGGGGCCTTTTAATTAAAAAAACTGAAGTGTCTGTTCATTCTGCTTTTGTAGAAATTAAAGTTTGCAGAGTTTGAACTACTGTTGAACACGTGCAATGGACCAAAGGACAAACAAACTATGATTTATATTTAACGGCACACATCGTCTGTTCTTGACTTCTAGTTTTTATCTCCTGCAGTCCTCACTGGTCAAAGTCTGACGGGGAAGGTTTGATGAGGAGAGCGTAGAGACCAGAGACACATTATACTTTCATTAGTTCACATACATTGTGCAGTCTCACACACACACACACACACACACAAAGCCACAGCACAGATGGCTGTTAACAGTCCCATGGATTTACCTTTCTGAAAGCTGTCCCCTAACCATTCATATGCATGCACACACACAAACACAAACACAAACACACACACACGCACACACACACGCACACACACGCACACACACACACACACACGTGCCCTAATTTTACTGCTCTGTCCTTCCAGTCTTCCCTTTTCTTATAGATTTCATCTCTCAGTTGTTCGGTGTCGTTATCCTCTCTCCTGCTGGGAACTCAGCTTAGCTCGCTAGCTCTACGTGGGGACAGTGATGGTGATGTTATAATTAGTCATCATCCTTGCACCCGGCACTGTCCTCTGCAGATGGTGGGGATGGGGACATATTCATCCAGGGAGAAGCCACACGGCAAAAAAACAGAAAGGGGGAAAAACACAGACAACACAAATACAAATAACACAACACACAAAAAAAAAAATGCCATTAACACACAAGCACTCCTGCACACGCGTTTTAAAAAAGCACTCGCACGTAGGCAGTCTGTTGGCTTTTACTCACTGTAGTTCCAGGTCATTCTGTTCCTGAGGCAGAAACTTGTAGAGTGCTACATAGGTGTGGATGGAGTGAACTTCAATGCGCTTGGGCACCTGGACACAGGGCGATGCAGGGAAGGGGAGGCAGTGAGACAGGAATATGCACTTGGGGGGGGGGGGCAAACAGGGGGTGATGGTCTGCACAGATTAAACAGAGTGGTACCTTCATGTTGGTCTCCTCTGCGGGTGTCTGAGCTTGGCCGCCGCTCTCGTCCTCCTCCTTCTCAATCTCGATGTCGGGGACCAGGGTGTCTGGAAACGGGGAGGTGGGGGGGGGGGTTTCTTAGAAGGCGCCAGGCACGGACGCAGGCACATATGCAGTCAGGGCATGTAACTTTACCACAGTAAATCTCTCACACACGGACAGATGCGCACAGGTAAACACAACATATGCAAAGACACACAAAAGCGTGGACACGGAGCACATGTGCATATCCACATACATGGAGACACAGACACACAGCAATGTTTTACCCCCTGTCTCCTGAGTTATCTCTTCCTCCATGCTGCACTGTCTCTGCTGCCTCTCATCACCTCCCTCCCCCTTATCAAAGAAGACAAAAAAATAAAATTAATTAATAAAACGCTAGCACCAGAATGTCAAAGAGGATAGCGAGAATAAAACTGTTCCTGCTCTGACTTATTCAGTATGCACCTCACACGGATCTGTTGTTCTCAGTGTCGTAAAAGGACCTTCATACATCACCTACGGTACATACTATTAGTTAATGTGTGAAAAATTATTGAGGGGTTTTAGAGTCCAGCGTCATCCATTATGCTCATAGATGATACCCTGGTGCCCAATTATAAAATTCCACGATATGTGATTTAAATAAGGTGGATTTAGGCAGGGGACTAGCACATCCTCAAAAGAGAGAAAACTTTAAAGGAGTTATAAAGAGTAACATATAACCCGACCCCTCAAAACATGGCTTTTGCTGACTTGGTTTTACCTTTAAACCGTGTTGCAGTGATGCACAGGGTTTACTCATCAGAACATGTTTGAATCACTGATGGCCGAGGCTCAAGGCGCTAAAAAAGCAAACTACCGAGGACACCCAAACACGCCGAGGGATGCAGGATGGGGGTGGAGGTGAAACCGACCGGAAACTTTCGACCGCAGGGGGGCAGTGAAACGACTGACCGCTATGTTACCTCTAAAACTCAACTTTAAAGCTAAAATGCTGAGTAAAGCTAAGAGATATGCAGCAAGTTCTGGCTTCAACATAAACGACAAACGAAGGGAGTGTTTTATTGATCTAAGACTTTCTATGGCCCCAGTAAGTTGAACAACGGACCACGCCGTTAAAAAAAAATTTATGCTTTTTGTTCACGCACGGTCCGACTGTCCTTCCCTTCCCCCCCACCCACAGGGCGATGATGTCATACCAGGCTGCGTGTTGGTGACTCTGACAAACTGCCAAAACTGGAGCGGCTCATCTGCGCCAAGGATGTCCCGTAGCGCAGGGCAGCATACACGGGGTCTACACCCTTCCGCGCAGCCTCTGAAACCACACACACACGCACACACACACACACACACACACACACACACACACACACATTCATAAGACTAATGCACGCACGCACTTATATTCACTTTATTTACAGACGCACATGTAAACTATTCACGCAAAGACACAGCTGCACACACACTACGACTATGACTACACACTGAGTTTACGCTGCACATCATGATTATTTTGCCTGTGCCAATGTGGAGGAACCTGAGGGTCTAAATATAACTGTAGTAACACAGTCAGTCCTGGACCGGAGTGACCCACTTTTTGATCTGAGGGAGGACAGTGGCCAAAAGTTAAGGAGGCATGAGGACTTTCCATTAGATCTACACGCTTTGATCTATCTATACATTGACTTATTGGCAAGAGATGTGTCTTAGTTTTAACGACCATAATATATCCGGAGCTGCAGCTGAGGAGAGAAGGAATAAGGGATGAGGGATGAGGTTTAAAATATGGAAATCCCCCGAAAGCCTTCACTGCAACATTTCGTGTGGATAGAAGTTGCCCGGTGCCGAAGTCTGGAATGAGATTTTTCTGCTCCTTTTCCCCATCCAATCCAACACAAGCTGACCAGAAAGGCGGAGCGATTTTTCTGCCGGGCCAGATGTGCTGTGAGTGTGTTTGTGTCAGTAAGGATGAAGTCGTGACGATTCGCAGTTTCACACTGAGGTCGGTGCCCCCATGCTCTCGGGAGATGGATTAAAAATTAAAACAGGAGTGGAGAGAGCAGAAATCCTGCAGTAAAGGCGTCTCAAGTATTTATTGGTGTTAAAGTTAATTTATTCTTCAAATTGAATGTAGCAGTTTTCAGTGAAGGAAGCAATTCTGCAAAGAGCAGTTATTTGCAGGGGAAGAGAGTGATCTGTAGAAAGCCGTGCTCAGAGACTTTACGCTCCTCTCCTCTCTACAAATAATTAGTTTTTTCCTGAGTCTTTCTTCTCAGTGCGGAAAGGTGATGTGGCTTCATATCTGTCGTCGTGTAAACCTTTGTTAACCACCTTCTCTTGTGACTTCGGCTACTTCCGACACCTAAAACACAAAACCTTAACCGAGGAACAGCTGCTGCTGCTGCTGTCCAAATAGAGAAACAAATCAGCGTATACAAAATTAAACTTGGTCCGTAATCAGATTTTAATTGTCTTTGCAAGATTACAGTTTAGAGCCTGAGCTGTTAGTTAAGTGACTCCCGCAGCTACTAGACTGTCACTCTCATAAATAAGGTTCAATATAAGACAAAAAACTGCTTTGCCCAGTGGTAGGTGATTGGAAATTCTAGGGTCTGTCTGTAAATCCATCAAAAGATTTACCATCTGACACTAAAGTAAGTAAACACGAGCTCGGTATTTTAATCAAGCCTTTTTGTGAGCATAATTGCGAGGGCACTTTCAGCGTGCGATTGCCAATTGGGCAGGTTGCGGCCTCAGCTGGCCCTGGCAGCGTCCCAGGCGTCGTGGTGCCGAGCTCTGGGGGTAGTGACGGTGCCGTAGGTTAATCGTACCCTGACTCTCGGATAGCACAAGGAAGTGACAGCATGAGGCGCTAACCCTGATTCAGAGAGGCGTGCAGCAACGTGAGACGAGGGACTGTATCACCTACGCGGATGTTCATCCAGAGGTATGGCGAAGGAAAAAACCATTACAAAAACAAGCTCCCATTCAGAGGAAGAACAAATTCAGACACATGTAGGCAAGTGGAACCAAAAACAGTGACTTTACCGTGTGTTTTAGCGTTCAGGAACGTTGTATGACAATAATGAGACGATGAGGTGACAAGGAACTGTCAGAATTATGGTGTTTGTCTTCCATAAATATATAATGTTTAATAAAATAGTAATCAAAATTGCTACTTTTTTGGCTATTTTGTGAAATGTAGTTGGATATCGGGATACAGGGAGCTAGTTATGACTTAGACGAATCAGAAAATAGGCCGCTTTTCAATGTTTATGAAGCTTTAAACATGCAAGACGTAATGCCAGAAAATAATTTAATACCCTCCGTCAGTCCAAGGATATACAGTACAAATCATAAACAAAGATATAAAAAGCATAAACATTAGAACTTATAAATATTTATTCACATACTTTCAGGGTGCGGACCGTCCATCAGCCTCCAAGAGAAGCTGAATTTGTTCTTCCTCTTTATCTTTTTCCACTTCACGCTCCTCGGTTGTCAGGTGAGATGGAGGACAGTTCTGGTTTCATTGCAGTGCACGCACAAGCACACAAAAATCAATCAAAATAAACCAAAAGGCTGGACAAGAGCAACACAGCGAAACAAAAGCACAGGGACGCAAACAGACCGGGGAACATGTGCACTCACTCATAAACACATGTGCACGCACGACCGCACGCGCACACACACGCGCACACACACACACATATGTGCAGGCGCTCGGAATATTCTCACCTTGGCTCGGTTGAACTTCCTTGACGACAGCCAGTTGGTCGTTGACGAGCATCGGCGAACTGAAGTTTCGCCTGAACGCCCCAGACTAATGGTGGAGAGCAGAAAGCAGAGGGTTTTTTTTTTTTTTCCAGGTTTTCATGACTTCCTGTTTTATAGGCTGAGTTGATGGGAAACTTCTTCCATGTAGTGATTTTTAGGACGTTAATGGAGAACAAATTACTGAATCAGACACATATCAAGACACACTGACTGACATGCGAGTCATTCTGGGCCCATTCCTGACATCAACTCACAAATGGAATCGGAGCGTCAGCTCTCTTCCATTGCTAATTATGAACAATGAATTTGCTCAGCCCCTTGCTCGTGCGCACATGGCTTACACAAAGGCATGGACATGTGATTCTGTGTTCGTGTGTCCACAAGACTGCAATTTCACACTGAATTAAGCACGGTTAAGTGTTTCGGCTGAGATATCAGATTTTCTCTTTGCCTTGACTTACAAATGAGCCGCTCATTTTGTCGTGTTACGTCGACCAGAGAAAAACTCTAAGGATCTAAGGGCAATAAATGACACCTTTGTTCCTGTAAAGACGTCCCAGTTCTGGTCTGATGATGTTTTACCTTTCGGTGCCCTGCATCCCATCTCTCTCTCTGTGCTCCTCTATCAAACAGCACTGAGCCTTCTTGAACACAGTGCTCTTAAAAATTTTCCAAGTGGCTCATAGATGGTCTCGCCACTCACTGCATGCTAATGTCCTCTGCCTTGCAATGGAGGATAAAAAACAAAGCCAGGTTCTGAAATTGCTACCAATTATCTGCCTAGCCTGACAGTACTAACCCTCCACCACAACATTTGTCCAAATTAGATATGTGTCCATTTATATTTACATTAATTTTTATTTTTATTCAATAATCAACTCTCCTCCCCATTTGTCATTTAAAAGCTAAAAAAGCGTTCATGACACACTGTGATTCAGTTGTAAGTAAGACACATTAGGTCTCTTAGGTGTTTTACATTATAATATTTTATATACTGCTTATAAATTTTTTAAATGTGGGTTAAAAAAGGTAATACAGAGTAAACAAATAAGTATGTATCATGCTGGAAATAGTGAATAAGTGAACTGAAAAATGATTTAAGATCAAACTGGGTTACAAATGTGGATATTCTAGTCTATTCTTGGTCCAAATGGGGGGTAATGAGATAAATGGCTCTGTTTCATTCACTTCAGCCATCTCTTAATACACATCGACTAAAAAATCGTATTCTGCCCTTTACCTTTATATGTCTGTGTTCTGTCAGCACTTCCCCTTATACTGCACATGTGGATAAAACACTGAGTAAGACTGACTCTTCCCTCAGGTCAAGACTGTTCCAGTGTTTATGTGTGGATGCAACAGATGGTTGAGTGCAGTGATTAGGTGTAGTAAAAAAACAAACAAACAAACAAGCAAAAAACAAAACCCCAAAACACAAATGCACGACACGCTGCCGCCTCAGAGACATGACACATCAGTGACATTTTCATTGGCTGTGCTGAAAATTTTGTGCATCGACTGTTTCGGGTTTGTTTTGGTTTTATCTTCTCAAAACGTCAATTTTATTTATTTTTTTTCCCCCTTGACACTGTACTGAAGACTGTGTCAGTAAACACGTCAAATTAATGACTGAGGGCAGACAAAATTCCAGTTCCCAAATCCAACCGATCCAAGGTTTATGTTGAAGTTACCATGGTAACAGTGCTTGTGCTCAGGTCATGACTGCAATCCAAACTGTTATTGTTGCTGGTGTTTTTATAATGTGGCTATTAAAGATGTCTGGGAGAAGTGGGAGGTCAGATTGCACTAAAGAGGAGAGACTGTTAGACAAACACACTAAGAAAGATAATCCTCGATCCTCCCTGTCTCGAAACACTAGTTGTGGCACATTTACACTCTCTTCATGGCTCTTTAGACAAGATAAGCTGCCATTGATGGTATCTTATGTGGTTTCCTTTATTTTAATTCTAAGTTATTCCTTACAGCCTAGTAATGCACTTAAAAAACCAAACCCTATCATCTTAGGATATTTCTTAAAGGATTAGTTTGGGGATTAGTTTTATTGGGTTATTACCACACTATCTCTTAGCTAGAAGGGATTGACTTCTCTCAGTTGAGAAATAGTCAAGCACATAACCCCCCTGTCTTTTTTAGACTTTGGGTCTGAGTGGATTGAATTAATAAGAAATAATATGTTAATCATTGAGATGTAGAGTTGGTGAATGCAGATTTTTTTTTTACCTTTGCTAAGAACCGCTTTGACTGTCTCCCCATTTCCAGTCTTTGTGCTAAGCTAAGATAACCACCTGCTAGATGTTGGACTTGTCCTTCATGAATATTTCTTTCTTTTTTATAAGGAAATTATTATGCACTTTGGTACTGTTTTAGAGTAGATGTTCTGTATTAGGAACTTGATGTGACTTTTTCTTAAGACTTACAGTTTTTTGAAATTAACAGAGGAAGAAATTGGTAGGAAATCTAAGCAAAATAAAAAAGAAAAAAGAATCAATTATTTAAAAAAAAAAATCACAATATCGCCCACACTGTCTGAAGTGAAGTGCAATGAAGAAACACCACAGCAGTGATTCCTTAGCACTAAGGATGTTGCCAAATTAAAGAAACCGTCAATTCACAGATGACGGATAAAAAGTTGACATTCAGTCAGTGACTCAGTGAGAAAAACTACAGATGTTATATATAAGGCCAAGATCAAATATAATTCGGTGTATTCGCACCTTCCCATGACATGGCTGCTGTGATAGCTCTGAGGTGCACCACAGGTGAGCAGCCATCTTGCACGTTTTACACCGCAGAGCTTGTTTGGAGTTTCCTGCAGAGAGGGACAGAGACGAGAGAATGAGAGGGAAAGGATGCAGACATGGAGGCAGCTGCAAGAAAGAAAAAGCACAGCAGGCTGCAGATCAGCAACAGGCAGAAAGTTCCCATAAAAACAAAGTGGCCTTTGGATCGTCTGAGCGGGTTTCTCTCTGCTCAGGTGGACAGTTTTATCCAGCTTGGCACAGCTTGCTGAACTGACACTTACAGCTTCATCATCAACGGCCCCTCTTCTAAAACAACGGGGAGAGATTGGAAACAAGCGGGAGATATTTTGATCATGATCGATTTGGCGTTGAGTCATCTCACCTTTTCATCTTCGTTTTCAAGTGCTTTAGTGATTAGAAAAAACCCAAAACCCTCTGACATTTAAGATGTTTGTCAGGTAATGATGAATCCTTTGTTGATAGTTTAAAGTTTTTTAAGGATAAAGGGTTTGAGTCCCTCTTTATCCTACAAACCAAAGATAACTGATTTCTTGATTTGTTATAGATGGGGATTACCCTGACAGGTCTGCTATGGAGCAGACGCAACGATCACACAAATCAGATTGCTCGACCAAAATCTTGCTTTTACTTTGGAGAGAAAAAAAATTGCGAAAGAGACTGGACTGTGTTTTAAGACTGCAGGGGAGTAAAGTGCTAGAGCGAGGTGATGCATTACATAAATAAACCCCCAATGCACGAAAAAAAAAAGAAAGAGCACAGGAGAAAACACAGAGTAGCAGGTTGGAGTCTATAATCAATCACAGTGACAGGAAGTAGATTTAGCAGAAAAACTAGCGGTGGCAAGTACTTCATGGAAGCAGCAAATAAGGCATAAAAGCAGACATACATTCGCAACACAGCAATTCCTGTCAATAATCCAACGGTTGCTTTACAACTATAAACACTAAGAGAGATGCACTGGAGTCATACACTCCAGATATAATCTCATTCTGCTTAAATGGAGTAGAAAAAAATGAGCCAGTGAGGTGAAATAATTCAGTTTTTTCCTCCATTTCAGACACGTGATTCTATTATGTTCATGCTAGACTAACTTTAAGGAGAAAGGTCTAAAAATTTGGGGAGACACGCTTCTTTGCTCTCTTTGATTCTTTACCCTGATTAAACAAACAAGAATGCATTGGTAGGCGGATTAGTATTGGCCAGAGGACTGCTCGTTCCCTCTGTTTCCAGTCATTGGTCTAAGATAGGGTAACCAGCTGCTGACTGTGGCCTTATATTTGATGGACAGTTATGAGACTGGTGTCAATCGTCTGCTTTAAGGAGTTGTAGACTCCTAAATCGAGCTGTGGTGATAAAACATTGTCCTTAAGTAACATTTTAAGTGTGTTAAGCTCAATAGGTGATGTTTCTCTCCATAAAAGTGGTCAGTGCACCTTACCCACGATCATGTGCTTGCAGTGCTGGCAGTTGGTGGGCTTGCGAAAGACATGGTCCTGAAAACAGTGGGTAATCTGAGGTTGGGGAGGCTTGGTGGGCAGCGATGGGGAAAGGCTGAGAGACGGCGAAATGGATGGCGAGCTGTCGCCGACGAGGGGAGAGCCCGGCAGCAGAGGGGGAGAGGGAGGCGGCTGGTCGTTGATAAAATCCGGGGGCAGGCGAGCGTCGCTGTAGGACCTCTGGAAGAAGTTCTCCACGCTCTTACTGCGCATGATGGTCTTGAAGGACAGCGAGCGTTTCAGTCTTTGGAGCTGCACACACACACACACACACACACACACACACACACACACACACACACACACACACACACACACACACACACACACACACACACACATTGACAGAGACAGAGAGGCACGCTAAGAATAAACACAAGATAAACAAGAATGTTGTGCCACATTTGGGAGCAATAACAAATGTCCAATTCCCCCAAAAGGAAAGTACAGGCAATAACCCACCATCCATAAACACAACACTCTGCTCTGATCTGTACACCAGGGGGGGGAAGAGGGTGACTCATGAAAGGCAATTTCACCTCATAAGGACACAACACATTAATAGCAAAGCTACCTGTATGCTCCAAAAGATGGAACAGTCACAACTGGGCTGCTTCTGCGTTTGGCCTCGTGGTTAAACAAGATAAGCCTTTTTCTCTCTGTAAAGGCCCACGGCCATTGCATTGAAGACTGCAGTGTGTAAATGGCATTTCCTTGGTAGTGGTTTGCAGGAGGGCTATTGTGATGAAACAAATCAAGGCGGTTTACACAGCCTTATCGTGTATCACCAGCCTATCCTCAGGGCTATTAATCTGATGGAGCCTGCTCATTGGACCTATTGATTGCTCTAAAGGCTTGCACAAAGCCTACAGACCCAATGGATCCCTCCTCACGGTGCCAAGCTCACATGGCCACAACTCGCTAACACAACAAATTGCATGTACCCACTCTCGTGTACAGCGACGCAACCAGCCACGGTTGTGCCTCACGAGCTGTATTGACAGAGCGGTCCTGAAAGATAGATGGCTGCCGTATTTCAAAGGCCCCGACGTTGAACATCATAAAACGCCACATCGGTGGCCATCGCGTCCGTGGGCTCTGTTCTCTACAGCCACCTAGCATTGATTGGCTAGATAAATGCACGTTTCCTGACATTTCCCCCCGGCTCTGTGCGCAGATGATGATGCTGGTTTCCTGGAGGATGGGCGGCCATTAGTTACCCTGACATGTGGTGGCAGCGGGAGAGCGGCGGTGGTGCGAGGGTGTGGTCGTGTTGTGGGGAAGGGGGGGGGGGGGGGGGTCAACACAGACAGGCGGACGAACGGACAAATAATCAGTAGGCCAGAGATGCTCCGTGCGGGCATGCGCCGTCCGTGTCCCTGTCCCCAAACATAATCGCTTTGCAGGGACATGCTGTTTACAGCTCTGCGTGTCTGGGAATAAGATATGAAAACAGTTTGTCTATTTGAGTTTTCGTTTGTGTGTGTGTGTGCGAGGCAGAGCATGGGAAAGAGAATGCTATTATTCTCTATTATACTGTATTGCAAACAATGTGAGTATATACTGTTAATCTCACTCATGTCCTTGACTCTGATTTTAAGTTTCTTTTAGTCGCTGGAACAAGATTCATATTTCATATTTCCTCATTGCAATCATAACCATTACCACCTTCTTTTTACCTGAAAGGGATGTGTAGCGCATCTTCGATGCTCCTCGTGCACATACACTCAGAAATTTGTGGATCGTTACGTGTGTTGTTTGGATGTGTTTGTGGTATCAAAACATTTTGCTAATATTGATGGTGCTTGAATTTGCTTTGTGCTGTATATTTCATAAATTGTTTTCTGACCTTGGAAACAACAGTTGATATAACAGCCTCGACACAAGGTCTATTTCTAGCCGTTCTTCAGCTCGCTTAAAATAGTCCTCCACATATTTGACATTGCACTTAGTGTACGGTTTACAAAACGATCACAATCAATACAGCGGAACTAGAGATGTAGTCTTTGTCATGCAGCGCGTTCCTCTTCCGTTTTCATACCCCGGTTATCTACATTAACCACGACGCAACCTGCCCACTGACGGCTTGGTTAGAGATTTGAGTTCCTTGTCAACTGGACTAACTCAGGTAGTTTGAGTGATTCAAACGGACATTGCGGTGGGACTGTTTCACAAACATTTATTAATACTTTATGACGTAGTGATAGGCCTCTACTGATCTCATGGCCCTTTACGCTGCAGGAGCATGTACCCCCCCGCCCAACGGAACGATCCGATAAAACCAAATGTTGCGGAGCATAAATGAATGATTTATTAAACATTATAACTTATAAATTACCCATAAAGAATGCCTTTTAAGAAAGTGTTATCCATATTTGTATAATCTTTATACCAATGGTACAAAGATGCTTTGACATGTCTCCGCGTTCCCCCGTGCAGCATCAGAGTCCCAGGCCAAGCTCTCTTAATCAGAGCAGACGTGTGCGGGCATAACCGCTCCGGCTAGAGCACATGTCTCAATTACAGCTAATCTAATCGTCTGTCAGTGTGAGGGCCTAAAAAGCATTGCCGTTATCTTCCGTTCGAACATTAGCTGAGAGCGTCATACTTCTGAGTCAGGGCCGGCGCAATAGCACGTTCGATTTGGGTCACGCGTGCGCACAGTCTCCCTTCATGTGCACGGGCTTACGGGAAATTTTTTTTTTTTTTTCTTTCAAGACAGGTGAGACGCCGTCGTCGATCATGACAAGTGAGGCGGGCTTCGCCAGAGAGGATGCAGTGGTTGTGACGTATGATCCAGCCCCATACGTCTTATTGATCATCTGCAATTTAGTGAAAATGCCTTTCTGTTCCGAAGGGAGCTGCCTCAATCTTCTTCATTTTCCCAGAGTGCCTCTGACAAGCACCATATGAAGCCTTCCAACCGCAACTTCTCTCCCAAAAGAAACATTTGGGTCAGATCTTGCTTGATAATGTTTCTTTCTCCACAAATTATTTATGCCATTCACAAATGACTCACAGTGTCATGTAAAATGCATAACGTTGCCTGGATTTGCACACACACCTGCACAGTCAATATCCCTCAAGCATTTTTGGCCTCTCTGCTGCAGTCCAGATTTTGACAAGCCGCCTCCGCGGACCTGTAAAGGCCTATAATTCTAACATCTTCGATCCATATACCGATCCCTCGGTCGTTCTCACATGTAGCCAACATAAATGTCCAAAATCAATAGCTCCGTAGAGGGACAGCGGGGGTTTGAGCAGTCATAATTCAATGAGAAAGCTTTTATTTTCGGCCGAATATGTGGCTCTTCCTCTCTCCGTCAGAATTTAATGGGGCCTAGGGGCCAGGCTGAAATATATATATGGGACGCTCCAGCCTGTCCAGAGGTCAAGACTGAACAACAAAGGCTTAGTGCCACTGGGAATGCGATGATAAATACAGCTTATGGCCATAATATCCCTTGGTGCAGACTGTTTTAAATAGTACAGAATACCTCAAGCAGACGAGCTAATCCAGTAACTCCAGCTGTGTCTTCTTTTGGAGGCTGTAAAGGTCAAAGCGGTCTTAAATTCGATGGAAATGTCCCGGTAATAGTATCTGTATGGATCGTATCTTTTTATAACTAACAATCAGAGAGTCAGTGGCATCACAACACATATTTTTTCTGCTAATTTTTTTCCTCTGAATTTCACTCGTCTCCACATCTACCACTGTCCCTGTTCAGCCCTCAACCATGTTCACCTCAGGGTTGTCCGCAACAGGAGAGAGGAAGAAGTGCCCCTGAACCTGGGAAATAGTAGACACTTCAGCACAAACACATATCCACTCCATGCTTTTAAATCACAGTGTCAACTCTAGTATTTAACAAAGTGCATGTATATGACCTAAGAATGCAATAAAACGCTTTCTGTAGCCTGTGATCCCAATTTTAACAACCACTCCAGCTTCTCATCCAACCTTTAAGGGTAGTCTCTTTATAAAAATGGAGGCACGTTATTTTTTGTTTTGTTTTTTTTTCTCTTTTTTGTGGCATGGTAAACATCACAGTGCTCAACCTTCTTCTAAGTGAATATATTTCAGCCCGAAGAAGGCTAAAACTCTGTAACTGTGCTGTGAAGAAACAGCTTCCTGGCTCAGTCCAATTCTAGGTCATTAACAGACTGTGTGGATTCAAAGGAAACGATCACTCTCAAGTACCAGGCGCATGATGTCTCTAAGGCCATAATTATTAACATGTTTCCTGGGTGACTTCAGTCGTTTTGGGCAGATGATGTAAAACTGAAATTACAGGCTACAGAAAACAGTTGTAGGTGAATGGAGGTAACAAGTTTTTTTTTTGGAAAAAACGGCAGAAAGCACAAGGAGAGACCAAAAAATAAACCAAACAAAAAAAAAACCCCTCACACATATTGTATCATAAAATCTCAGAGCAAAGTGCACAAGCAGCTTTGGTCTGTGATTAGGGTCTGTGAACCAGTTTCATGTCCCAGTATCAAGTTTTATCATTCTGCACGGCGGCCTGGCAGATTTCCGCTTTGACTACGAGATAAGAGATGAATAATCGCAGGCTGCTTCCATTGTTCCGTTCACAGACACATCACACATGCATGTACTCACACAGTCAATCACTGGCCTGGTCATTCACACGCACGCATGCACGCACGCACGCACGCACACACACACACACACACACACACACTTCTTTCCCAACGCTATCATTGTTCAATGGAGGAGAAACGGTGTGAAATGGTAACGTGGATTACAACCACTTTCCTCGCCGCTGCGCAACCTTGCGCCGTGCAGCTTTGCCCTGGCAACTCATCATCCACCCATTCTCGCTCACCCAATCACTGTTCAAAAACACACACACACACACACACAGACACACACACACACACCACCCCAAGCACACAACACAATGGCTGTCAGAGAGGAGGGAATTCTATTTCTGAATGAGTGTCAGAGGTTACAGTTCTCCCTAACGGAGAGTTTTTCTCCCTATTATGAGCAATACAAAACAGATACAGCCAGTTATCTTTTTAGCTACTTGTAACCTTCTAGTATGTCCAGTACTCCAACAGCTCACACCTCTCGCTGTAGTGTCACATCAATAAACGTCACAGCAGCAAAGGTGTTACATTAATTAATAAAGACCTCGGCCCTTTTCAGCCTCCCTCCTCGACTCAGTCCCCTTCTCACCTCGCTCAAGTCTTTGTGTAGTGGCATAAACAGTCTGTCGATCAGTTCACCACTATGCCCCACAAAATATATCCCAAAACTGTTGGAGGGATTTTAATTAAATTGTACACTTTCAGTCATTCATGGTCCCCAGTTAATGAATCCTTCATGAGGATGACATTTGAGGTTTTGAGTTATGTATCTCTACAGCTACTGGATGGACCAACGTGAAATTCGGTGCAAACATTCTCGGATGATTATTGGTAACTTTGCCGGTGTCTTCATTTTTCCTCTAGTCGCACGAAAATATATATATATAAAATATATATTTTCCAATGCTGCTGAAATTTCCTTGGTTTTGTTAAGTTACGCGGCATCATTTTGTAAAGCAATGCCGTAATGCGATCATATCATCACAATATGAAAAAAGACCAAAAAGTACGACACTAAATTATCGCCCCATCCTCTTGTACTATAAAATGTGACCTCTGTGGTTTTACTTCCACTAGATGACCCCTCCCGACCCCCCCATGTCTGCCTGCACTGTCTGCTCTTGGATGTCCGATGAAAATGCCTACAACACTGGAAACCACCAACGGGATTTTTAAAAAAAAGTTGTTGTACTTCGGATTAAGCCGCTGTCACTCAGGCCACAGACTGCATTTAGCTTTGGAGACGCGACAGCTTCTCATTCCCACGCTGTAGCCGATTCCAGTCGCCCTTTATCACAGTGCCTATACTAAAGTGCTCACACTGAGACGAAGGAGACTGGGTGAAGAATCCAAAGGGGACACTTGAGAAGAATTGTTATGGTCTCGTCATTGAGGGAGCAGGCTGACAAAATGGCAATCTACCTCAAAACATGTGTCAGACTATTATCTTAAGTCTCTGTATCTCTCTGCGCTCGGAGATTGTCCTGTGTTCTCGTCTTGGAAAAAAAAAAGAGGTTTACTTGTGCACGACCGTCACAGAAGTGGCTCCCGGAGCATCAACAGCCTTGAGAGATCAAGCAGCTCTCGACAAAAAAGCGACACTAGCGAACGATGATTGCTGCTCAGGCATCTCATCTGTACCACCACCGCCACTCAGATTTCTGCCAGCCCTGGCAACAGACCACAGACTACACTGCTGGGAGCCGGGGAGAAAGTCTACGCTTCCTTTCTTCTCGGTCCTCTGGCACTGTTTTCCCTCTGTTCTTGATTTCTGATACCAATCTATGTGGGAAATTTTGCTGCCGGTTGAATTTCAGAGAGAATCTGTTATCAGAGGGAGTCACTCCCTCTCTCTTCCTGTCATCCTTATCTAATTAAAAACATCATGGACACATGGCTACGTGTCTGATTAGATTCCTCAAGAAATTATACCCTCTGGCTGATTTTATATATTTTTTATTTTTAGGAATGGTCTTGATTAAGTGTTTAAAAATAGATATGGGTGGAATATTGATGTTAGCAAATCTCCGAGGGATTACACCTATACTTATCAGAGCCAAGCTGATATTAACCTCAGTATTCCTCTACAAGATACCTTAATAGACTCCTGTATGGTTGCAAATTCCCATTGACCCTTCAGTAGCAGGGGGCTATTGAATCCTGAGCATGTAAAGGAAGTTCAAAAGATGTTACAATTAACCTTTCACCCGAACATCAAACATCTGTGGGCCGTGCCGGAGCTTGAAAGCTGAAGGTTAAAGTGAAATCCATTTCACACAGAGACCTGGAATTCTACCAGCGTAGCGTCGATCGATTTGGAAAGCTGAGGCAGATGAGGAACGGTGTCCGTGATTGAATGGCCAGCCTGACGAGTTTGTGGCATAAATGGCTGTGATGTGGCGAAGGCGGAGAATCGTGTGAATACCAATCGGATCGGCCCCGCTCGGTAAAGAACTGGCGCCCGGTTTTCTCTGGTACCAGCCGGGGAGAGGACTGTGGAAACGGAAATGGGGCCGGGCTGTGATAAAAAACAGAAAAGGCCCTTCAACACTTTCATGTTTCTCAGGCAGGGCATCAAATATTTAGGTGAAGCACAGAGGCAAACAGCTGGTGAAATATTTGGCTGTGTTGAGCAGGCGTGGCCCTCTGCTTCAAACATGGCCACCACACGTGCGCGGGGGGCAATGGGAGGCATGAAACAGAGGCAAGGAGGGAAAGTTGTATCGAGTGTTTGGGCTTTAATGATTCGAGTGTCCTTAAAGCCCTCCATTAAAGAGCAGGCACAAGGAGAGAGCTTTCACAGCTCAGGCTCTTGGAGGCCAGCCCTTGGAATCTTTGTTTATACAGTCGAGTCAACGCATTTTGTGGAAACTTAACGACACTTTGCAAGGACACTTGAAGCTCTGGCGGGCCTACGCTGTGTAGTACAGGGGATCTAGCTCAGCACACTAGGCAGCAGAATGCACATGTAAATAACCGCTGCCATTTATAAACCAGAAGAAACAGTTGTTTGACAGAGCATGTGTGAGTGCAGCAAAAGTGCAAAGACAGGAATATGAATTTGTCAGTAATAATAACAAATAATAAACATATTTTCTGAAAAGTATTAATCAAGGCCATTCTTTTATGTAAACTATGTGTACACATCTTTTATTTTAAAGTGCGAATTATGAATCGATACTAAACATGAATCCTGTGTGTGAGTGTGTGTTTGTGCAGGAAATGGTTTTGGAGAGAGGGAGGGAGACAGAGAGAGAGAGAAAGGGGGAGACGGTGACATCAGGACTTACGTGTGAGGTTACACCTAGTGACGCAGGCATGATGAATACGAGTGCATTTGTGAATTATCATCATCATCAATATTACATAATCCAGTGGAATAATACAACAAAAACAACAACAACAACAACAACAACAACAAAACCATCAAATCACAGGATGATAGATAAAATAAAAGAAACTGACACTGATTCAGCCTGCAGTCATTTTTTTCTCTCCGTGAGGGAAACTGCTCTGCAAAGTTCATTGTTGAATTCTAATGTCTCGTTTCAGCCTGGCGTGAGGGATCACTGCAGGGGCTGCAGGACAGGTCGTTACAGGTGAGTTTACCTAACGTCTCCACGACAAAAGCGCTAAACGGTCGGTACTTGCCTTGGATGTCATCGGCTGGATGGACATGGTGCTCGGCGAGCGCTGGAGCTGCGAGTCGCTCTCCACCTCATTGTTTTCAGTCATCATTGGTGTGGATGATGGAAAGAGTCGTTCAAAAAACAAAAAAACAAAACACAAGCACGAAAAGCAGCAACTTTTAACTCCGCAAACTGCGTCCCGTCGGCAGGAAACCGGCTCTAGCCAAGCAAAGCTGCGTCTGACAGATCCACATAAAGGGACTGGTGCGCGCCGCGAGGAGGACGCCTTATGGCCATTCGCTCTCCGCACGCAAACCGCAAGACTGTGGGTAGATTAAGAGCCTCATGGACACACACACACACACACACACACCTCGGCTGTTTGTATTTCGCTCATGCCATGCGGGGACGGGCAGTCGAGAGGAGGCTGAGCCTCACGTATGGACGGCCTGTCGCGTTGTCCCTTGACGCGCGTCGGAAAGCTGCGACTGTGGCACAATCCGGTCCTCCGGTCGCAGAGGAGCAAAAGGTTTCGGAATCAGCAGAACAACGATATCAAAAAATATATTTATATATATATATATATGTATATCAACTCTGATCCAAATAACCGCGGGCTTGTGCTCCGGAAGGCGCCGGTTGGGTGTAAATCCGAAGCGAACTGTGTCCCGTCCTTCACCGCCGCACAGACTTGAATTTAAGCGCAAACGGAGGCACGCCTTCCCGTGCGTCCGAAGCGCATGATTGGGCCAGTTTTTACAACTCTGCCAGGGTTTCATTTAGACCAAATCGGGATTCACGGCCGCGGGGTGGGGGTTATTTTGAGCCCGGGCGTGGATCGGCTCACAACTCGCAAACGAAGATTTGATTTTTCTGAGATACTGAGTTTAATATGTCCCTTCTTCGTTTCCCCGCTTGGTACATCAGTTTAATTCCACTATGTGCAGTTCTTACTGCTCAAGATATCATTCAAACATTTATCATCAGCTCGCTTGTGCCACTGATACAAATCTGTACTCATAAAACCTTCTCTCTGTCCATTCCATTGGGATACAAAGGCTTAAGATCACCGTAAAGCCACCACAGACACCACATACATATAGAGCAATAATGCAGAGCACATTTGGATAAAAGGGGAAACGAAGTATCATATAATTAGGGATCCATTTCACAGGAATGTAGAAGTGATGAAGTAGTGGGTGGAGGATGTTGTTGCAGAACCTCCTGAAGCTTATCCGATGAAGCCATCATCCGATCAATCAGTCAGTCAGTCAGTCAGCTGCCATCCTCTCCTTCAGCAGAAAAATGGCCCATATGGAATGAGCTGGACTACTTTCAGTCTGTCCCCGAGTCTTGGAGAAAACAGTTTTTAGCCACACTTTGACTGATTCCTTCCGTTTCCTTATCATTTTCCACGCATCCTTTGAAGCACCAAAAAAAAAAGAGAGACACTGTAGCTGCCAAGTAGGATGCTGCCCTGTGGAGATAGGGCCTCATCCGGCTTGGTGAGATCTGCTTAAAGCGGCTGGCAATAAGGCCAGAGGACTGGTACCTTCTGATTCCAAATACAGGCTCTTTTCTAGGTTTTTCTTGGCAATCATCGGGGTTTCTATTGATTGCCCCTTTAGGAGACTCGTCTATTACACTCAAGATGAAAGAAAAAATAAAGCAATAGGGCTGTGGATACAGCTGATGATTTTTGTATTAATCTAGTGAAGGTGAAGACCAGGAAAAGTTAAGGTAATGGTGTTTTCACGTGAGTTTTATGCTAATACAAGGCCTTTCACAGTGTGGTACAAGGAGGGAAGACTTCTTAACCTGATTAAAGTGGGGTTTTTCTATTTGCACTGCATAAGCCTAACATCAAAGTTTGCTCTAAGCTGTCAGGAAGTCTTTGGATGTAGGTTCATTAGAGAGAAGAGAGACACATAACGAGGACAGACAAAGGGAGAGGGCCTCCGTTATTAATTACTGCTTCACCAAGAGCCAGGGCACAGCAGATAGCAGAGTGACAACTGGAAGGAACACCGTGGGGGGGGCAACAAAAACCAGACAAAAGCAGAGTCAAAAAGTTTCCAGCTATAGAGGGGGCTAAAAATAAACAGAAACACAACGTCTTGGAGGGGTGGTGTGCAGTGAGCTGTGATCTGATCCGTCTGTGTTCAAACCCAGAAAACACTTAACGGCAGAGAGAGTCGCTGAAGCAGGGAACACACACACACACACACACAAATTTAAATTTCTACCTCCAAGCCACCCGCCTTTCATCCTCCATGTGATATCTCAGGTGCCAGAGCAGGGCTGCTAAAAAAGAGCATTAAAAAAAAACCATGACTGAAAACATCATTGCTCTCTCAGCAATTTCAAGACGGGGGCGAAAACAATGAGGGGATGAGAGGAACAAAATGAGTCCCAAGCAGTGGAAGACAGATCCCAGCAGTGACAGTGGTCGTCATGGTGCAGTCACAGGGCCGGGGATGCTGTTCTTTCCACAGGGATAAATTGATACTGATTGTTCATCTGCGCTTCCACCTCAAGACATACGTACGTAAGCACACACAAATACAGAGACCTGACGCTACATGCAGCGTCCCATGAGGTCAAAAAGCCTGTGATGTCAGCCCCCCCTCCAAGAGTAACATCTTGAAGCACAGATGCTGGTCTGATAAACACTATGCTCTTATGATTTTTGCTGGGTTTTTTTTTTTTTGTTTTGTTTTTTTGCTATAGTTACACTTGTGCTAGGTGTCCTATTGGTTAGCAAGTGTAAAGGGTCAGTACACAAAGTTTTGAAATGTGTTTTAAATGCAAAATTTAAGGGAAAAGCTTTGGAAAATGTCTTACCAAGAAGCTGAAGCCTCATATTATCTTCAGCTAAACTCTGGAATTTATTCTGTGCACAGAAAGAGGACTGTGGATTTTGTCCTTCATCACTTACTGTGAAGGTGTATTAGAAACGGATCTTTTATTTGCCAGTATGAGCAGGAGGAATGATTAAAGCAAGTGAAACCTGGTTAATTAGTCATACAGGCGCTTGACTATTGTTTCAAGACACATTTGGAAAATTGTGAACCTGTAACACTTATCTTGAAGAGACTCAGAAACACTGAAAATAAGCCCCTGTAATTTCATCTAGATTACTGTGATGAACCTCTTTACACAGGTCAAGTAAAGGTAAAGCCTGTACACTGGTGTGATTTGATGCTGGTTTTTTGACCAAATCTTTATTAATGTAGAAAAAAAAAGGGGAACCTCGGCAGGACCTTACTCTGGTTAAAATAAGAAATAATAAAAACAAAAAGCAATGACAATGATCATAAAAATGACCATTAAAATTAAAACTGTTTAACAGGAAAAAAAAGTTCTCATTCATAAAAGGTGTTTTTACAAGAAATTATTAAAAGACCTGTTTTTTCCCCCTTTGTTTCAAACTAACGCAGAGGAGCATCATCTGTATGTTTTAAAGCCAGTCGGGCCCTGTTACCTTTAGTTGTTCAGAAGGTTGGTATGAAATTACAGGACAAAAGGTTCATTACGTTTTGTTTGATAATGCCTGATTAGTTTTGTGACAGGAAATGATTCTTTTAAACTTACATTTTTTCTGATTTTACGTTAGAGAAACCAACATACTCCAGTCTTGCAACTAGTGGTTTACAATATTTTTTTTACTAACTAAAGCAAATTGATTGGACTCACTCAGATTGAGAGCTGGAATCAGAGCAGCGGAGGTGGAGCAGTCATTACCACTGGCTCGTTGCTGCCATCTACTGCGACAGCAAAGTTAAAACGAGCACAAGTTCAACATCGGAGAAAACTAGACCAGTCTTAATAATATAGGTATATATTTATTCATACGTACATATTCATTTATATCGGTTAATTGTAAAAAAAAAGAAAAAAAAAAAAAAAAAAAGGAAAAGATTTACAGTAATTATATTAACTACAGTCATTGTCAAAATTGTTTTTTTTGAAATTTCTCTGGTGTCAATCTACCATGAACACACTGTAGATTCACCTCCTGCCCTCTGTCCTAATCCTCAACCTTACTCCAGTGTTTGGGACCGAACAAGCACGAAACAAACTGATCCGGAGCGCAGGAGCCCCCCCATGTAAACCGGTGGAAGGTGCCAGGGAGGGATGCAGAGGTGTTTGATAGTGTGAGGGAAAACAAGTCTGGTGTTTTTGCTTTGCAGAGCCTGTAGTGTATTTTTGTACCATGAAAAAGGCTGATGAAAAAGGTTACGGTCTCTTTTGTACAAAATAAAGCCATCAGGAGCAGGTTGAGTATTATTACCTGTAATCCATTCAAAGTGTTTGCCTTGAAAGCACATGTCGGCTGCAGCGGTGACTCAGCCTGTGCCACATACGGTGCGTGAACAGGGCGGGCAGGTGTTAGATCCAGGCTCACAGTCTAAATCCTATGACTTTTCCTTTTTCCTCCAGTTAATTGTCTTAACCCCAAAGCACGATGACAGAGTACATTAGACATCTCCGCCATTTTGACTCTTGGTTGTTCCCTAATCCTTCTGTAAACCCCAATTCAAACAAAACAGATCAGACTGGATTACACTGGATTCATCTCAGGCTGCATTATCCTGCCCATCGTAGCTGTCAAATCTCAAACCAAACAGAATCATCATTCGGTGTTACGCCTGTTGGCGTGAATCTTAAACCAGAACGGGGGCTTCTGAAAGTGATCAACATTTCATACCAGGTTTCCCAATTTCTATCTTGCTTGATGCGTTTTTGGGCAGGGTGCACCATGGGCGAGGGGTTTCTGGAAAAGCAAGCCATAAAAATTAAAAAAAAGGGAGAGGATAGCACACTTACAGGGAGAAAAAAAAACAAACCTGTTTCTTCTGAAGCGCCACACAATGGCTGAACAGCCATCCTGAGGACTTCTCTTTGATGGAAACATTCAGTAAGTACAACTTACATCATACATACATGTCATCATGAACCCCTCCTCCACTCACATTAAAATGTCCAACTCACATTTAACATTTATTACAATTGCACTGGTGCCAACATTTCCCCTGGACAAAAAGGCTACACTCTGGACATTTAGTAACAACAAACTCTTAATATAAACACAAACTACCTCAGATGGAACACTGAGGACTGGGAGGGGGCTCAAAACTCAACTTGGAGACACTGAACTCAGGACTTCAAAAATACAAAAGCAGGCGCAATCCAAAACCACACCAAAAACAGAAATGAAAAGAAAGAGAAAAAGGTAAGAGATCCAGAGGAAAATTGGACAGAAAAGCAGTAAAAGACACATTTATAAAATGAAACGGGAAGAAAAGAGACACAGAACAAAGCAGGTGCGAGTGCAGGAGAGAAGATATTCCATAAGAAAAGGCTTCAATACTTCATAGGGCGGGGCGGGGTGGAGGGGCTGAAGTCCATTACAGCCCTCTGTTGTGACAAAAATCATTTCCATCCTATCTGTCAGCAGGGCCAGGATTGTGCGCTCGTGATTCAGTCGACTTCCTCTTACAGTGACGCCGCCGGTCCGATCTGGTCAGCGTCACTGGCCCCAGACAGACGGGGGAGGTCACAGGTGGCAGGGCGTAACACGCTTTTTCTTTTTTTTTTCTCCCCCCTCTGTTCCCTGCAAGGCCTCATGGCAGTTGAGGAGTTGCCGCTCCAACGCCGGGCACATCCTCTCAACCACTGCACGTGGTTCACCAGTTCCTCGTCATCGGGAACCGTAGCCGTTGTGAAAACAAGAGCAACTAGAAAGAAATCAAAACTAAATAAAAATAGACGTACTTTGATTGTTTTCAGTTGGCTTTTTCTTTCCATTGTCCTGGTCTGACAGCATGAATTCATGTAGTGACGTCCTTTTTTTTTTTTCCTCCTCCTATCAAAAGAGTATCTTTAGAACTTTTCTGTTGCTGACAGGAGCTTTCGCAGACCAGCATCAGCTCTCTCGTCAAACTCCAGGTCAAGCACTGGCTCCTTTCTACTCCCCCAAAAGCTCCAGCACATATTCTCACACACATCTGTACTTAATGAGCACGTGTGAGCCTCGCCATAGTTCCCTCAGAGAGACCCACTGACAGCGATCTCTGCCCCCCTTCTCATATCCTCATCTGTCGTTTAGCTGGCTTCGACTCTCAGACTCCATCAGTCCTCATGTATGTACAATGAGATTTTAAAAAACTAGAGGTGTTACATGCAACATTTGGCATCTTCTTGAGTCCTCACTTGTGAGTCTTAGTTGGTGTCCATTTTTTAGAAAAATATTAAACTTTGTCTTTTTTTTTTTTCCTTCAGTATATTGAAGCTTCTGATTGTAACAGAGAGACAGAGAGAGGTGAGGGTACAAGTGTAGCAAGCTCAGTGTATGCATTCAAGTGAGGATTTGTATCGGTGTGTGTTGTTAGTTAAATGCCAGTCTCAAGGTGGTCGTCTTTTTAAAGTGTCTCATCATATTTTTTTTTAAACTGTAAGTGCAAATAGCTGCAAGTATGCTTTTTTTTTAAACCACAAAACAGGCTTTTCCTGCTGCTTTATATATATGTGTGTGTGTGTGTGTGTGTGTGTGTGTTGTGGGGGTGTCCCTGCCCCCTTTTTGAAATGAATAGCCCACAGAACAAAACTGACACAGGTCTTACTCAAGTGCAGTTCCCGTCTAGAGGTAGCGGTTAAGTGACCTTCTACACAGAGGGAAGTGTGTGGGGGAGGTTGAGTGGGATATTTCAGCCTATTTATTATTCTGTTTAAGAGCCGTCACTGTAATTTGTCTCAAAGTGCTAAGAAAGTGAAGAATACGGCTGCTTGAAAATACAGCACAGTGGTAATTTGATCTTTTGATGTAATGTCCTTTTTTTTTCTCCTTTTTTTTATGTCAACTTCACTCAAAGAGTTGAATCCCTTCACGGTGGTGATCACATTTGATTTTTATATAACCCTCATTCTAATACTGGTTCATCCATTGAACACAGCTCAGGAATGTTGACATTCTTCTTAGAGTTAATCTGTGTGTGTCTGCATATTAGCTTGTGTAAAAGGCTGTTTTGTGCATGTGTATGTATGAGTGTGTGAGTGTGTGTGTGTGTGTTTGTGTGGTGGGGAGAGTTGGGAATGTTTTTTGGAAAAGTTACCCAAGACCCTGTAGTGCTGTTCGGCTCTCTCCCTCTCTCTGCAGCTCCAAAAGGACACACACCAGCATGTACTCTATGACAGGGGGCAGGGGGGTGGGGTGGGGGGCAGGAGGGGGACAGCGGGTCAGGGGGTCAAGTGACAGGCTGCGGGGGGAGCGTGTACAGGGGACACAGGGGATGGGGAAGGGGGGTTGTTGTCTTTACATCATAGCAGAACGCAGCAGCGGCAAAACCTCTGACGGCTGCCCCCGACGGAGGGGGGCGGAGTGACGGGAGCAAAGTACGCATGCACTTTGATGTTAGGCAGATGAGTCTGTGGTAAAAAAAGAAGGACAAACAGATGGAAACTTGTTAATGGCTCATACAAACAATTCGAAGCTTGCTCTAGGTAGCTTAATACATCGGTGGATGTAGTGTGCCGAAACACTTCAGCTACTGAAAATATTTAACTTCAATAGCAAGAAATTGCATGACGTGTCCGTAAATTCACATTATAGAGAACAAACTCATGTTTACCGACCCAGTCAGGCTATGTGTGATGTATATCAAAATAAAAGCCACAGATGAGATCTAGTGATGATGAGCCCAGCCAGATATGGACAGAGTGTTCACTGGTCTCGAGGAGACAGTTTTTATTTCATACATAGGTTTGGAACCCTCACTTGTGGGAGGAGTGGTGACACAAACATCAGAGTCTAATTTGGACAAAAACAACAAAAAAAAAAAAAACAAAACAAAAAACCAACAACAAATAAAAAAGGAAAAATCTATGGTATCTCAGCAACAGGGGAAAGGGAAGCCCCTTGTGTGCTATCTGATACGGTGCCATGACAATGACAGGACAAATCTATGGTTTCACGAAACACTGTCTTGGTGGCTTTAAGATAACAAAGCTTAGAACATTATGGTCGTCTGGACTGCGATTCCCGGACTGTCTTACTACATATCACGGTGAAATCTGATGCATCTAAGCTGTAATGCTCAGTGCTGTAACTGGTGACAAAAAGCTGCAGTGTGCCGGTCTATGCTCCTACATCAGTACTGTTGTAATAATTGAAGTATTTTGCGACCGGTAACAGAACTGATGTAATGTTGCTGAAATTATCTGCCATCTTGAATTTTACCTTGAAATCATCTGGACTCCTCAGAAAGTCCTTAGAAAGCAATATGCATGCGAGTCATGGATTACTCACTGCCGTTGGCCCACACAACTCACCCTTAGTCTCTTGATACCAGCGCGGGTGATCTGCTGGCAGTCGTAGAGCTCGATGCGATCCAGACTGTGGCAGCTCTTCAGGTGCTCCAATGAGGCGTCTGTGATCAGGGGGCAGTTGTCCAGCTCGATCACCTCCAGACGGTCGTGAGCGCAAGGCCCGCTGCCGAGGTGTCTGATGCCGTCGTCAGTGATCAGCTCACAGTGCGACAGGCTCTGCAGGAACACGGAGGTACCAGCACAGGAGCTCCATAACTCATTTGTCTCTTGAAACGAGCTGCGATTTGGTGCTCATAAAAAAGCTATGGGGGTGAAATATGTTTTAAGTGACAGGCACGCACTCACCAGGACTTGCAAACGAGGGCAGTGGATAGACAGCTGGATAAGTGTTCCATCTGTGATCTGATGCAAAGGTGAAGAGCAACAAATGTCGTAACTGTAGACTACATACAGCGACAATGGAAACATTTTGTATGTAGCTCGGATTGTTTATTTACCTGCACACATTCTTCTAAATCCATTTTCTCAAGCTCATGACAATTCTACAGCGGAGAGAGAGAGAGAGAGAGAGAGACATTAAATAAGAGATAAACTGCATGATGTACTGCAGATTTGTGTATATTTTGCTTTTTGAGACGAATAATGCTTGAAGATCTTTTGTCTTACAGACACATTATGGGACCAAAAAATGAATGCCACCTAAACTTCAAATACTTGAGCCCAGGGATCAAAGAATCTGGTCCCTTTGTATATGCATGCAATCAAGAGACAGATACCACACTCACCCTTGCTAATGTAGTGAAACCCACATCTGTAAGCTGAGAGCAGCGAGCCACTTCTAATATTCTGAAAGGAGAACAAGAGGAGCAGAGAGTTGCACAATGGCAGCATCACTTACATTCTTTCCCTTTCTGAGCTCTTGCAATAGGAGGGCAGATCAGACTGTAAAGTAACTAGATCTACACTAGTAAGCCCTGAGATATCATAACTGCCCAAAAGGCCCATTTTTTCCCATTTCATTTATTCATGGTTTCCATTATTACTTCGATCTTAAACTGCAGGATTCAGCTTGAAACTATTCTAAAAGGCTTGAGCTTTTTTAAGGCATTACATTCTTTTTAGAGCAAATGTTTACTATTAAATCACTCACTTAAGATGTTCTCTTAAGGGAAGTTATAACATCAGCAAACCCCTTACACTCAAGTGAAATAATTTCACATTTACCATGAAGAGTTAGTCACTTGTGTTACACAGTGAGATAATGAGATTTTTTTTTTTTTTAAACTAAATGGCTTGGTCCGATTTTTTGAAGGTTCTAGGACGTTGTCAATATCGAAGTCCAGACTGAGGAGGCTTGTGTAAGTTTACCTGAGGCGGGGGCAGTTCTGTCCCAGGGCGTGAAGGATGGCGTCTGTGATGTTGGCACAGCCCGACACACACAGAGACTGCAGGCGGTGACAACCTCTGCAAATCGTGATGAGGCCCTCGTCTGTGATCTGCTGCTCACAGAGAGAGAGCGTGTGCTTTTGCAGGTCACTTAAATACACATCTATGAGTTGTGTAAACATACCAACTTTTCCTGTGCTCACTGCTGGCTATGCATGAAAAGCAAAGAAATTTATGAATTTACATATATCCATTTATCACCTTAACACTCAGCTAGTGTGAGCTATTTATTTTTCCTGCATTGTTGTTTGAAGTATTGCTCTGAAAAACTCGGAGGGGATCGGACAGAGGAAGAGGAGGTGAAATTGGGGCAGTCAAGAAAACTGAAGAGCAGACTGTAACAAAAATCAGGATGAACAAGAGGACAAGATGAGATGATGCGTTCCTGAAGTGTGAGATTAGGAGGAAGGGGGAAGAGGAGAGGTGGCGATGAAGCCAGGGATACCACAAACAGGTACAGTCCGGAGTGAATATGGATTGTGTGAGAGGGCTTCATAATCTTTGAGCTATATGGGCTGGATGGGACTGTCAGCTGCCCACAATGAGCAAGTTTAAGACCACAGTGTGTAATTCGTAACCATTGGTCCATTTTCTGGAAACGAGGACTTTTTGTTTAGGTGGTTTATTAAACTTTTTACATGGAGACTTTTTCAACATAATAAAATGGCCTCATTGGAAGTGCAGAACAATTGTTTTTTCCTTTTTCATTTGATCAATATTCCATCCATTATAATTGTACTTACTGAACATGTCTGCAAGTTGAGTGTGACCAGCTCTGGACAGTGAGCTCCGATATGCTTCAGAGCATCATCTTCTAGCTGTGAAAGACGTCAACAGAGTAAAAGCAAGTGTCATCTGAAATCAACCTTCTCTTGCATAGTAAGAACATCCCACCAAAGCCCTATACTGTCACTGCATTAAAGGGTTGTTCAGAATAACACCTCTTGTCATAAGACAATACAATTCAACAGCACCACAAACTAAAGCCGTTCGAACCACCATGAGGTTAAGTCAAAACCTCCAGCAACCTACTGTATGTTGTGACCTGTTCCTTCTCTTAAATTAATGGTCTGTGACATCCCCATAGAAGTACATGGTTGTCTCTTCATTCTGTACTGTTGACTGTTGATATAAAAGGATGTTGCTAGATGAAGGCTTTTACATTTGCTGTAAACAGTGTTTGCTATGTTTCTTTCCTCAGAAACATCCTCTGCTGCACAGGAAGTGATGCATGTTGTGTCTGTGGTAGCAGCAACTGTTTTATAGTTGGAATGAAAATAAGAGGAACTCAGTAGTTAGAGTTTTAAGTGGTGTCCTGCTATGATGAAACATACAAGGAAAACAGTTCACTGTTGAGAAGTAAGAACAGTCCACCTAAGAAGTCTCGATGTAACCACATAATCTTTACAAATTAAGTTTCTTTCGATTTATCCAACTAGGTTATATACAGAGTTAAAGAATCTGCAACTCATTATGTAATAAACAACTACACCATCAGCCCTGGTTTGCCTCTCCACCCATACCTGTGTGCAGCCCTTGAGGAAAAGGCCCTTGAGTCCAGGGCAGGTGCGCACCAGAGCCTGGATGCCATCTTTTGTTACCTGATCACACCAGGAGATATTGAGCTGCTCCAGCAAGGGACAACCCTCACTGGGGAGGAGGAAAAAGAAGAGAGAAGTTAGAGCAGATCTCCTACAAGCCCCGTATGAAAGGTTTAAAATGTGGAAAATCTAAAACTCTGCCTGTGCACCTACATCCCCTTTGTCTGGTGGTGTGGCAGTACTGGTACATAGTAACTTCCTATATTATACTGTAAAGTCAAGGTAAGTATACATCACGGTGTTGTCCCTACACACCTGAGAGCTTTGAGTGACAGGTTGGTGATTGAGGTACAGGAGGCAAGGTCCAGGTGCTTCAGCTTTGGACAGAACTTACTGAGGCTATTACATGTGCTGCAGATGACAAAGACAATGAGCGTTTGATGGAGAAACTGCATCATAATTCCTTAGCAGCCATGTTACTCGAACTGTGCACACACCTGTCAGTGATCTTGGTGCAGCCGTTCAGACTAAGCAGCTCAATGTTCCTGCAGTTCTGTGAGAAAGTCCTGTGGAAAAAAGCAAACATATTTGATGGAAGTTAGATTGAACTTGCTTGTCTTTCTCTCTCTCTCATCTGTCTCTCCCAAGAGTCTTGGCTAAGTGTTTGCCAAACGCACCTCAGGGCACTGTCACCCACACCCAGGCAACCTCGCAGGCTCAGCTTCCTGAGAAACCCACCGCATCGCTTTGAGATGTTCTCCACCACCCGGCCCTGCAACAAAAAACAATCCAGTCAGCCTGCTGTATTTGATCAAGAGTTGGGCAAAAGTACACAGCAAAGATGTGACGTTACAGGTAAAAAGTTTGGTAGATGGATGGTCAGAATAGACTTGCTCACCTCAATGTCCCTCTGAAAGTCGAAGAGGTCAATTCTTTGCCAGTTGCTGCCATCCAAGGCCAGAACATTCCAGGACTGAGGGCAGGGAGGGAGAAACAGACATTTAGGGTCAAGTTTTTTCCCCCCCCTCCCTCGATCATACTACATACCCAAACAGAACGCACCCTAAAACACACGGAAAAACACATACAGTCACGCACACATGCATACACAAACCTTGTGAACACACTCACCCGTGAGACCTGGGCACAGCGACAGAGTGTCACCACATCCAGAAAGGAGAAGATTCTGGAAGACAGACAGGGATGGTTTAGAGACCCTGATCCCCGCTACCAGAAGCTTCCTCTTTACACTAGACTCTGCCCTCAACTCAGCCGTGCGTCTGCTTCCAATCATAGTGCAGGGCTGTGAGTAAATCAGCTAATATTGTCTTTGACTATCAGCAGGATTGATGTGTTTACCCTGTTTGCAGGATAGACGTGTTTACTTAAAGTGGGGTCCTGGCAAAGAAGACACGCAATCTGCTACTGATGAACAGAGCTGGAAACTTGATGCACGATGCTACAATGCAGCAAAAACTATACTGGGCTGAAGCAGGGATGCAGCGCGTTCCAGTGTAGCTTGCCAGTCTCACAAATCAGGGCGCTGCACCTGGCCAAGCAGCACAGAGTCAGCAGCTGCAGCGCAGGCAGCTCGGCTGGCAAGGCCGAGGCTCTGAGTTATGGCCTTCATTTTCTGTTTGCTCAGGGGCGCTTGAGTTTTTTTTTTTCCTATTCAATTTTAATGCTGTACAGCCTCAAGCACCAGTTTTTATTAAAATCTTTAGCACTGGGGGAGCAGAGAAGGGTGGGGAAGGAGGGGAAATATGCATCCTAGTGGTTAATTTAGTTTCAATATTTGCTAAAGGGCAAGTGAGCATACATAGTAGATCTGAGTGTACAGCTGTGTTTTGGGGTTGGACAGGTGAGTGTGTGTGTGTTGGGGGGGGGGGCAATTGTGCCTTTGTGTATGATCTGATGTGGTGATTGGGAGCAAATCAAGGAAGTGATTGTGTGATACGCAACGTGCCATGATTTGCCAAAAAACCTGCAGAGGGTCTGACTGAAGTGTTTGAAAAATGTCACTCACCGTAGCAACAGCTCCTTAGGCAGCTTCTTATTGATGACCGCCTCATCACTGTTTGTGAACATCTGAAGGGTGGAAGAGGATAACATTAGTCCTGGCAGCCTGTTTCAACATGGCTTTGGGGGGGGGGTCCATGCACTCACCTCACTCAAGGACGGCCCCAACACATGAGCAAGGATAAATGATAGTAATCTCATCAGCTAAGACAGATTCAATGTCAAGTCTTGGGAAAACACTGAGGGTGACAGAAGATAAAGCAGTGCCAGAGACAGGATTTTGTGTCTTCCAACCAAAAACAGCAGGATAGGACTTTGTACTGTCGACTACAGAGCTGTAACAGCCTCTGTTTTCTTGTTATCTTTTCTGCATGCATATTCTGTTCTCACTTCCTGTGTTGTTTACAGTGTTGAGTTTTCAAGACTGTCTACATCAACATGTACTGACATTTGTACACTGGAGTAAGTTACACCATATCTATTATGACTCTCAGACAAATTGCCCCAGTTTCTGCACACAGCTAATGGAGATCCACACAAATAATTTGCATGCTGTTGTGAGCACAAAAACTATCCTATAATCCACAGAAAAGCCTAAGGTACACGGAGGAGACAATAAATTGGCATTTATTAAACCTCGCTAATTCAATACACACACACACACGCCCACTTATTGGGGACTGCAGTGTTCCCATAATTTGCGGTAAATCATACTCTGCTAGGTTGTAAAATGCAAGATGTTGAGACAATGACGTTTGGGGGCATCCACTCAGTGACAACAAGGCAAATGAAGCAACATCTGGCCCAATCCATTTTCCTCCACAGATTTCAAAAAGATAAATCTAAACCAGGGACAGGGTAATTGAGGGGTGGGGTCTTTGGTGTGTAAATAAAATGTGCAGGAAGGCACGTTATTTACAAGAGCCAAACATCTGTGACAAGGAATTTGCAAGTCCTCCTTACTTGAACTTCCCTACAGGTATAAATATGACACACCCATGATCCAAAAATAAATTAAAAGGGTTATTTATTGTGTTTAAACAAAAGAAAGAATTAATGGGTCCTAACAGACCATACTGTGTGCCATTTTGATAATGGTTCTCTATCCTAAAACCACATTCACAGCAGCTTCAGATTTTGAGGGAGTTACACACTCACCAAACCCATTCATCAGCTTCACAAAACTAAACGGACTGGTCTGCCTGTTGAAATTAATAACTGGATCTTTAGAAATCCAGCCAGCAGTGTATCAAAGCCTCCATGTCTCTCTGATAAACATACAAATTCCACATACACACAGAGGGACTCCCTGCCAGCACAGACATGTAAAATTTAAAGGGGAGTAAGAAGGGACAGACATTTCCCGTTTGGAATTGGGAGCAAATTGACTTTGACAGCTCGCGTTCCACAGTAGTACTTTCTGTCCAAATAATCCAGGGCCATTTCCAAAGAACCAGATGCACATGGTCGATGGGTTACACTGTTCCCTTTTGTAGTCTAACATAAAATGAACCTGATGCTGCATGAATGTGAGCATTATGTTTTCTCCACTGGTCAGTTATAGTTGGTGATGCAGGCCTGGCAGGAGGTAAAAAGCTGAAGGGAGCCATAACTTCCAGCTAGAGCTCATTGTAAAGAAAAATCAAAGAGTGATAATATTTTTAGGGATGTTTATGTCAATTCCTGGAAAGACTCCATCCTGAGATTAAATGTAGATTAGGTTTGACACCCGCAACAGTGTAAACCATTATATTTACATTGAACTGGCTAAACTGGGTTCAGATATTTATTTTATCCTCCATTACATCCATGGATGTAGTAATAAACTAAGAAACATATTAAATACCCAAGAGACAAGCCTCCTGATTGTTTTGTTGCCAACAGTTTAAACTTCTTCAACAACCCTTACATCACTTATTATACAAGATGTAGTGGTTATATGACAAAGAGTGGTTCTTTTACGTATTCATTTTAATTGGGAAATAAAATTTGAAGCATTACTGCCTGTCTACTTTTCGGAATGCTGTATTGTTTTGTTTACAGCTGGTGTTCAACAGATCACTATCTAATTCAGAGCAGTGAAGTCAGACAGAGTAGGAGAGAAGACATCCGACCATAACTTTCAAAGTAAAACTCTCACGGGCATAAACACGACATCAATGACGTCTGACCACTTGGGTGTTTTTTGATGGCGCAGAGTTACAGCTTTATCTTTGGTCTCAGGCTTCTTTCAGTTAGACCTCTGGGCTAACACTGGGCTGTTTTTAATGGATTTTAGTGCAACAACAATTAAAATTACTCAGTACTGTCTTATCCTTTCTATGGTAGCTACATAACTGTGTAGGCTGATTGTATAAATTTGCACAAATTAAAATCAAACAATCGATAATTGAAACTGTCACTTACAAAAATATTCAGAAATTAAAGTTAAAAATTTGCATTATTAATCATATTTGTCCTAGTATGAAAAATACTACTTATAGATACCAGTTTTCCATACAGGCTTCTTATAGATTAACGCCATTGTGACCCATTTGCAATAAATACACCATAGGTTGAACCAAACTGCATTAGATCCATCATGCGGTAAATTCCATTGACTTCAGACTAAAAACAAATTTAGATGGATAAGGTAAGACCTTGGACTCATTCCAACTGAAATGCTGACTGACCAAGCCTAGTGCAGGCTTCCAAAATGGAAAAAATAAAAATATATTTTAGATTTTATATATATTTTATTGACGTACTGCCGTGAAGAGACCGGAAGCTTTGTAAATCTATGTAAAATGTGACGATACAACAAAGTGAAATCTCCTTTCACTTAAAACCCGTAACAGACAACTTGAAAGGATGACTGGCAATTATTAGCTTTTACTCTGAAGACAGGGTCGAGCCACTTCTGGTGCGTCGCTGGTCCCGGACCGCGCCGCGCTTGACGCCGCGGCTCCGCCGCAGCTGTCGGGCCAGAAGGTAACGGCCTGAAATCTTCTGAGTCGTCAGCTGTTGCACCGTTAAAAATAAATAAAACCACGCACAAATCCCATGCTATCTGGGGATTAAACAACCGCCACAAGTGCTCCAGCTACACGCGGCCCAATGTCACCGGCCGGATGGCATGGCACCGCGTCTGTCTGCGAGTCTCTGCACCGATAAAAAAACGTTCAGCCACAAGCTTTCGTGACTGCGAAAGTTTGGTGGTGAAGGCTTGTTTTCCCCCGAACAACAACAACAACAACAACAACAACAACAACAACACTGCGGCCCATGCGTGTGCACGGGTGGCCCTCCCGCTCTCCGTAGGCTGTAGGTCGACGCCGTGTGCGCTACGCCGGGGCAGCTTGGGGCCTGTGTTTGTTGATAGTTCCGTGCTAACACGGGGGTGGGAGTGGGTGCGTGTAGCAGTCACATAGCCGAGGCCCCCCGCATCCCCGGCGGCCGTGGACGTGCACAACACTCCGGCTCGTCCGACAACCAAACAAAAGTCCAATATGTCTATATATATATATATATATATATATATATGTGAGTGTGTGTACGTGTGCGTGTGTGTGTGTGTACATCGTGAGGGAGAAAGAAAAATCCCCACCCCGGCAGAAATGTGGACGATCATTTAACAAAAACAACAACATCTTTCAGCCTCTTGGCGAAGCCAACTCAACAAATTCCCCTTTTTTTTCCCTGATAAATGCGTGAACGAGAGCCGGAGCCGTCCTCGGCGTGCTCCGTGTAGCCTCGTTGTCTTTGTTTTGACGGCGCAGGAGGCGAGCGAGGACAACATTTTCAGGTCCCTTTCGGGGAGGACAAAAAAAAAGAAAACTTGCATTTATTTGACGAACGGCTCGACGGGCTGGCGTCCGAGATGCGTCCCGGGGCTAAAACGACAAGCCTCGGCTGCGCGTTGGTCTGAACAAAACAACGGCGTTTGACCTAATCCCAAACACCGACTGCGGAATCTGCATCGGTAGCTTCACCGTGAGCGCAGTTTTGGTTTTTGGGTTTTTTTTTTGCAATAAACACAGCGACGGCCGTCACGTAGGCCCGCATCCCAACTTTTATAACAACCACTTGAACGTGTGTCAGCGACTGTCAGTTGATGTTTTACGGCCGACTCACCTCAAACCGGCTCCGCGAAACGCCGTTTACCTCCTTCCCCATGTCGGACGCTGGTTACCGACTCAATGAATCCGGCGTAGGCGCAGCGAAAAGCAGATACGGGGCCTCTTCCTGCCGATTCCCCTCCGCGACTATCATGCTACCGTCCTCTCGGTAGCTCCCGGGGTGCGGTGTCGTTGTTTTTCGACCTGTAACACAGACGGCGAGGCAAGACCTCTGGTTTCTGATTAAAAAAAAAAAAAAAAAAAAAATATGGGCTATACAAAGCAGCGGCCAGCCAATGGGCCAGGTCTCTCATCTGCTCGGCTCGTCCTCGCCTCCTCCTCCCCCCTATGCAGCTTTCCATCCATCCACACAATAGCCCCGACAGGAATAGGATCTGGCAACCTAAAATGGAGCTTGCATTACGCCTACATCGCTTGGGAAACGATAAATGTAATGAACTTGTGAAGCTTGCGGGCTAATGCCCGGACACGAAAGGGGACACCGCCTTACTTAAACTACTTGTTGACCGGTCCGAAAGATAAACATCGAAACGGGGTGTCGGCCTATGACCGACCCGTGTGGCACGAATACCTGGAGGGAGGCGACGGGATTCGGGTGGAGATTAAAAAAAATTAAGGCTTTTTATTTATTTTTTATTTTATTTTCGGTTTGATCATAGGTGACGGTAGAGAAACCAACCAGGACACGTGAGAATACATACAGCTGATACCCCCCCCCCCCCCGTGTGGCCTAGCTAAAATAAGGAATAGCCTATCTTAAGTAAAAGTCTAATAATAATTATTAGTTTCCACAGGAAGGCTGTTATTGAGGCGCTGGCCAAGGCGTTCATAATTATTGCCATAACAAGCTAACTGTACAGAAACGACCACGGAGGCGGGTTTTAGTTGCTTTTTATGACACATCTAAATGTTTCAATTGTGTATTAACTTCACTCGATTACATTTATTCTCCTCAGACAACTTTGTTATCACCGTAGGAGACGCTACTTCCGCGTTTCTCGTCGGCCTGTGCCATAGTTGGACTGATCGTCCAATCAGCGTCCGGGATGGCGGCTCGTCACGCTGCGTCGTTTTTACGGGGAGGGTGCACGTTTGACAACAGTTCGTCGCGTCTGGGTGTCACATTAAAATACATATGAGGAGACATCTTTATTTATAACGTGTTCCCCATGTTTCCCCTCGAATTAAGAAAAATCTGAAAATGACTTTGTCTGTTTTTTTTTAAAATGCTTGCAATAATTTTATAACCTGTATAACTGCTTCTGTGTGGAAAAAATATATATTTTCCTGTGTTTAGAGAGTAAAGAGAATGAACAATGTGTGCTACCAGGGCAGTATTAAAGATCCCCTCCAGGCATGTTCAGAGATAGGGCCGACATTAAAATACTCTGCTGTGATTAATTATTTGTGCCTGATCTGTTTTTTTCCACAAGAAAAGTTCAATCACCCCTGATAAAAAATTCTATAAATGCTTCTTCCCTCCTTAAAGAAACAAGATTCTATGAATATGCAAATATTTTTCATTTCGAAAGTATAACTACTGGATACAAGACCTCTAAGTTTCAAGTTTCCTCACCACACTTGTGTAAATTGAGTCAGACTAAATCCACAGAAGAACTTTGGAAACTGTTCCAAGCTCAGAAGAACCTGACTGTCGAGTGCCCTGAAAAACTGTGTGTAGGTGTACCTGGAGAATTAGTGATGTTTTAAGGTGGTCACACCAAACGTTAATTTTTAATATTTGTTTCTGTTTACTGCACTTTGTATTAAGTTAGGTATACAAATAGATGAATTATAACTACTATGCTTACTTTACTATTAGAACCTTAAACTTTTACACATTAGCGTATAGACTTGTGTCACAAGATTTTAAACCAACCTAACAGACTTATGTAAGAGATGAAAATCAATTTAACAGATGTTTATGCAAATATCAAGCCTCCATACATAACTGGATTAACCTGCTGTGGCTTTGTATTTTCGGCCCATCTTAACCCCACATTCCTTCCAGTCTCTGTGCAATGTACCTACACAGATTTCTGTGGTTAACCTGCTAGAATAACACCCAGCCCCGGACTTGTTGTGGAGTAAAAACTGATTAAGAATGTTTTTTTCAGGGACTTGCGAAGAGATAAGGAAGGTCATAAAATTAACAAAACTGGTACACAGGGGGCCATTAAGAGTAGGCTGTAAGGTGTAGAGGGCCTTATCAAGTCAGAGGATCACTGTGATTTGGTGATCCATATTCCTAAATATATCCTCAATGAAATAAGCAAAAAACCAATTGAAACCCAGTCAACCTGGAGCTCTTTCGGGACTCTGTTGTTCTGGGTCCTTATGACAGTTGCCCCGTTTTGCCTGTTTTTTTTTTAATCAAGCCATGCCTGCATAAGTAAATATCGCCTCCTTTATTACCTGCTTTCATTTCCCGTCAGCCCTTTGCTGCGCGTTTTAATCAAATCAAACGTGTTATCGGCTGTTACTTTAGTTAACTTGTCCATATTGATGCGTCTCTCTCTCTCTCTCTCTCTCTCACTGTTTTGCGTCGCTGTCGCGCCACCACGAGAAAAGTGGGCGGGCTCTTCGTCGCGATTGGCCGTTGCCACGTTACGCCCCAGATTGACAGCGCGCCTGTTTCCGGTTCTTTCCGCCGTGCGCAGAAATTGCTAGTCACAGGAGCCACAATGGCGTTTGTAGTCTCTTCCAGATAGGGCTGTGGATGATACTAAATCCACTAGCATCGCCCTAAATACAGGCCTGGTTGATTCCCAGAGCCATTGATAATAAACTGGAACATCTACTGCACACGAAAATATTATGATTTCTAATCAGTATTGAATTTATAGGGGATAAAACCTACATTAAAGGGAACATGTAAACAGTACCAACCGGGTCAAGTTTTCATTTTGTTCGAGCGTCTTTTAATGAAGGCACTTGCTTGTTTCTTAATGCTAATACCGTAATTCTAAGGAATAAAAAACACGTTTACTTAACTTGGCTCCGGACAAGGACAGCTTTCACAAAGGGACTTTTTTCCTTCTTTTTTCTTTTTTTTTTTTTTAACGAGTCAGCTCGCTAGCTGAGCCGAGCTTAAGCTAGCGGTGCTAGCTAAATTGAGACGGAGACGACACCACAATGCTCCGATGTTTGGTTGGGATCTTTTTCACTCACTGACCAATTCAAAGTACAAACTTTACCGCACTGGAAACAACAACAACAACAAAAAAAACAAAAAAAAACAAAACCGCGGTGGCATTTTTCTGCTTCGGTGAACTAAAGCTGGCGATCTCAATGGAATGAACTGGCGTTGAGGAGAACTGAACGTGAGCGGCCTGGTCTGTTTATTTTGTGTGTTTTCTTGCCCTGTGTCTGCTTAGTAACACTTTTTTTGTTTTCGGCGATCGGAGTAGCTGCTGTTCTCCTGTGAATGAATTGCCCGGATCGCCGAGGCCCAGTCGCAGGAGAGGTTCCGACGCCGGCGTGAGGGATGCCTGGGTCGGACCGACACCATGGGACCAAGAGGAAGCAGGAATCTAGCATTAGCGGTGCGGCACACCAGGCCCAGACTCATACCTCTGCGGGGGACATGACGAGCAAAGACGGAAAGGTGCAGTTAAAATCTTCGATGTCCTCTTCCTCTTCGAAACGCAAACGGCATAAATCAACCAAACATAATCGGGAATCCTCGGCGGCACCGGGACCCGAAGAATTTACCCTCGGCGATACGGCGCCTCCTGGCGTCAACACGGTGAAGCCTCTGGTCGAGTATGACGATATCAGCTCCGACTCGGACACTTTCTCGGACCCGCCGAGCTCAAGGCCTTCGGAGAGGGGGCTCGGGGACCGGCTGGAGCCGTCGCCCGACTACGACCGGGACGACGTCGGGAGAGAAGGCGGCGGTAGAGAGAACAGGGGGCACAGGCACTCCCGAAAGAAGTCCAAGGACCCTAGTAAAATAGCCGAATCTGGGAATGGGGAACGCGGGTATAAGAAAAAGAGCAGCAAAGACCGCGAGAAAGGGTCTTCTGGAAAGAGCAAGGAGAAGGCTGCCCCGTCGGGCTCCTCAGCCAAGCGCCAGGTCCAGCCGGAGGGCGACTCCAAACGCGGGGAGCTGATGCTCTCCTCCCAGGTACAGCCCGCGGCCAGCGTGGGCAGCACCACTTCCTCCACATCCTCGTCCCGCAGCAAGGAGAGCGGCCGCTCAGGGAAGTCCCGCAAAGACAGGCAGCAGCGGCGAGAGGGCCGAGGGGAGGGCGGCCGCACGTCCTCCCAGAGGAGCCGGGCGGACAGGGGCCACCGGAAGTCGGCCAAGAGCCACAAGTCGAGCCCTAAGGGCAAGTCTTCGAGTAGGGGTAGCCCCCGCAGGAAGGGCACCAGCTCCGCTCTGTCCCCCAGTCCCAGGAGAGGGGCCGGCAGTGAGAGCCCGCTAGGCGGTGGGTACGGGCAGCAGGGAGACGACGGTTACTCCAGGCGGAGGTTGACCCAGCAGAGCCCCAGTCCCTATGGGGACATGTCCCGGCGCAGCAGGCAGAGGTCAGACAGCCCCTATGGCAGCAGACACAGGTCTTCCAGCTACGAGAGGGACAGCAGCCCCTACTCGAGGAGACGCTCCATCAGCCCCTACGGTACCCGCAGGTCCTCCAGCACCAGCCCCATGTCTCGGTGAGTATGAGCCGTACGTTACCCTGGAAATCTTGGAATAAAACCCTCGGGGAATGTATTCTGAGAAGTTAGACAGCTCGCGCTCGCAGTCACACACGTTTAGGTTAAATTTAGATTATCAGAGGCCGCGTTCAGTTTTGCATGGAACAAAACACCAATTCAACTAGCAAGCCATAAAGTTACTTTTCACAATCTGGGACACTACCTATTGGGCTATCGGATTATAATGAGCAACCCGCATTGCAAGGTTGTCAGACAAACTTGTAGAACTTGCAGAGCCCTTCTCCCAACAGCAAACTATCTTCTATTAAAAGGACACTAACCTCAATAGACAGGATGTCCTATTTGTTCCCCATGTGAAAAATTTCCTTAAAAGCCAGAGGGATTTAATGCAATGCCAAAACAAGCATGTGATGGCAATTTTATTTTGCCGTGCAAAATGTCAGTAAACCATAAGCTTTGGTTACACTGAGGAGTTTGAGACGCTTAATCTCTGGTCTGTGCCTTTCATGTAAACATGAAAGATTTTATTTTGATCGGTAAATTTCAGCTTTACACTAGATATAAGACACTTTTCTCTTCAGAGCGGCTTTGAAAACCTGGTACCTGGCAGTAACTTTTTTTTGTTTTTTTGTCTTTTGGGTTTTGTTTTTTTGTGTTTTAGAGATTGTAAGAAGTGTTAGATTATCATATATGATAAACATGTTCATATTTCCCAAAATCATATCAAGTCTCTCATTATTTTCAGTTCCCATGTTTGGTCTATGGAACAGAGCTGGACGGTAGTTAAGATTTTACCGCACAGGGGACAGATTATTATTTGTTCCAGCAGAATAATAGAAGAAGTCTGTAAATGTCCTACAAATTGCAAAAATATTTCTAATTAACTTGTCTGCATATTCAGAGTTTTCCTTGTATATATTTTGAGGAAAACAGTGGCCTATCTGTATCTCTTTGGTTCACCGCAAAGTTTTATTTGCAATCTCTCCTTCGGCTTTGAGAGCAACAGCTGTTTCGCTTCTCGCTCATTTATAACTATATTAACCTCAGTTACTTTGCAAAACCAAAGGCCCACATGCTTTGGTGTTCATTATGATGTGATCGAGGGCCATTTTGTCTTGTGATTGGCAGAGGTTGTTTCAGCTGACTACCCACTCTGTTACTTTGTTCAAACATTTTCAGAAAGCAAGCAACAAGTATTATCCTACACTCTCAATCCAGGGAAGATGCAGTAGAATCTGAAATGTTTATGGCATAGTTACATGACATTTAAAAAAATCTTATTTGTTTTATTTAGACGCTCAGGCCGCTCCAGGAGTCGCTCCCCTCTGCACTACTCTTCCTCTCGTCGCTCCTCCTCTCGTTCCCGTACTAAGAGGCATACGTCCTCTGGTGGAGCAGGAGCCAGTTCCCACAGCAGCCGGCCAGCTAGCCGCTCCCCTCCCTCCTCCCGCCTGCCGCTTAACTCCAGCCTGGGAGCAGAGCTGAGCCGCAGGAAGAAGGAACGCCAGGCTGCTGAGGCAGCTGCCCGTGCCAGCAGTGGCGCCTCATCTCCTCCGTCAGCACGCAAACCTGCAGGTTCCTCTGCCTTGCGCCCTGTTAAAGCTGACACATCACAACCAGAAAGAGACTCGGCGTCAGCGGCAGGTCCTCAGCCACCACCACCTACACAATTACCCCAGGACGTTCCCAGTGGTGAAGATCAGGTCTCTGCACCTCCTCCCTCCTCTTCCGCCTCCTCTCCTGCACCTCCACCTCCTCAGCCATCTCCCCCTATGCCACCCGGTTCAGCCACCCAGATTCCACCACCGCCACCTCAGGCAGAAACAAGTATCCAGCCTCCTACAACCTCCACCCCATCCCAGGCCAAATCACCAGCTCCACCTTCAGCTTCCACACGCAGCCCCGTCCGCCCGACCGCTCTCCACAAGACGTCAACTTTGCCCCCCCTGCCTTTACCACCTATACTGCTGGGAAACACTCAGGACAGGTGAGGACCCACGATAGCGACACACATACAGTATGAGTCACAGTGCGTTTCGGTCTCTAAATGTAGTGATCTCACATATTGTTGAAAGTCACGCAAAACTTTTATGCAGGTCTCCTAAAATTGAGACACTGGTACATAAATCAAAAGACGCTACTATAATTGTAACTTCTGATGAGCAAATTATTATGTTGTAAGTATTTCTGACTTATTTCTGACCTTTTTTTAGTTGCCAGTAAAATTATGGTCATTGTCATGCTACAAAAAGATAGCAGTGCTCATCTGGATCTTAGTGATACACTTGTTTTGTGCCTCCAGTTCCCTATGATGGTTCAAACATGTTTGTGGGCATCCTGCTTGCCCGTCTTTGACTCCGGCACACAAGGCCGCTTTCACTTTCCTGCAAATACACACTTGGTAGCTACCGTGCTGACCTGCCATATTTTTGATTTAGTTCACACATGAATAATAACTGTGTATCAGACTTTTCCAAAGAGGTTAATAAACGTATATTCTGTGCTTGACACTGATTCCCTTTTTGGGTTTACTCTATCTCAACTCCTGTATTGCAAACCTCTATGGTCAACTGTACTAAAGAGACAGTAAAAGACATCTGATAAGTTTGAAGCCAATTTTGAGAAATCAGGTACATGAGCAATGTAGATGGTCAATAGCTTGTCTATTATATTGATAAGAGCTTATCACACGCATAAAGCTCCTCTGAGCTCTTCTTTGCTCTACCTGTAGACTTGCATGGTTTTCCCTGCACAGTAGTTTTATCAAAAATGGTGAGCTGGGCAATAAGATGATGATCTGGGAGACACGATCAAGGATTGAATCTTTATAAGTCCAAATCTGGTTTCTGCTTCTCCTCTTTAAACTATTATGTTTTTGGCTAAAACTCTTGTATTTTGCACTGTCAGTCCAAAGAAGTCCACCCCTCCTCAGAGGCCATCTAGGAAGGACAAGGAAGTTCGCAGCCGGCCATCACTCATCGACCTTCCTTTACCACCCACCCTAGCCGGAAGTGACTCCTCACCCCCACAGTCCCCCATCCGCCAGGCTCCTCCGCTACCCCAACCAGCCCTTAAGAAGAGACCAAAGTCAGTTTCTATTTTTACTCACTCACTACCAGTATTTGATTTTTTTTTTAACTCCCACATTAATTCTAATATGTTTCTGTTGTTGTTGTTGTTTTTTTGTTTGTTTGTTTGTTTGTTTTTTTTTGGTTGATGGATTGCAGGATTTGCTGCCCGCGATATGGTGAGCGCAAACACACCCAGAGTGACTGGGGCAAACGCTGTGTGGATAAATTCGATATAATTGGCATCATAGGGGAAGGCACCTATGGCCAAGTGTACAAGGCCAAGGACAAAGACACTGGTAAGGGAATATTATCTGGACTTCTCTCACTATACTACTTGCATGTGTTTTAAATTTAAAGATCTAGAGATCTGATTTTTAATATGACTGATTCTCTAAATGCCCAGGTGAGCTGGTGGCTCTGAAGAAAGTGCGTTTAGACAATGAAAAGGAGGGATTCCCAATCACAGCCATTCGAGAGATCAAGATCTTGCGGCAGCTCAAACACCGCAGTGTTGTAAACATGAAGGAGATTGTCACCGACAAGCAGGATGCACTTGACTTTAAAAAGGACAAAGGTAAGAGGGTCAGAAAGGATCTGCTCTGACTGAGTAATATTGAAGAATTATGGTAAGACTGTGGACGAGAAAACTGTTGATCCACTCTTTTTGTCTGAAACTTTCAGGCATGTTGTACTTCTGCCTATAATCTAAGACACATCGGAAATGTTTTCCATAAATTGTCAAAGTTTAAACACCAGGTGTGACAACGTGGATTGGGTTTTAGCCAGAACTGCAACATGTCTGAAAGAAGGGCCATGAAGATGTGGATTTTCTACCACTGCTGTTGTGCATCTAGATGAGGGCTGCAGTTTTAACCATAGGATGAATGACTATAATAAAAACAGAATAAACTTGAATTCAAAACAAAAGAACAACATGAAAACACTCTAACTTTTATAGCCCAAAAGAAAAAGACATTGTCCAAAAGACACTCAAACACGTAAACACTTCTTACCACTGATGTGCCCTGTGCATCACTACACAATGTGTTGCTGCCCATTATTTATTGGCTATTGTTGATTTGACAGTGGATATTTTTGCATCTGGTGCTTAACTACTACATGAAACAAAAGTGGGTGTATAAAGATTTTATTAAAAAAAAAAAAGCCATGTACAGTTAAGAATATCAAACTCTAGTATACCTGAGCTGAAGTGAATTAAATTTGACTCTGTAGGTGAGAATATGTGAATCACAGTGTGTATTCGTTTGTAGACCACATTTAAGAATATTAATTGATTGTTGAATGTTCTAAGAGGCTAGACAAACCCCTAATGGTTACATCTAATGAAAGAGTTTAACTGGTGGATGTAAAAATAATAATTCGGTGCTTAATTAAACGTAATCAAAAGCTACAAGCCTGTTAAAACGTAAAACATGTTTAATTTAGTGTCAAAAGCATTGATGATGATAGAAGTAGTCGAACCCTTCTGGCTAAAAGAGAATAGATGTGAATAGTTTTTGATTTATTCAGCTTAATCTTATTAGCCTATAGTAAAAAAAACAAAACAAAATAACAAACTTCAACTAAAAGGCTTATTGCAGTTGGTTTTAGCAGCAGATGAAATTGTCTCTGGTTTTTTTGAAGGAGTTTTTCTGCTTCAAGTGACTTAGTAATAGTTTACCTTTTAAGTTGAACTTCCATTTACAACACTTTAAGACTGCTGCTGGCTGTGCGCACAACAGATCAACTGTTCAAGGAAAACCATTGTAGAGTACTCTAACCTTCTGAAAAGCAAATTTGAAGCAAGGGCTATATTGTCTGAGCTGGTCAAAGTACATAGCAACCCTCTGGTCACATGTCCACTTTTCTAACCTCCAAACTCTATTGGTTTTTTGTGCGTATAATTGTGTTTCTGATTTATGATTGCATCTCCCACCATTTATTAGGTGCTTTTTACCTGGTGTTTGAGTACATGGACCATGACCTGATGGGCCTGCTGGAGTCGGGCCTGGTCCAGTTCTCCCAAGAGCACATTCGCAGCTTCATGCGCCAGCTGATGGAGGGCCTTGACTACTGCCATAAGAACAACTTCCTTCACAGAGACATCAAATGCTCAAACATACTGCTCAACAACAGGTAATTAACATGGACACCAGTAGTAAGAAAAAGTAATGTACTGTGTATGAATGCTGTATCCATCATAATTTTGATGTATCATTACACGTTGTTTGATCTGTTTTTTTGTGCTTTTTCAAATTTTTTTTTTTTCCCTGTAATCCACAAATTAACATAAAAAATATCAGCTCTAAATCAGCATTAGCCACTTTACCAACTTTGACTGTTAACATTTCTGCGGACAGTTTAAATGCAGCTGCAGTCTGTAAACACTGTAAAGTCAAGACCTAAAGTGGTCGAATGGCAACTGTAATGATAGGACTGCAATTGTTTTGAGGTGTGTCAGCAGCAAAGCTAATTACAGTGCTACTTATTTTAATCAAGCGTGTCGAACAACAGCAATGAACGAGTACAGCGAGCTCTCACAGAAGGGTTTCTTAGTATAATCCTGCATCCAATCTGCAAACATTATAGGATACCTGATAAACTAAATAAGCTAAATGAGCTGGAAAAGCTACAATGCTAATGAAAACAAAACAGAATGTGAGTTTTGCTTTTTAATGGCACATATAGAGCCTAACTGTAGTTTTTATGCATCACTGTACAACTAACTGTGGATAGACACACAGAGTTTGGACATTTGCATTATATAATTACTGAGTTTGGGCAGACACTTTTATTTTTTTGGCTTTTAATTTCTCAGAGTGCCTTGTACAAGATATTTTTATCAGTTACACTATCAGTGAAGTGGCTCTAGTATCAGGTTTTAGAAACCTTGATCAGACAATGAATGTCCCCAGTAATTTAAAGTTTTATAATTTTGCGTTGTCCAAATTCAAACTACTTATTCAAAAATAACTTGCTTTACTTGGGTTATGACTTATATTTTTTGTGGCAGGGTTAGATGCTGTATTCATTTGTAATAGTTGACAGAGCATGTTTTCTCAAACCTGGTGGTTTTGCTCCTAATCTCAGATTTTTACTATCTTCGTTTCTTTGTACAGAGGTCAGATCAAACTGGCTGACTTTGGTCTGGCCCGGCTTTACAATTCAGAGGAAAGGTAAGACGAGCGCTGGTCATCTCTGTAATGAATGTATAAAATAGATGGAGACTTCATCTACTTGAGACTGTATAGAGAACATCAGATCTGATTCAAATGTGTGACTAAATGTGTTTATGATGGTTGAAGAAATAATTAAACATCATGAGCTTGGGTTTTTTTTCTTTTTTTTTTTTAACAATTACTGGCCACTAGGTGGTGCTGTCTCTTGTAAAGGGGAGATGATTGTTTTTGTGTACTCCAGGGCCATAAATGCTCTGTGAATGTGTGCAGAGTCTCACTGCCCCCTCTCTGTTTTTGCCCCCCCAGTCGGCCATACACTAATAAAGTAATCACACTATGGTACCGCCCCCCTGAACTGCTGCTGGGAGAGGAGAGATACTCTCCAGCCATTGATGTTTGGAGCTGTGGGTGAGTTTGAGAGTGTAGCACACCTGGATGTCCGTTCACAGCTACTTCATTTCTTCTTACATACTCACCTTTCCCTTCTATCATTTTCTCATGTATTATAGGCTTCATGAACTCAAGTAGAAACAGCCTTTATGCATAAAGCTTGCACTGTCTGTTTTTAAAGAAGTGATTCAAAAATCACTCATTGCCATAGTGCTTGTCTTCCTTCTCAGTATCCTCTAAGTAGGGGAAGGTTTCACACCCACCACAGTAAACTGCGCTAGGTTGTAGAATAGCATAGTTGATATGCTCGTAGTATATTTTTATGGAATGTGAGAAAATCTTGACAGAAGAAATAAATAAATAGCAGATATAATAAAGTTATCTTTCTTTCTGCAATATAAGCAAATGTGTTTACAACACTTTGAGCAAACTGGATGTTTGCAGCACACTGAGTTTGTCACGCTTTTAATCCTGAGGCAGTTTGAGCCCCAAGAGGCAAGTCAGATCAGTCAGGCATGAGGTAGTTGATTTTCTCCTTACCTGTGTGCTGCGCTGCCAAATTTTTACTTTGCTTACAGCAGAGGACTGCTTTATGCAAAAAATGCTTTGTTGTTGTTTTTTTGGCACTGTACAAGAAATAATAAATAATTAACATTAACTCAGAACCGTTGCAATAGCCATAAACTTCCACATATTTTCTACGCTATGCCTTTATCTGTGACTACTCACTTCAGAAGTTGAAGTAAACAATCTTTCTTCTTGGATATCTTCTTCTGGAAAAAAATCACTTAAGAACTATAGGATTTATTTAAAATTGCCTACTAAACATCCTGTGCTTATTGGAGTGTACTTTATTTTTTATTATCTCTACCTCTTATCTGTCATGGCTCAGGTGTATTTTGGGAGAGCTGTTTACAAAGAAGCCCATCTTCCAGGCTAACCAGGAACTTCTACAGCTGGAGCTCATCAGGTAGGCCAACACAACATCTTAATAAATTCTGGTGCAATTTTCACACCCCTATTTCTCAACTTCTGATCCATACATATCTGCCCTCTCCTTCAGCCGTCTGTGTGGGAGTCCCTGTCCTGCCGTCTGGCCTGACGTAATCAAACTTCCCCTCTTCAACACCATGAAACCCAAGAAGCAGTACAGACGGCGACTACGGGAGGAGTTCGCCTTGTATGTTGCCGCACCAAGCTTCCCCAAAGTAGTTGTGATTAACTCTTTGTGTCTGTTTCTGCAGTTGTAAAATCTATCCCCCTCTGCACAGTTTACCTGCTCCTGCCCTGGACCTCCTGGACCGGATGCTGACCCTCGACCCTGCACGGCGCTGCTCATCAGAGCACGCTCTCAACAGCGACTTTCTGTGTGATGTGGAGCCCAGCAAGATGCCGCCACCAGAGTCAGTAGCTCTGTCTTTTATTAATCTATATAGTATAAAATATATATTGGATTTAAACATGGTGTAAAAATTTTCTGAATGCACACCTTTGTTGCAGTCTTGTCATTCCTGCGGTTCTCTTTGATCGATGAGAGATATGTAATTTTTAAACACTATTGGCATGTCTGCCCATTCTGTCCCCAGTCTTCCTCACCACCAGGACTGTCACGAGCTGTGGAGTAAGAAGAGACGGCGTGCACGTCAGAGCGGGCAGCCTGAAGATGTGCCTGTGCCCAAAGTGCCCCGTAAAGATGCGACAGGGACCTCTAGCGGAGAGAACAGTCGGCCTCAAACCAGTCCGGCTGGAGCCCCGCCACCTCCGCCAGGAAAACCGCCCTCCACAGCCAATTTAGAGAGTGAGTTGTCAGGTAACAGATGCCTCTGTAGAGTAATTTACCAGAAACACACTTGGACGTAAGATAAGCTTTTATTAAACGTTTGCATATTCTGCTTTTGCAATACAAGGGAAACATGGAGAAATTGTGGATTTGGATGACACTGATGTAATGATCAGCCAAATATGAAAATTTCAAACTCTTTTCGTATCAATAATATTGTTTTAAAGCTTTTGGGTATTTATGCATTTATCGGATAGTAACAGGAGAGAGATATCAGGGAATGCAGGAAAGAGAGATGGGGAATGATGTAATACAAATGTCCCTGGCTGGAATTGAACCAGGGATGTTGCAGCTCATGGTTGGCATCCTAAGTTATGGGGGCACCCCATCACAGTAATATTTTATGATTGTCTTGTTAATACTATACTTTCTGTACATGCAAAGACACATAACATTGACAGAGGTCGAGTCCAGTATACTGACATAAAGTTGCTGTGATTGGTAGTGAAAAGAAATTTTAAATAATGTAGAAAAATCTTTTAATGGACCTTTTTTTTTTTGCACATTACTGGATATTCATAGTTTGAATTCTGGCTGTGTGTGTTCAGGCCTGGGAGCTGTTGCAGAGCAGTTGAACCAGACAGAGATGGCAGTGCTACTGAATCTCCTCCAGGGACAGACAGACCTCAGCCTGCCCCAGGTAGCCCAGCTCCTAAACCTCTCCAATCCAGAGACTCTCAGCCAGTCGCTGTCTGCCCTCAGCGAGGCCTCTGACCACCAGGGGGCTCAAGAGGACCCGGCCCAGCCTGCCACCAGGTCCCAGCCCCCAGAGCCGCCTCCTGAACCCCAGGAGCTCTCGCCGACACCCGGAGACCCGTCACTCAGCCAGGAAGACCAGGCCAACCTGCTGGCTCTCATTCTGGGTCACATCATGAAGCCTCAAACCGAAGAGGAAGGCGACGAGAGCAATGGCGTCCAGTCAGATGAGGCACTAACGCGCGGCTCGTCCGCCTCTACTACTGATCGCAAGGGCAAGTCTGGGTTTAGTCTTTAGAGGGTGGAAAAAAGGGGGCAACCAGGGTCAGGTGGAAATCACTGAGGGGACTGCAAGAATGAGGAGAGTGGGGCAGAGAACAAACAGAAGCTGACTGAGTTTTGGCACTCAAGATTCCTATATACTCTATCAAATTAATTTACGTTTTAGATTACCTGATGAAATCAGCGAAATGAAAAATTAACTAAATTTATTTGGATATTAGCCTTATCATGCATCCCCCTCCCCTTCCTTCCCTGATATTTCTGAAAACTCACCATTGTCCCTTTTACCAACTGACATACTAAAACATGCAAAAGAAAAACCTGATGAAATGTCTGTCCGGTGTTTGTCTTCAGGCGACCCTGGTAACCAGTCAAAGGTTTGGCGCACATGGACATCTTTTACTGGTACACTCAATAAACCAGAAGAAAGTGTAGTATTACTCATGAGTTAAAAAGAAGGGTTCACACTGTATTGTTCCCCTCCACGTTTCTCCCTCTTCCTTGTTTATTCCTCACAGTCTTTGTTTCTGTATCTGTCCCATTTCCACATGTTTTTTCTTCTTCACTTCATTTTCATTATAAAGCAGGTGTCATGGATTCTTCACAGTAAAAGATGTTGCTTTAAACGGTCTGTAATGTCAGCCTTTTTATGAAGAAAGTCTAATAAATTATCAAGTGGAAAAAAATAAATGTTTTGAATCTTTAGACCTCACCTGCATGTGTTTCTTTTAACTTTTGGTTTGTCACACATTTTTTCGTTTGTTTTAAGACTGTTCACTCTGGTATCAGTTATCAAATGTGATTAGCAAGTTGAATAAAACTGTTCACTCTGCTGCTGACACTGGAATGGTAACAGTCCTGTTTTCTTCTGGTTGTTCATCCTGTCGAGGACTCTGAAACCCTCACATCTTTAGTTTGCCTTGCCCTGCTTTAGTTTGGAAAAACAAAATACACTAACCTGGTTGAGTAATCATGTCCTGCCCTTTGTAATACTTGAAATTCTCCTACATAAGTCACCCTCTTTTTATCCAGCTGTACATGCCCTTCCTAATGTTTTCCCCACCTAGTTCCCGCATTTTTGCTTTTATTTTAAGGCCACTGCATCTGTTGTGCATACAGTAATGCCAAGTTTTACATCAGTGCGCTGACGTTTTACTGTGTTAAATAAACACTCAAACGGTGATGACCAGTCATTCAAAAATATATATATATATTTTTTCCATTATCAACACTGAGATTTTCGGTATCTGAAAAGGGTCACGTTTTTTTCCCCATAGTCCAGATATAACATTGTTATTAGGTCTTGATATTTTTTATACTTTCTTATGCACGATCAACACAATGACTGTCGGCTCACAAGGTCAACTGATTGCAACATTTCTGACAGACATTTTATGTAAGCTTTTATAGTTGTGCTAAAATGTACTTCATTTTATATGCACTTAGAGTGCTCTGCCCTCCCTCTGGTGGTGAAGGAAGGAACATCAACATTGTGAAACTCAATGTCAAGCCTATTTGTCAAAAATACATTTTTGCTTTCCTTAGATATAGAATTATATGTAATGATGTATTGATGGTTCACATTTCAGCGTTAATCATTATATGCCAGATATGCATCGATACCTAACATTCTGTCCTTTTTCCTCTTTGCCCCCTTCAGATGGTGCAGTGTCAAAAAGAAAACAGCTCGGTGCCAACAAGGTGCCTCCACCTTCCGAGCAGCGTCCGCCGTCTCCTCCTGGGCCACCTCCATCAGCTCCTCTCCTCGGAAACACCCAGCAGGCTGGTTCGGAAACTCAGCCCAGCCAGGACATCAGCCCTGCCGTGGCAGCCGCATTGCTCCAGCTCATCTCTCAGCAGGACTCGGAAGCTGGGGCCTCTCAGCGCGGCAAGGACCCTTCTCCGGCTGTGGACGCTATGGCCCGGGGACAGCCCCCACCCCCCTGGGTTGCAGACTCTCCGCCTAAACCCTCTGCTGCAGCTGAGGCCCCACCAGGACTGGTGACTGCTGCTCCCACCACCGCAGCACAGTTCCCTAAGGACCAGGACCTCCGTTTTTCCCACGGAGCTGCCCGCTGACCTTCAGTCCCCCTCCCCCCTCTCCCCCCTCCCCCCCGGTGAGATAGACCCAGGTATCATGGGATGGCTCCAGCAATCCTGGCCTGAAGGGAAAGGCAGAGGGAGTGAGCAGGTAGTGAAATTGAAATCAAAGATTTTGAAAATGAATGTCTGAAAGAAAGAGATTAAGGGCCTTTTCAGGTATGGTCAAGAACGTCACAGCCCTTTTGAACAAGCTGTCGTGGTTTTTTGTTGGGGGTGTTTGGACCTGGGGTTGTTCTGACCTTTAACAATCCAGTTAGTAGGGACAGGCACCACCTGCGATCCCTTGCTCTTTACTCTCCATTGAAGGAGGTCTTGAATGAAGTTTAGCTTCCAAATTGAGTGCCATGCAGCTGACACTCAACTTTGCAAGCCGCTGCGATCTCCTTTTTTCCCCCTTAAAAAAAAAAAAAAATTTAAAAAAAGATTGTCGTGTCCACTGCAGTGCGCACTTTTAACAAGGTTATCAGTGGTTTGAGGAATCAAGTCATGGTGTTCTACTCTATGATGGAGTTGTGTCTGAACATAAGCTGAAGCTTAAATACTATGTATGGGTAGATTTGAGGCAGTGAGCACACTGAGAACACTGGAAGACCTTGAGTTTCCCGTCGAACCTGACATGCTGGCTAGCTCCCCTGCTTTCAGCTTGTGCCTCTTTTAGTGACCCCAGCGACCCCTGAATGATCTCGGCCTTGTGGGGAAAGGTTTGGGTTAAGTTTCTGCTTTGGATGGCACCTACAACAGTGTACATCTGCAGGACTTTTTTTTTTTTTTTTTTTTTTTTAATTTCATTTTACCCAAAGGCTGTTCCATTATATATTCCATCTGTCATTAACCCAGCTGAACTGCAATGTGATCTCAGCCCACCTAAAGATTATTCCTTCTTTTACATACAGAAAACCTCTATGTCGTAACAAACCTAAGCCTGTAGTGCTCATGTTAATGTATGAAATCTGAAACATTTTGATGAACTGCTCCATAATAAACAAGCGTTCCTGCTAGTTGAAGTATAAAGTTACACACATACACTCAGAAACAGACTTCTCCAGCTTTAACCCGATGGGCTCTGAAAGCCTTGTCTAATATGTTCGCTCCTCGCCTCCTCCTTGCCAACTAGTGCAACAAAAGCTTTTTTTTTTTTTTTTTTTTTTCGGTGCAGTTGTTTTCTACATAAAGAAAATGATACACGCTTAAAAAAATAATGGTCCATGTTCTGTTTCCATTTTTTGCTTTGGAAAAGGAAAGAGAGGAGAAAATGGTTTCATGTGTCTGTAAAAAGGAAAAAAATATTTTGTAATATGTGTTTTCTTGGTTCAGTTTATTAAAGGAAGTTATGCGACCAGTTGAATTGTCTGTCCTGGCATTTCTGGATGTTTCTGTAAAGTGGCCACTAGATGGTGGGTACTCACTCTTGCTGTAGCTCAAACTACATGAAGTTAACACAGTTAGATCTCTGCAAAGCCTGACTGGAGAACTGCAGTAAGAGCCAAGTTGCACATCAGGTTTCTAGTATTTATTACGACTCTTATGATCTGTTAACTCATGTTTGCTCATTTTCATTTTACAGGCTACTTGGACTAGAGACATTGACGATGAAACTCACTGATCATACAAGAGGCAAAGGTAAAAATGATTAAAACTGAACTTAAATCACACAAAATTCATAACCAGAAGTTTAAAAAAGAATTACATAAATACATCTTGAACATGGAAAAGGTATAATAAGTTAGGACATTTTGGTATGTTTGTTTTTTGTTGTTTTTCCGTCAGGTTGTATAGTATTCAATGGGATTTTTTTTCATTATTTGAGATGAGATATTTGCCTGTTTATGAAAAAGGCCATTTAATTTAGTCATTGTTGGTAATATTCAATTGTTTTATATTTTAAAAGGATACGTGGTTGGAAGCTCACTTAAAACACTCCAGATACTGTGGCAGTTTAAGTGTAGTTCCATATTCAATGTGCAATACACAGAAGGTTTTATAATTAATTCCTGTACACTGCCTAATATGTGAGGTGTGTGAGTTTGGCCCAGTCAGACAGTAATATGAAGTGCTCCTCATGAATCAGGCTTATTTATGTGTTGATTCCTTCACCACTTGGGTTGATCTCTTTATGAAGATTCTGACAGACAGACAAGGATCATAAACTGCACATTGGCAAAGGCAGAAGCCTGCAAGGTTCATGCAGACAGGCTATGTGTGCATGTGTTTGTGTATTCTTGTGTTTGTGTGTGTGCTAGGATTGGCCTCATGCATACCCAGACCAGTTCCTCACTTGGCAGGCTTACACAGCCGCTTACCCCTCTGGCCCACCAAGCAGCTGAGCCCTCTGGGTGAGAGATCCTTTCAGAGTGGAGGCGGTGGGAGGCTCACCTGCCCTCTAGCACAGACTCAGTGTGAGTGAGATGAGATGCTGCACTCTGTGTGTGGATGTGTGTGTACGTGTATGTTTCTGTCTGATGCCTTCGCCCATCGGGACTCCAAATAATAGTGAATGTGCCCGGAGGGAGTTTCCACACGAGAAGTAGTGGGCAATGCCAGTGCCAAGTCACAGAGACTAGACGAATAAATCAGGACTGAAGAGTGAAAAGAGGGAGGTGCATGAGGCTGTGCCATCAATCAGAAAGGCACCTTATGGGGAATGCCCATAAATGTGCCATGCTGCCTGTCTGAAGCACGTACTCACCATGGCAGTGGCTGGCGACGGTGGTATTCAAAAATGCAGCCTCCATTTTGGATGCTGCCGCTTGACTATCAGCCGCGCTGGTTTTTGGTGGACTTCCAGGCGAATAGCAAACTGATTGACAGTACGTTTCAGGCAATTTATGCCAAATTTATTCACAAAAGTGTATTTTTGTATCGCTGCTTGGTCCAATTATCTCGGTCCGTGTGCAAGCTGATTGCACAAATTTGGAATCTACAGTATACTTTACCATAAATCTCAGCAGTTGAATATGCTCTCTTTATGATGCGAAAATCTGGTAACCAGCAGCTCCATCTGAAATTGTGTAAAATGACGAACCTAGCTCTCACATCGCACATCTGCCTAGACTCTGACAGACTACAAAGAGCACTAAGAAATGTGTATCCTTCTGCTTAAATACACACCACCCACTAGACAAAAATGTTTATGAATTTTCAGCAAGGAAATATGTCTGTTCCACCAGCCACTGTTGTCAGCAGACAGTTGTGGTGTATTTTCTGCTCAGTCTGAGCTGTAGCTCCAAAAGCGCATGGTGAACTTACAGATGCTGCTTTCAAGCTCAAAGTTATCTATTCGAAACGTCTGACAAATCAGTCTGTCTCAACCGTTGCTACATTTTAATTTGACAGCTAACTCACTCAGGATGCAAAGAGAGGAAGACGGGGGCAAACTGGGATGGAGGAGATGAGATTGATGGACAAGCAGGGGCAAACACTGAGTGGCTTTTGAAGGTAAAAAAAAATAAGCAATTTAATCCTGCATTTTAATTTTCACCATAAGCAAACATTTGATTCGGGCAAACACTGAAGGATATTTTACACATTCATACAGTATTTGGATACAGATTCAAAGGCAGATTTATTAACTCGAGACCATGTTAACATTCAAAACTGCACAGTTTTTAGTGTAAGATGTGACTGATGCTGGCTTCGGCAGACAAAACATAAGTATGGATTCTGCAGTTGAAGCACTCCATAAATTCCATCACTCATTTTTATCACTTTTACAAGTTACCGTGATAAATTTCTGTTCCGTTTGAATGTTTAAAAAGAAGAGTAAAAGTCTCTCAGGTAACTCTTTAAAACAGGTTACTAACTCTAAATATGTGCATCTTTTTGTGTGTGTGTGTGTGTGTGTGTGTGTGTGTGTGTGTGTGTGTGTGTGTGAGTGAGAGATCTCCTTTGTGCAGTGTAAATCTGGGCCGCTGTGGTCTCTCTGAGCCATGCTATGGTTTGATGTTGAGTTTGATGAGAGAGGCTGTTTGATCAGCGACTATGTGTAAACTCAGTGAGGGGAGACTGGGGCTCCCACAGTCCCACAACTAAGACAGACACACACACAGAGTGATCAGTAAAGAATCTTAAACTGAACATGCAAAAAGTGATAACGGTTTCAAGAGAATCATGCTTTTGGTCTGATGTTCACACTGTTTCACCTTCTAATTGAGCGCGTGTAATCAATTCAGGAAAAAAAATGTAATTATGAATGCATCTTGGGTAGTGCAGCAAATTGTGCTGTCTTCGTCAGATCCCGTCTTCGCCTTCTATCAAACAAAATTTAACGTCAGTCATTTCGTTTATGGCTACATTTTTATTTATGAAATATTTGAAAATTGATTGACTTTATCCCAGCTGTGATATATGCTTTACTGCTGCAACAGCATGCTTTATTGATGCCATAACACCATCTCCATTTTTTCTCCGTTTATAGTTTTGTGAGAAACTGCTGTCACACACACTCGTTATTTCTTGATTGCTCAACAGCAGTGAGATCAGGCAAAGAGTGTTTGTTTTTTTTTTTTTTTTTTAGGAGACCGTTGGACTAGCCAGATGATACAGATGTGTTGGATTTATGAAAAGTCACTGGGGCCAGGTCAAGAAATCAGAATAATCACCACTTTTGATATAAATTCCACCAATAATGAAGTGTTTGCTTGTATCTGCTCCATCAATAATCAATAATGGAAAAAGCTGAAGAGAAAGAATACACTGACTTTTTTTTAAACAAAATCTTTCTCTGACCTTTTTAGTTACCTCCACTTCAGCCAAAGACACATCACCCTCTCTGCATGATGCTGCACTTCTTTGAACCAAAGTACTTTTGCAAGGTCTCGGCATCTCATTACTGATTCAGTTCAAAGAGCTCCATGAGCAAGGCAAGATCATTGTCTCTCTCTCCCTCTCTCTGTCTGTGTTGATGCTGCCACTTTAAGGGCAGAGTGGGATGCTGGGAAAGCAGTCAGCGAGGGTGGTGGAAGAAGAGGAGGAGGGTGGTGGTGGTGGTGGAGGAGAAGGGGGTGTTGGTGGTGGAGGAGAAGGGGGTGTCGGGGGGGGGGGGGGGGGTCGGACGGGCCCTGCAGGACCATTTGTGCTGAAGCTCATTTGCGCAGCGACACTTAATTGGCTACAACAATTAATTAATGTGTTGGAAAGTTGGCACAAAAAGTTCATTTAAGAGGGTTTTAATAAGCAATTAGAGGAAAAGCAGCGGAGAGGGGGAATTACTGGAGAGGAGCGAGAGAAACGCAGAAATGGAGCGAACGCCTGGCCACTAGGAGTGTGTGCGTCCTGCTCTAGCCAGGCGCCATGCTTTGTCTCTTTTCACTGACCCTTCAGGTTTGAAGAGCTGATGAATGATTAGCTGTCGTTACAATGCCATTATATCTCCTTCCGAGGCTCTCACTGCTGTTCCTAAGTGGACTTGAAAGCCATGATGCCCTTATATTGTATACATATCAACCCCGGTGGCCCCTCCTGCCCCTCCCTTCCCTACCTCTTGTCCCAGCGCCCAGTGTAAAATATCGCATGACTAATGAGTGGAGCAGGTTGGAATCCTGGGGAAGATGTCCTTGGAAGACGAATGCATTTTCAGCAGAATAATTAACTTAATTAACAAATTCACATGCATATTCATCAGCCTATTAATGTCTGCTCCGCGCTGCTTGATGAGCAATGCAATAATAACCGTTTCATTTGCATATTTGCGTTCACACTCACACCCTTCTCCAAATAATTAAAAAAAAAAAAGAAAAAAGAAAAGGACACTGAGTGTAGGGAACTCGAAAGACGAGCAAGTCGCTCGGCCTCACGCTGTGTCTTGAAGGCACTTTCTACTTACAGCGCACACACAGTTGCACAGAGAGAGCCGTCTCTGGAGTGTGCTTCCATCTCTGCTGTTAGGCTGCTGAATGCCAGTTTAACTTAAACAGGACTGGAAGTGCGTGTGACACCCTTCTCCCTTTCTCACTGCCTGCAACCTCTAGCCTCCTTCCAAAAAAAATCACGGCATCTCCTTATCTGCTTCCTCTCTTACTCCGTCTCTCCTTCCTGTTTGCCTCTCTCTCTCTCGCTCTCCCCTCATGTTATTTATTCATCCCTATCAGACTCGTCTTTAATTTATTTATTTCTTGCTTTTGAAGTTCGGCTCGTCTGCCTGTCAGTGTATGTGTGTTTTGCTGGAGAACTTGTATGTGCGCGGCTGGTTGTGTGAGCCCCGCTGACAGTTGTGTTATTATGCCGTTTCGAAAACTAAAGGAGCAGCTAGTAGGGACTGAAATAAACAAATAAATGCAAAATGTTCGTGTTCTTTTACTTCCCTGATTTCTGTTTATGTTTTAATGGCTTATAGTGTGTGTTTTCTTTCACACCAGATTTGTATTCTGAGTAGCAGGGATGCCGTCTCTGTGTCTGTCAGCTGCTGTCAGTGATGAAATGTGCGCGTGTGTCTGGGAGTGAGCTTGTATTTCCTGGGAGGCTGCAAGCATCTCGGTCTTTCATCACTGCGTGTGTATTTGTGTTCATCTCTTTGAATTCAACTTGTACTGTATCGCTGGTGTCCCGTGTATGTGTTTGTGAGCTCCTCTCCAATATTTCAGATGACAGTGATGTGAAAGAGAAACGTGTGTCTTGCATTTAAACCGGATGGGGGCGACTGTGTGGGTGTCTTTCATTGCCTATTTGGGGAGGGGGGTCGCGGCGGCGGCGGCATCAGTGCATTTGTGTAACCGTGTGTGTGTGTGAGTGCGTGCTGCCAGCTTGTGTTCAGACAGCAGCAGTTTGTGGAGCGAGAATTAAAAGTAGGGAGAGATGCCAAGTGAGTCCCTGGAGACAGATACAGGGGACAGAGAGAGAAGAAAGAGGAAATAAAAAGGATTTCACACACACACACACACACACACACACACACAAAGTCACTTACACAAAGAAACCTGGCCTAGTAGTAGCCTTTTATAACGCAACACACTCACACTCACTGAGAGAGGTTTTTCAATGAGGTTTAATGCAATAAAATGATGGATTGTCTGTTTTCTCTGGTATCTCATCATGTACATCTTCATCACAATAACACAATGACTTTACTAACCTCGATCTAAATCTAACCTTAAGCCTAAAACCAAGACTTAATCCTCCAACATCCCTATGGAGAAGTAAGGACAGACCAAAATGTCCTCACCCTCGGCGTCCGAAAAGTCAGACATACAAAAAAAATGAACACACACACATACAGATTGAGACTAATCTCTCACCTTTTCCTCTGACTCCCTGTCCACTGTCTCCCTCTCTCTGTCTCGGTCTTTCTGTCTGTCTCCCTCTCGCTCTCCCAGCCCGATGAGGTGACACCCTGTGTGCAGTGTGACACTGAGCTGTCACCTCCCACTCCCTGCATCACACCTCTGCCCCCTGCTGGGCCAACCCCGTCACGGCACCCAGGCACCCAGCCGGCCTCTCCTCCTCCGCTGGCATGAAAACTGGTAACACTTTAAATTCTCTCATTCATTCACTTTAACTTTCTCATATGCAACACTGTTGTTCTGTCTTTTTTTTTTTCTCACTTTTGTTTTATTCAATTTATAAAAATGCCTCCTACAGGAATTTCTCAGAAGAGGCCTGAGTTATTGATGCACCCAACAACATGAAATTTAGGTGAGCAATTCCTCCTCCTCTTGCCTCTTTGGCTTGTGACACCTTAAAATACAGCAATGTGTGGCGCCTACTTCTACTCGCATTTTGATTATATCTACAGGTTCAGCCAAACACCGATTTTCTCTTCCCACATTTTAATAGGTGGCAAGGTGACTGTGTATGTTTGAGGCATATTGTGACATGTTTTAGAGGCTTAAAGAGCTAAAACTATCTTGCATTTCACAAGAAAAAAATAAAAGATCCAAAAAAGCAAGCATAAAAGAAAAGAGAAAAGGAATATAATTAGTTTATACCTTTTCACCCTTTTAGGTCCTGACCCCCAGACAGGGAGCATGGATCAAGGCTGTTGAATAAAAAGAGAGGTGGTAATACCACTGTACTATCACAGGTATTTCCAGAGAGCTAAACAAACAACACAAAGCTTGGAATGAACTATACAAGACCCACAAGCCCTAATGTAGTTTGCCAAATTTTGCCATATCCTGTTTGGCTTCTTTTTTTTCTTTTTTTTTAGCTTTATGTCGTAGTTTTTAATCATTTATCATTCAACACAAAGATCAAGTTAAAGATTCCAGAAAGCTCAACAATTTCAAATTAATTTTTACTAATCATAAATTTTCATCTTCAGACTCAGATGTATATAAAACAAGATGAGAAGAAAAGAAACAACCTGTAGACATATGTAATGAGGCTCTCATGCAGTGAAAACCTCATTCTAAGGGGTTAAAAGCCAAAAAGATTCAAAACAATAACAATTTCAGCCATTGTTTTTTTTCATTTTCATTCATTGGTTTGTCATTTAGAAGTAAAATCTAGATGAATCAGGTTTTTACTTTTTTTTTGTTGCTCATTGTTTTACATGTGGGGGCTTTGGCCACTTCAAACTGTCACGGAGCAACGCAATTGACCCTCCAAGCATGGTTGGTTTTTTCACAGGCTGAGGAGAAGAACAATCTAGTCCCTATTCTGAATACCAGTGTGTCTGAGTGTGTTAGGTTGAGGTGACACCAGACGAGTACTCCGTGTCTCTCTAGTCATGCCCACTTGCCTGCTTTCTGCACCTATGTGCACCTCTGTGCCTGCGCGTCCCCTCTGCCTCCGGAGTCACAAGGTGTTTGTGTCCAGCTAGGCAGGGCCAGTGGCGAGCAGGGACGGAGCGATTGAGATATAGAGCATTAGTTGGTGTCAGGAGTAAATTAGAGGCCAGATCTGTTTTCTAATCAGAGCACAAGCACCGTGTTAGAGGAATTAGGGCGACAGCTGCTGGGAGCTTTTTATTCCTCTCTCTCTCTAAGCCAGAGACAGGCAGACCCCAGCTCAGGGACCACCTCTTTACCACAGCCACCTGTCAACAGCGGTGTATGCGTGTATGTGCGTGCGTGCGTGCATGCACATGCATGTTTCCCTCCCCCAACAACAAGCACACTCTCAAACATACATGTGAGCACACACCTTACTGCCTTGCGAGCCTGCACACGTGTTTGCACTCAGACACTCAAACACCGTCTGGTACACTGACCTCCCTCCATCTTTGAAATTAATGACAGTGCAGGTTCGGCGTGCGCGCAGCCATACGCGGCGTGTTTACGTTTTTCCGGCAAGTGTGAAGGGCCCTTATCACTTATCAGATTTAGATAAGGTGGATCGGTGGGCGGCCTTGCATGTTTGTTTACTATGGGTGCCAGTGAAGTGCCTTGATGCCGCATCAACCCATTCGTTCAATGCACCAGAATTGCAAGCGAAGAGGTATTTTAAGACTTTGACGGAGGCAGTGGGGGTAAACAAAATAAATAGAAACTGTCCTTATGTGTTTGTTGCACTCAAGAGACTAGACCAGAAGATAGAATTGAGTGAGAAAGAATAAAGCAATATAAGCATATAATAAATAAGGCAAGGTAAAGGATAGTTGCATTGACAAAAATTGTACTCTTTTGGGAATACTATTAAATCGAAAAAAAAAAAGAAAAAGGCCTTAAACTTAAAAGTTTTGTCCATTTTTTGATGGTGTAAGTGATTTAAAAAACTAAAAAGGATGATTGTTGGAGTTTTAGGGTGATTGATGATACCAGGGATGAATAAATGGATGTTGAGAGCTGCTTGCACTGATTTTTACCCAGCAGAGATCTGCAGTGGGCAGGATTGTGGGCGGGTGAGAGGTGTGAGGCACCGAGATTCACACCGTGTCACACACACTTGCTTCGGAAATGTCACCTCTTTTTTACAGATCGGCTGATTTCCATGGAGTGTGGATTGCGTTCAGGTAACGCTGGGGTATGGATGTAGGAAAAGCAGTTGTTGAGATAGTTGCGGCATGTGTCGGCAGAATGAAGTAATGCATTTTTAATTAAAATAGGTCCTTATTATTTTCTGTGGTAGAATTACATACAATCTCCTTTGTGAAAGGATGCTGTCGGACTTTTGTAGATAAAGTGGGACAATATAATTTTACGAATAAACCCTGTTCTGAATATGAGAAAATGTTTTAAAATATTTATTCATATTCAAATCACATTCACCTTTTCCTCTAAAAAGAAAAAAAAAGAAAAGCATTGACACCACTGTCCTTTGCATATGGAAATACTAGATTTTGCATGTTTGTACACATCATGGGGCAACTTACTTGTCATTGGAGGGCACAAAGCTCCTCTTCCGCTCTGCCTGCTCTCAATTTTTTTTGATTTTTTTTTTTTTTTCTTTCTTGATGAGGAAAGAAAGGCTTGATATAAACCTCTCCACACTGGTTTTATATGTCTCTGGGGTGAAAGTTTTGGATATTACAATTCCTGTAACTTCAAATCTGACCAAAAGACTTTGCCCTCCACGTGTTCCTGGTACTTCCACTTTGCTTCCTCCTTTCAGAGATTAATATCGCACTCTTTTCTCTTTCTGTCCATTTCCTGGATCCGTGATTGTAGTGTTCTGAGTCATTCCGTGAAGATTTGAGCTACCACTTCTGCATTTAATGAATTTGATCATCTTCAGCTTGATCATTAGCTTGTTGTTGTTTTTTGTTGTGTTCATTATTTTCCAAAGTGTGTTTCTTTCCTGTTTTTATTTCTCTTGACTCCAGGAATGTCTATTTATAATTGAACCCCCTCCATTTTACTTCATCTACTGAGTTGAGGGGGAGTACAGATAAGAATATAATTTACATCATATTTTAATCGTCCAAAAACAATACATCAATTTAATAGGAACATTTGGACTGTAAATAGGACCATAAAAGCAAGTTTGTTGGCCTTATTTTAAAATGGTAAATCATGTTCTGCGTGCTCACCAATAAATCTGAGTATAAAAAACAGCATCACAACCACTGCTATCACATCATGAACATGAACTGAAAGTCCAGTTAACCTATAGCTATTACCACAATATCATTCATTGCGATTGTCTATCATCTAAGTGTCCCACTCCAAACACTATTACAAACTATGTTTTGTGATTAGTCACTTAAATAATCCAGTCTTAAAATGAGATACCTGGAGGAAGAGCTGAGGTTCGCAATGCACATCTCTCTTTCCTAAGTTTGATTCAGGCGACAGTCTTGTGGCTTTTGGGGGCTAATTTTCTATCGGCTGAGGCCTAATAGGGAAACACATGCACGTCCTCATCCACACACAAACACTGTCCTCCTCTCACTCTTGCACATCCCACACATGTGCGCCGCCACACAGTGTCATAAATAGACAGACAGTGCCAATCTGATGCCTGGACGGGAGCCAGCTCTGCAGCAGCTCAGTAGTTAAATTATTAACACCAACTGGGAGAGAGACAAAGAGAGGAGCGGATCAGTTAGCTCGGCGGAGAGGAGATCTGGAGAGGAGGAAAAGAGGAGGCGAATCAAGACGAGCTAGACTTCAGAGGGGCTGAGGAGGTTAGCTGTTAAGGTGGTGAAAGTGTGTAAAGATGACGCAAGGGAAGAGAGAAACTAAAGATAAAAAAAAAATTCAAAATATAAAAATATATCTGATTTTCAACAGAGTGGGAGATTTTGGGATGAATACAGAAAACAAGAGGATCTTGGAGTATGTGTAGAGGAAGGTAGAGAGGTGGATGTTGAGTTTTTTCCTGGATGGCAGTGGAATACTAATGTGTGTGTGTGTGTATGTGTGTGTGTGTGTGTGAGAGAGAGAGAGAGAGAGTGTGTTGGGGTGTGTGTATTTAGCAGAGTGAGGGGAGGGGAAGAGAGATGGAGAGAGATCTGGGGATGTTGGTTCTGATCCAGAGAGTTAATGTTGCGCTCATTGATGGATAGAGTGCCAGCCATGAGGCTCCATACCCACACAAGATGGATGGAGTGCTGCTCTCTCTCTCTCATGTTCCCACTATAGTTTGATGTCCCTCGTCCTATTTCTCTTGCTTTTTCAAAGCTAAACGGTGATCAGAGAGCTCTGCCACAAAGACACTGAGATCCAAAACAGACGCCGCATGTGTGTCTGTATATATATAGAAATGTTTTATGATTCGCCGTCATGTCAGCTGGCCCTGTGGTAAGGCGTCTGTCATGTTCAGAAAAAAATGCATCTAACTATTGTGTATCTGTTAAAAGCACCTATAATGTAAATGTAAACGAAAAAGGTCAAAGACACCACAATTCAACATACAAGGCAGGAACCTACTGTTATAGGAAAAATTTACCATAATGTGCCTAAGTAACCACGGCAGTCTGAGCCACCACAAGCCGCCATGGCAGCTTCAGTGCGCCTTGACATAGATTCTCCAAGTCTCTGCATACTAGTGGATGGATGGACACCACTCTTCCAAAAGATAGTCTCTCATTTGGTGTTTTGATGTCTAACACAACAGTCCAAAATCTCCTATAGATGTTAAACTGGTACATGACCACTCAGGTACATGACCATTCAGTGACCAAATGTGCCCAATGGATGGAGGCACTGCCATCCTGGAAGAGACCACTCCCATTACGATAGGAATGTTACATCTTGGCATAAAGTTGATCGCTCAGAAGGAATTTGTATTGATTTGCACTGACCATTCTCTCTAAGAGGACGAGTGGCCCCCAAACGCTCCCTCCCTACTCCTCTCCTCCCGGTTCCCCTCACTGTAGGGGGTCCAGCATTCAGACCCTTTTACCCTTCTCCTGGTGGACGCTGCACATGCACCTGCCCTCTTGTCGAGAACACGGTGAAGGATGAGTCATCTCACCGTAGCACTTTTATCCGCACCTCTGCGGGCAAGTGCCTTTGGTTTGTGCACCACTGAAGTCTCCAATGTGCATCCATCTTTGTAACGAGGAGTTTATGCACTGCAACCATGCTATCAAATCCCTCAACAGACTGCTTTTACTGACAAAGTCCAATCACATCCTGAGTTGACGTTATCAGTCACCCAAGGAAGACTTGCTCCTCTGTTTTTCCTTAACACATCGTACTACTGCACAAACATCCCACAACCACAAAAACTGAGCCTATTTACAGATGTTTACATATATACATAGTGAAGATGTTTGTAAATAATATGGGCCAAAAGTACTGATTGACTTTTTTAATTAGGAGGCAAAGTAGTAGCACTTGTGCATGCATGTGAGAGAGAACGAAAGAGATGTGTGACCATGTACATCAACCAAAAATACAAACTTAAAAACTAAAAAAGTGTATTTTGCTGTGTTTGTGAGAGAGGGAGAAAGAGAGAGAGAACCAATAACTTCTGAATGCAAATTCAGCAAGAAACCAAACATGAAGTAGTAGTATGTGCTTTCTTGTGTGTGTGTGTGTGTGTGTGTGCGTGCGCAAAGTATGTGTGTTATTTTTATTTACACACGGAAAACTCTTGTCTGTAAGGTCCCTGCCGCCTCCATCATGCACGCAAAAACACACAAACACACAAACACACACTTTCCCCAGCTTCCTCCTTTCTGGCGGGGGCATCAGGGGGTGAAGTGATCTGTGCGAAAGCCTCCTGTTCTATGTGCCGCGCGGCTGAGGCAGAGGGGGATTGTGGGTAGCTGCTGTCTGCAGGGTTGGGGGGTAGAGTTAGCGATGAGGGGAGGGGTGGATGGGTTGCCGGCGCGGGCGGCAGCAGATGGCGTGCCACACTGTGAGGGCCGTCGGCTGGCATCCAGAGGAGGAGGAGGTGGGAGGGAAGGGAGGATGGGAAGGAGGTGGGGGCAGCGGGGGGTGTGGGGTGGTGATGGTGGTGGGGTGGGGTGGTTAGAATTGGAGGGGGGTACAGGGATTGGAGGGGCACTGCTCCCAAAGTGCCAGCAGGCATCAGGAGAGAGAGAGTGAGAGATAGACAGAGGTGAGGGGCTTTGGTGGGAGACAGGCTGGTAGACAGGCAGACTGGAGGGAACCCACAGACTCTGAGATTAGAGCTTAAGCGGGGCTTGGGAGCAGGATTTTGCTGCTAATTGCTTCCACTGAAGAAGAACCAGAACGACAGATTTGTCTTTGAACCCTAATTCACCAGCGACTTTTGACCTTTTCCACTTCCATACAGTGTCGCCCGGTGCCGGCCGCCGAGGGATTTGAACACTGGGCCAAGCAGAGGTCCTCTGTTGGCACATTGTTGTCTGAGAATTGCCACCGATGTAGCATGAGGTTGGCATGTGGAGGGCATCGGGTTGGCATATGTACTGTGAGGAGCTGACACAGGGTCCGCTCTAATGTGACATAAGTTTGGCAGCCTTGGCATCAAGGTGGCATAAGACTGGCACCGGGTTAGTGCAGGGTATTGAATGGATAGTGTCTGTCAACGAGGTCGTGGATGTGTGCTCGTCTTTGTATGTGCAGCTTCTGTGCTTTGATACAGACACGAAAAGGGAGAAGTGGAGTTTACGTCCTTTACATAAATAAACTTATTGAACCTCCCTTGCTTTGAGTAAAATTCGCCATTCCTCTATTTAAACTTTTACCTAAATAAAATTGTACAATTATCCATTTGTTAATGTGTAAGCCATGTTTCAATATTATAGCTGGTTGACGTGGAGTTCTTTTTATTTAATGTATATGCTGTTTGATCATTTAATCTATAACAATGCATTATAATTTCAATTTGATATGATGTTTTATACATAAAATTATTATCTGCAATGATTCGCTGCAGTGAAATAAAAAATATTTTTTCTTCCTAAATTGTAGTGGAGTAGTAGTAGTGTAAAGTAGCATAAAATGGAAACTGCTAAAGTAAATATATATATAGATATAGACAAAAGTAGCCAAAATGTGTACGGTAAGTGAGAAAACATTCTTTCCAGCGCTGCACACAGGCTCCACAGCGGTTTGTGTTTGTGCCTCGAATCTGTTGTTGCGTTCACTCGGGAGGTGGCACACAGGACCTAAATATTTCATTTCAAAAATCTTTGTCATTCCGCATTCATACGTACACATGGCATGCTAATGCTAACCCACATCTCTCACCAACTTCTTTCGAATTCTTGTGCTATGAGACTGTGCTAAATGCACTCAGGCGTACCCACGCACGCTAGGACACAGACACACACAGAGACACAGAGACGAACAGACACATAGACACACAGACACACACACATCGTCTTGGACCTTTCAAGTTGACCTAGTTGGTTCATATGTTGGCCTTGTTCAGCCACCGTCCTTCTGCTTTTCAAACATCGTAATGTTATTGTATTTCTGACTGTGAGCTGTAACATATATTATGTTTTTGATCACAGGTATTGAACTAAAGACTTAATTTGGGGTTTCGCTGTCGTGGGAGCAGAGGAGTTCTCACAACTTTTGGAGGTGAATGGGTCTCTCTTTGTATTCACCGTCAGCGCCTCACATTACTTGCAAGTATTGTTGAAAATGAGTCTCTGTCTCCTTCTAATTAAGGTGCGGGTAACAACCAGCACCTTCAGCAGAGCATGCACATATGCAGAAAGACAGAAACACTCAACACACGCACACGCACACACACACACACACACACACACACACACACACACGCACCTATGCACCCGTACACACACAAACACACACACACAAACATGGATGCACACATACACACACACACATTACATCCCGCTGCTGCTACAACAGAGAAGGGTTGAACAGATGTTGAGGAATTTAAGATGCAAAAGGGAACTGGGACTCCCCCCCCCACCCCACCCCAACACACACACACACACACACACACACACACACACACACACACACACACATATACAGACATACACACTCCCACCCTGTGCCCCACCTCTCTGCACCCCCCCTACTACACACACACACACACAGAAAACCAGTTTTATACTCTAACAAACACATGAATCTACATATATTACACCTAAAACTTGAAGCTACGTCTCTCTTCTCTCTACACCTTTAGAAACAATTTATGTGCAGATGGTCACGCATGCACATGTATGTACACATACACGTGCACGCACAAAAGCAGACACGGACACACACATACACACACACACACACACACACACACACACACATGCGTACATGCATTGTGGCCCACATCCCCCTCCAGGCTTGCCCTGCTCATAAGGGGCACCATGTGGCACTCTATTCCCTCTTCGGCCTCGACCCCGACTCTGCCAGCTCCTCGTGTCCCTCTGCCGCTGGCTGGAGAGCACGCGCCCAAACCGTGGCCCCTCTCTTCGTCCGCCTTTATCCCTTTCTTTCTCTCTCTCTCTCTCTCTCTTTCACTGCCTTGCCGCTTGTTTACCGTACATGAACTGAGATGGATGTCGTTTGCTTGCTTTCGGTCTCTGAAGTGCGCCGAAACTTAAGATGAATGGGTGTGTGTTTGTGATGGAACACTGTTGGGAAATCTTGTTCCCGCGCCTCATTGTCTGCCTTTGTGTCCCGCCAACTTTTTCCAACCTTCGTCCAACTGCAGTAGTAAATATTGTTATAGAGCGCTGGCATAGAGGGTTGATAGCTTGGATCTTCCTCAGATAAAAGCCAAAATTTATACCACATCCAGTAACCAGCAAACTGTCTGGTGGCAAGATATGTAATAGGTGCCCCCACTGATTGATTGGTTGGGATAGTCCCCCTTTTTCTTGGTTTTATTCCATGGCGATTGATTCATTCCTGAGCTTTGTATTCCTCTTGCAACAGCAAAGATAATGGAGAAACACAGTGTGAAAGGGCTGGCACTGCTCGAGACCAAGTCGAGACGGGTGCAGCTTTTCCTTTGCTTTTTGCTACGCTTGGTGTGTATTTGCGATTTCTGTCAGATCATCATAAGCAAAGGTAGATTAAAAAAAACGGGTGGAAACCACAAGATTAGTCACGTGTAAAGATAAAAAGATAAACTACAACATGCATCTTACTTTGTCATTATAAAACAACAGGGAAAGAAGACTTAATTTCACTAATACACAACCTTTAAAGATGGGGGGATTCATTTACCCTACACTGTGATTCTGGTCAAGTTTTGAAAAAGGTAAATTCATAATGTTCACATTGCTGCGTTCCTCCACTGACACTGGACGGATACTAATTTAGAGGAGGGATTGTACTTGATTCTGTTCTGTTTGCCTGGATAAGTCCAATTCAGCTTGATTATATTTGATGCAATGAAACTTTAAAGATCCTGAGTTGCCACATTTGCACCTACCATGACCTGCGATGTTCCTTGATCACGTCTGGCTCGAGACTTTTGTTGTTCGTCATTCTCCATCTCTCCCTCACCTTATTTTCTTGCCATCTCTCTACTGTCAGCTATTGAACTAAGACAGACCTACCCTCCAATTAATATATAAAATATTGTAGTAGCAAATAAAAGAAGAATACAGAAAAGGAGAAGGATAGGATTGAGAAAACTTAAAAATAAAAATTCTAAACAGAACACTATTTCAAAAATGCAAAGAAAAAAGGGACATGAACCTGCACTGCTGGGCAAAAACAGCAATATATATGTACTGCAAATCATCAGATATAAAGAAATGTAAATATTGTAAAAATAAAAAACGTGAGCTTAACAACAAGAATTATGAAGAGAAAAAGTTTGTCTGAAAACTGTGGTTTACACAGTGTGTACAGAAGTTTGGTTTATGTGCGAACTATTAGTAGTCTGCATTAATTAACAAAAAGTCATCAGTGCCACAGAGAGAAAGCCATATGAGTAATGCTTTGATTTTTTTTTTAATCTCCTCTTTCCTCTGGTTCCTCAGAGGGAAGCAGCTCCATCCCTCCCTCCACCACACAGCTGCTCTGAGGAGAGAGGGGCTCCACGGGGCTCTGGGTAGCCTTAGCTCTCTGTGCTTGGGTGAGAATTAGCCAGCTTTAGCGCTCGCCTTGCCTGGTAATCCCTTAATCTGGCGAGGCTGAGGAGGAAGGCTTTGGAGGAGAGATGGCGTGTCAATCCATGTCTTCACATCTCTCTTGGCACACCAAGGCACACAGAAAAAAACATGGAAGAGTTTGCAGATGATGGCTGCACCGTGCTTTAATGAATAAGGCGTGTTATTCCGTGTGAGCCATTTCATCTGCAATTTTAAATAATTTAACGATGCCAAAATTTATTGTGACCCCTTAGTACAATTATGAAATGAGGCACTGGTTGAGAGGATTTGTAGCCTGTGTTTCACACGAATCTTTCAAATTCCAGACCACTTTTCCAGTGTATCCTGTTGCCTCCTGCAGCAGAACAAGTTGTTGCTTCTTAAACCAGCAGCAACTGGTTTTTTTGGCCTATTGCAGTGGACAGATTCTGCAAACACTCAAATTCAAAAATTTCGGTTCTGTTTAAGTTGAAATGGCGAACTTGTTGTAGCTTGCGGCACAATATTATCATTCATTTGGAGTCATGTTTCTTGCCACCGGGTGGATGTATAATGGCTCCAGAAAGTATTCAGACCCCTAATTGTTTTGCACAATTTATTGTGTTGTGGATTAAATATAAATTGATCAAATTGCCATTTTCGATCATCAGTCAACACAGTAACCCAAAATGACGAAGTGGAAAAGTGGACATTTTTGCAAGTTTATTAAAAATCCAAAACCGAAATCTTGCATTTGAAAAGTGTTCGGTACTTTGTAGGAGATCCTTTGACAGCAACTACAGCAAAAAATGGCAAACTATATAAAATTAAATCCACAACACAGTAAGTGAGGGGGTCTGGATAGACTCTGAAGCAATTGTAAGTCTAGTATTCTCTCTCTCTTAGCTTGGTGTTTGGTCTCTTCCACCGTTGAGGGAAATATCATGGTTTTGCTGGCCAGGCAGTGGACAGTTGACCGGGGCTGGGGTGCAGGGGGTTTGTTGATGCAAAGGTCTGGTTTGTGAGGATTAGCGGAGAAGTGTTATTCTGCTACCATTCACCCTCTTGGTCAAGAGCTGTGGCTCTGCGATTTGAGGAAAATATTTGGCTCTTATCTGCTAAATACTTCACTACATTCAGCAGTTGGCCAGCGTAATAGTGTCTGTCTTTTCTTAGTTTTGTTTAAAAAGAAACGAGGATTCCTAATAAAAAGCCAGGGATGATAACACAAGCATGCCATACATTGTAGGAGAGAGCTAAGTGAAAATAGACAGTGCTGTGAGGCTTCAAGCATCTAATTTCTCACAGAGCCGCTCTCTAATTTTCACTCAGTTTTTCTTTGGCTTGCCATGTTTTCAATTGGCAACGGCTACTTGTTCCATTCCAATGTTCATGTATATAATGACAAATATTTGTCCAAACAAGTCTTAAACCATATTACACATACAGATTTTTTTTTTTAACTTCCGGCTCCAGTGTTGTGTCTCTGTAAATTTTCTCCCTCAAAAAAAACCACAAAAAACTTCAATTTCCAAGTGGCCCAACAGAGGTGACCCCTTTTGTAGCTTCCAGAGCCAACCATTCTCTTGTGTCTCAACTTGTGTTGGGATACCGTTGCGTCTGTTTGGTGTCAAGGAGGGATCCTGCAGATTTCTGACGCATTGGTTGTACAGGCTTCAGTGCGGTTTAGCGTCCAGCTGTTGCTCACCAGCCTTTCGAGCTTTGACTGTGTTTGTTTTCAGCAAATGAATGTACTCACATTTGACATGATAATGCTCAACTGATTTAAAAAAAAATCTGACAGGAAAAATCAAGATAAACCGTTGTATAGCGGAATTTAGAAAAATTTGATTTGTCTATGTAAATTGGCGCTGCTGTCTGTCCAAGCATTGTATGGCTTTTTTTTTTTTAATCCCTGGAAATGTTTTAGAAATAAAGGACAAGTGACAATTACCTGATGGAAAGTGATAGTAAATGATACTCCTGCTAATGGACTATGAATAACAAAGCATCCCAACATGTTAACATTGTCATGAATGCAATAACACAGAGGGGAATGAGGGGCGGCCTGGTACTGATTGTGCAACCACACGGTAATGAATGGCTAATGTGCTGGTGCAGAGCAGACGTTAATGCCATCCTAATTCCCATTTGCTCAGAGCGGGGCACTGTGTCCTGAGCCTGTTAATCTGAACCCTTTAAACCGTTAATCTGGGAATCTGTCACACACACACACAAGCAGACAATCACACAAACAGACACACGTACATGGATATAGACACAAACACAGACAACCTGTCACTGCCTTGTGAGAGCACTACACCATACCTGCCACACCTCTCTCTGTCCCTCTCTCCCCCCTCTTTTTCTCAGAGACACATGTGACATATTGAACGCCTGCAGCGAGATTCTTCCCCATGAGCGGCATTCCAGAGCAGGCTGTCCCAGGGGAGCAGTATGGGAGTGGGACCGGGCAGTGGTGGGTCTGCGGGCGCTTGACGGGGAGGGGGGAGGTGGGGCAGTGCGCGCAGGGGGCTTGTTGATGCAAAGGTCTGAGTTGTTTAGGACGAGTGGAGCAGCGGCGTTCTGCTATCGTTAACCCGTCTTGGTCAAGAGCTGCAGCTTTGCAGCAAGACAGACAGTCCTCAGCCGAACTTAAAGGCTGTGGCATCCCTGCTACATTTACGAACTTTCCATTGCATCGATAGGTAAACCCCAAAGACAAAACTACTTTGGTCCCACATGCATAGGAAAAACAAAGCAGGCAGGTCACAAACGAGCCACATAAGAAAGAAAAAACTTGAGCTTCAACACTAGCACGTATTAACATATTCCAAGTGTGATCTGCTCAGAGCTAAATTAGTCACCAAGTTTAAGGACAAAACAATATATGCACTTTATTAACTGATGTACAGACAAATACATGTCCAAATAACATGAGACAAAAAAAGAAATGTCAAGAATACATAGAAAATTGAAAATACTTGCATGTTGTTTATAGGTTTCACAGCTTTGGACCTTCTAACATTTTCCATGGAGCATTCAGGCATCTTTAACTAGCCACTCTGCACTTTTTAAGGAGTGACTTTCATACAGAGCTATTTTTTGATCTCTCCTCTCGCTTCTATCCTGTCTGATTTTGAATCTTATCTGTTGCTTTGAAGCTGCTTCCTCTGTGGCCTAAAAAGAAATTTCACTGCCTTTTCATTATTTTTGTACAGTATGTTGCACATTTGCAGTAGGATGCTCTGCTTTTTGGTTCGAGGAGGATGATGAGCGCAGGAACATCTTCATTTGTGTGGCAACCTGTTTTCCCGGGGAGTCATGTGTAGAGCGGGGTATTCTGGGCCCTTCTGCCCTGAGTTGTTGATTGTTGTCTTCCTCCTTAATTAGATCAGAGTGGGGACTTTGCGTGTGTGTTTGAGGACACTGTGTGTGTGCATTTTTGTCACATTTTATCTTATCATTTTCCCCGCTTTTCTCTCCCTTTGTCCCCGCTCCTCTCCTCATTCTTTCTGTCTGCCGGTTAATATTTCATTCGCTTTGCCATCGTAGCGGGGCTGGTACATTAACCAGTGGTGCCAGGCGAGCTCTCTGCTTGTGGCTGGCTGTATAAAAATAAACACACTCTAGTTGTAATGAACAGATGTCACAGAATTTAAACGTGCATACCCCCCCCCCCGCACTCACCCACACACACACTCACACACCGCCCACCCCCTCCACACACACAAACACACTTCACCCTCCTCCCCTCCTCCTCCTCCTCCTCCTCCTCCTCCTCCTCAGTCTTGCTCAGGCATAAAGGCGCACATGCATGCATGCACACACAGCATGCAGTTAGACTCCTGCATTCACATGTATTCTGAGACACAGACAGCACAGGAGCTGCAGGATCAGAGAACCTTGTCCACATGAGTGTATATTGAACATAAACACAAACTCATGCGTGCATTTCCATGTGAGCCTTCCCTGGCAGAGGGGCAGGCTATGGCAGACATTGTGTTGCTCTGCCAATCTCTTCCTCTTTTCCTCTGTCTCTATTTTCCTCTCTCTCCTCCCCTCCCTCCCTCCCTCCCTGTCTGTCTGTCTGTTCATCTGACAGCAGGCTAACACTGTGGTCATTTTACAGACTATTTTCATGAGGTCCTCCCATCCACTTCGCAGAACCAGCCTGTCATCCCACAATCCCCAGCGGCATCATCAGAACCCATTTCGGTACTGCGGGGAAGGGATGGGCACAAGTGTATATCAGCGTGTAAAGTGTGTGTGTGTGTGTGTGTGTGTGTGTGTGTGTGTGTGTGTGTGTGTGTGTGTGTCTGCCCCCCCCCCCGCCTTGTCACTCCCGCTCTTTTCCCACTGAGTGTGTGCCAGCTCTCTGTGTTTGCTGGCTGACAGGACCGAAGGAGAGACGATTGTTCTCCACGTACCCAGAGACCCTCCCCTGCCAAGTCTGGGATGAAATCCTTTCTACAGCGCTAACTCCTCACAGTTGGGCATCTCACAGCAAAACACACACCATTACTGCTCCGGGTGGGAGGGTGATACCACGCTAAAAGTCAGTCGGATACACAGAGGTCTGTTTTACACCCAAAACACTGCAAAAATTTAAAAAAAGAAAAAGTCTTTTAGATCGTCTATCAGTCCCATTATAGACTTAAAATATTGGTTTTCCTATATATAACTGCACCAGTTTGGTGAGTTCATTGAAAGCGAATTTTTGTATTGGAATTTTCCTGATATTCATTCACATCTTGTTGATACTATGGGATGGTCTGCTCATATTTTGAGATGGCCCTAGGTGGTTTTAGATAGTGGTTTAATACAGTGTTCTTATGTAAAATCTTGTTTTTCTTCTTTCTAAATTTCCTGTCAAGTTGTACTGATTTAAACCTGTTTGTGAGTGTAACAACGGATGCAGTTTTTTCCTACATAATAGGAGGATTAAGATGATCTCATGACCTCATTTACGCAAATTCAAAAAAGGTTTCGCCCCCCCCAAAAAAAATCCATCTTTTGTGCTTTTTTAATTCTTCAAATATTGAATATTTAGAAAAATGCCTGTTTTTTGTTTGCTTACTTTTACCTATCACCACCAATGACTGTCAGTACACTCGTCACCAAGTGGTGTATCAAAAGATGTTGTCTCAGGAAACCCTTGAGCACACTTAACTGCAATGGATGTTCCCAGCTCACTGTTAAATCTTTTGGCTCATTCCACGATCAAGGTTCAAGATTTAGTTTATCCAGTTTATTCAGTTTATTCATCAGTTTATTCATCCATAAAAATGTTGAAAATGACTGTCTTGTCCAGCAAGAAAAGGAGTTAATGAGTCTGTTTGATGCAAATACTCTAAAGTGCAGAGTCATTTCCTCAAATTCTGGGGAAGCTGTGGAAAGTGGAGGATGATGGACAGGGCAGGTCCATCCATGTGATGGCAGGGGAGGCGGGCAACGGGAGATTAAAGGTGACTAGAGAGAGAAGGTGAGATGAAGGGATGAAGAAGAAGAAGAAGAAGGGAGAGATGAAAGGAAAAGTGGGGAGAGGTGCGGAGGTCGTCCGGGGGGTGATCAGTGAGGTGGATGCGATGCCATCTGACAGGTCCAGCTGGGAGACTGCCCGCCCCCCAGCACTGCAAACTGGTCAATATGGAGGCCAATTACTGCTGCCCATGTGACCAGGGCATCATCCAACCCTATCATATAACACGTGCACGCACACACGCACGCACCCATGCCATCTGTGCAGACCAGCAACGACCCCCCCCCCACCGACCCCCCAATCCCTAAACCCCCCACTCTGATCCAGTTGCGTTCCCGTGCACATTCCTAGTTAACCTCCCTAAACTGGGAGGGGCAGCTCCGCCCCGCCCCCTCCGCCGGACCCCTCACAGAGCATACCGCGACTGGGCCTCGGAGCGGATGACGGAGAGCTGCCGGACAGGTCAGGATGACTTCTCCGCTCCAGCTCCGCAGTCAGAAGTAACTCAGAACAAACGCTTCTCTCCCCCCTACGGTGCACGTCGACATCTGGCGCCACCGAAAACCCCGGAAAAAGCCTACCTGGCCACCCGCCAGTGGCCTGAAACCTACCTGGCGCTCCACCGGATCTCCACCTCTGTCTTTTCTTCACCACCCCTTTCTCTGCCCCCTTTACCCCCCCCCCTTCCCGTCCCCCTCCTCCCCACCTCACCCTCCTCCCGGAGCCCTTGTTTCTCCCTTGGCAGCACCTCCAGCGGTAGATCGGGCGCACTCTCGGTCCAGCTTCTGCCTCGTCTTCTGCCCCACTGCCCGCGCTGCACCGCGCCCCATTGTGTGATAACAAACAGATGTTGTGGAATTTCCTCTGAATCGACTGCCAGTGACGGGGCCTGCTCCCGTGTCTGGCAGTGCGCGGGGGCCACTGGCAGACAGTCTGGCAAAGAGTTTGGCCGAAGTCTGCACGATTGTTTCCCTTTTGTACACACGTTTTAGTTTTTTCACAACGTACCAAGTGTTTATTTCCTTAAATCTCGCGACTTGTAATAGACATAAATTATTCAAATGATTGTGGTGTTTGTTTGTTTGTGTGTGTGTGTGTGTGTTTGTGTGTGTGTGTGTTTGTGTGTGTGTTTGTTTTTATCAGAGCTGTGTCCGTTTCGACTGCAACCGCCTCATGGTTTTTGTTTTAATCACAGACAGATTGCAAATGCTCTCAGTCTCCTGACCAGATTATCCTTTTCCCCTCATGTATTTTATGTCCATATCACCATGTGATATCTGCATTTTTTTTGAAAAAAAAATATATAATATATATATATATATATTATACGTATTATTTTATCTAGATGTTAATTGGTATTCACACCGTAGTACTTGTGACATTTTGATAATCGCACTATTGACTGTTATGTCGGACAAACACTTGATTTTTTTTCTTCCTACCAAGTTGAGTGAGAAAAAGAGTGGGCATGAACACGATAATTTAAACAGCGAGATTCATTCACTCACTTTTCATCCCGACTGGAGCACAGTGTGTCATTGGAAGTTTGCTTCTTTTTGTCTGACTGACTGCTAATGTGAGTCAAGACTTTTATTTGCAAAAAAAAAAAAAACCCAACAAAACAATTTTTAAAAAGCTTTAAAGGATTAATTCACCCAAAAAAGAAAGGTGTTTGTGTTCGTGTAGAAAGGTATAAAATCAAGGGTTCTTTTGATTAGTGATTGGATTTACAAAACACCTGTGAATTCCTTCATATTTCGTATAATCCCTGATGTAGCATAAGCAATTATTATTATTAGTTATTTTGTGTTAAATTGTGGCTGTGTTTGTATTTGATGAAGAGGGATGTGACACAGCTTTAAAATTAAATTACTGGTTAATTTGAGGGCGTGACAATTGCACAGACACACACACACACACAGGCTTGGTGTCCCTGCTGAGGCCTGCTATACAAGTACAACCTCATAATTCTCTATGTAGCCAGAATGAAAGGTTTTCACTGGATGGTAACAGTTATTAATAGTGATAACTTAGGAGACTAGAGTTTGTCCAATTAACAAATCTGTTTTTTTTAACTGAACGAAAAGTTTTTTTTCCCTTTCAAACTAAAGTAGATGAACTGCAAACTACAGACATTTTAATCAGACTTATTTAGAAATGTGGCATTTTTTTTCTTTGAAATTTGGCTTGGTGTGTACCAATAATCTGTTATGCTACAAGGTTACCAGATCTGAGGACTGTTAACAACCTCGGTTTAATTCTAACGGTGCAGCACAGCCTTCTTGCAATGCATAAGCTCATGTACATCATAACATTAGGTGGAAATATGCATATTCATGGGCCAACTCCGCACAAAAATGCCTTGGTGCTGTGTGTGTGTGTGTGTGTGTGTGTGTGTGTGTGTGTGTGTGTGTGTGTGTGTGTGTGTGTGTGTGTGTGTGTGTGTGTGTGTGTGTGTGTGTGGCGAAGGGGTTACTCGGGATGAGCGCTCTCGTTTTTAAACGTCCTGGATAATGAACAGATGCTGCAAAAATTAGGAAAGAAACATCGACTCCTCCCAGCAGTGCCACTTTGGCCCGGTGAACTGGCACACTGGCGCACACACTGGGTTGTCCTCTCCGGAGCTCCTGGTGCTGCTGCTGGGGAACATTAAGAGACTTGGCACGGCTCTCCTCCGCCAGCCTGCCAGCCTCCCTCTCTCTCTCCGGACTGTGGAGGAAGCGGTGGTGGTGGTGGTTGTGGTGTGTGTGGGGTATGTGGTGTTTTGGGTGGGTGGGGTGGGGTTTATGGATACCCTCTCCCACTGCTGGCTGGCTTCACTTTTGGTTTGGCTCCTTCAGACATGTATGCAACTTCTTTTTTCTTTGCTGATCAGGCCAAAAAGAATACAGAGGCCTAAAACCAACACAAAAGCGTAACACAATATCAGACTGGGCCTCGGGGTTTTCTTCTGTGAACCCCCCCCCCACACACACACACACACACACAACACACAACCCGAGCCAACAGAGAAGGACTGCAGGTCGAATTCCCACCTGAAAGTCAGACTAAATGAATGAGCTCACAGGTAGAGCTACGCTTACAATGCAGCATGTAGTACAAGGTGGGGATTTTATATTGGACGTAAAGGGCTGGACCGTGAAATTTATTAAACAAAAACAAAAAAAAAACAAGCACCGCGAAAAACGAACCCTGCTTGTAAACCAGCATTTATTCCCTGCCTGGGAATTATTAAAAAGGTGCCAGGCACCGTCCCGTCAACCTTCCCTCCAATATCTACAAAATACTGCGACGATTCTTTTTGCTTTACAGTGTTTAACTAAAGTGCAAAGAACGAAAAACCGATGCAGCCACAAGTGCTGGAATCTACCATTTTAAATCTTTTTTTATCTAAAAAAAGATTTTTCCCCTTTTATATTATCTTTTTATTAGGTTTATTACTTGTTCATATTATTTTAGAGATAGCAGGCATTAACATCTTATTTTTTTTTCCTTATAAAAACATGGTTACAGGCTTTGTTTTGTGTAATTAAAGGTCATTTTAAAGAATGGTCAACATTTAATGAGTTATTGATCTGCTGGGTAAAATTGGGCTGTTATTTACTTTAGCTCGCTGTCGAACTATGTTGAATTATTTATTAAACTTTTCATTAAAACTAGTTTAAGAATTATTAATTTCCATTGGGTATATGCCTCATACGCAAGGATTTGCTGTTCCTGTCTTCCTAAGTGACACATAGTCCTTTCTTTGTCATCATAACTTTCAAATATGCAGATATTAAGGGATTAAATTATTGGGGACAAGATGGGGGATTTACTGATGACTAACGGGGAATTTTCAGCAAATAGTTTGATCAGTTGCTCCAGAGATGAAAACAATGATCCTCCCTTTAAAATGGCATTCCTTTATTTATTTATCTATTTTTTATTTAATTCACAGTCTCTCAAGATCAATGTTGAACCCAAAGGGCCGTAAAACCCCGGATGAAGCCCACGCCTTTCACTATAAACAAGAGGGGAACTAATCTTCAGGTATTACAGGTATTGATTTTGATATTATTGTCAATGTTAGTCACCGTCGTTACTCAGCGTGTGTTTGCGTGTCTGTGAATGTGTATTTGTGTGTCCGTGTGTGTGTGTCCGTACAGCAGAAAGCACCCAGGACATTTCGGGGAACATATGGGTCCCGGGGCAGCGCTCCAAACCAAGCCGGGGTGGCAACGGCTGCCCCTTGCACCGTGTGTGTGTGAGTGTGTGTGTGTGTGTAGTTACCATGTTTTTTTTAATAATATTTTATATTTTGATATTTTAGAAAGCTTATTACGTATCCTTCCCTATGTGATAAATTAATGTGTGTGGGTGGGATGTTTACAATACAATAAACGTTCAGATTTAAAAGGATAAATCCATATATTTATAGCCCAATGTCATATAAATCATTTTTTTTAAATATATGACATAAATATGAGTTGTGTGATTAAAGTTACAAGAAGTGAAACTATGAAGGGGAGGGTGTCGACTTCATAATTTATATCTGATGTTTAATGCATTATCGAAGGACTGAAATCAAAGAAAGAGACTTTTTTTTTTAAATTATGAATAATTGCATTATGTTCGAATCCTACCATTGCTGTAAAGTTCATAGTTTAATATAACAGTATTAAAAAAAGACAAAGAACTAATGTTACGTTCGCAACGTTTTTCACCAACCAAAAGAGTTTAATTAGCTCTCGTCTCGGGGATATATTAGGCGTCCAAAAAATGAGTAAGAAGACACTGAAGATTTTTTTTCCTTGTCTTGATGTGAAACTGTTTTTTTTTCTGTCCTTTCTTATGCACTGACGAAACCAATGGTGTGAACCCAACAAACCTGCGGGACCCGTCTGTTACTACAGATGTTGGGAAAACATCCTAAAAAATGACTCCTAAAATATGTTTTCCAGCTTCTAGAATACTGTGGTTTGAAAGAAAAGCCAATTGTAGGTTTTGCTGCAGCTTGTTCGGATTAATTTGGATATATATCTATATATATATAGATATATATAGATATATATAGATATAGATCTATATATATCTATATATATAGATATATATCTAGATCTATATCTATATATATAGATATATATAGATATAGATCTAGATATATATATAGATATATAGATATAGATATAGATCTATAGATCTATATCTCTCTCTCTATATATATATATATATATATATATATATATATATATATATAGGTGTGTGTGTGTGTATATATGTATGCATATTAACAAATTTGTAAAGAACAAACGGCAGCTGCAGGAGCTCTCCACGGTGCTGAAACAAAAACTTCCTCCTCACTGGTCAATGGTCAAAGAAAATATGACCCCCCCTTATTACCGCTATGACCTTGAGTGAAGTGCTTGGCAGCATTTAAATGTGCATTATCTGTATTTTTTAACCAGGACATCCACACTCTGATCATGCTCTAGATTCTTTAGTCACTGAGTCTAAATTTTTACACCAAATCTGTTTTTCGTCCCGAGGTCTGCAATTAAAGATTTTCCCCATACATTTTTAAAGACTGTTTTGTAAGTTTGGGCTGCCTGCCAAGCAAAAAATGACGCATTGGCACCATTTTATTTCACAGGGAAGAATGGACGAGTTGCCCTCTCTCCCTCTCTCTCTCTCTCTCTCTCCCTCTCTCTCCCCCTCCTGTCCCAGTTTTATAAGATAAAGGCCCCGAGGCTCTGTGAGGAACTCCTGCAGGTTGTGGCACCAGGCCTGGTCAGCCTCATATTATCCAGTAACACAATGGCTGGTTCAGGCTAATTCTCTGCGTAAAGCTTAATAATTCTAATGCTCTACAAATACACACGACCGGGCCATTTACAGCCAGTTCGATGTAAAGCAGTTTAATATAAATTTTCCACTGAGTGGGACTGAAAACAAATATTGAGAAGTTGTTTAATACTGCATGTTTAATAGGATGCCATAGCTGCTTGATAGGTGTAAAAAAAATCAGGTTGCACGGTCTCATTTATTGTCATTTTATTTTACCACACAGTTGGTTGAATACAAAGTTGAAAGACTTGAATTTTATGAAAAAAAAAGATCAATAACACATGGGATCCCTTCATTTTCATGGACTATTAACATTAATTACAAAAACAAACACAATAAATACGTGCAATAATATTAATAATAATAATGATGATAATAATTTATTCAACAGCAGAATGCAAATCAAAATAAAAAAATATTCAAGCAAAATTTAATTTGAAAGAAAAATACAGTGCAATGGCTCAAGTAGAAGAATAAGATTCACGTGAATAAATAAGAGTAAAAAACGAAAATGATCAAAAAAATGGTTGATTTCACTGTATCAGATGATTCTTTTTTTGAATTTTTTTTTTTGCAGTTAAAATATTTTGGCCAGCCCAGCCATTGTCAGATTCGTTGGGGTTTAATTCAAGTGTGTGTGTGTGTGTGTGTGTGTGTGTGTGTGTGTGTGTGTGTGTGTGTGTGTGTTTGTGTGTGTGTTTGTGTGTTTGTGTGTGTTTGTGTGCGTGCGTGCGTGTGTGTGTGCGCGCGCCCTGTGTGCCTGTGCATGTGGTGTCTGTGCGCACCCGTGCGTGCAACGACAGTGCTGATGAAACATATAGTGTCTTTCTGGGCCTTGTTGCTTCACTCTCTGGTCTCGTTGGGTTTTGCATAGATGCGAAACGATTGATTTGCTGGAGAACAAACTCTTCTAACATTACCCAACTGGCACATTTCTCTGCAGTTCTTTAGACTTCATCATTCTAAAAAACAAAAAACAAAAAAAAACCAACAACAACCTTCCCGAATCTCGCACGTACGGGCGATTAAATGTGATTTGCATTAGCTTGTTAGCTGATTTATTTCTAACTTCTTGATATTAGAAAAATCACCAACAATGTCAGGGTGTAGCTGTAGCCAGTGATGTAGTGGTAAATAAATAAGTGGGTAAAACTTCTACTTCCATTCATCATAATGCAAACAACCACCGATACAAACACAAATCACATTTTAAAACACTGATACTCTGAAATTCCCTTATCCTCAGGTCTTTGATATGATTTCTTTATCAAATTTCCTCTTAGAGATATATATCAGCCTTTAGAAAAGCTGGATAAATTGTGGGTTACTTGGATTTGCCCTCCACTACATCCCTGACTATAGCAAAGCAAATGTATAATACTGAATAAATTAAAGGAAAAAACACCAATGACAACGAGTGAAAGATCTCTCCAGAATGCCTAAATCCTGGCGGGTAAGCTTGTCAAAAAGTGTGCCGTGGATAGACAGTTGATTGCAAGGGGACGCACGATAGGCTTCTCGTTTTAATTGTGAAAAAACGCGTTCAGTTCGTCGTACACGGGGGCCCGTTCGTGGTGTAAGTGCATGTCGTGGTAAGGCAGGACGTTTTCAGAGTGAATGCCGCTCCGGGCCCCCGAGGAGCCAAACACCAGGTTGTGGGCCCCGGTGGGTCTGGAGCCAGGCAGGCCGGAGTAATGCATAGAGTAGTGGTACCCCTTCTCGTTGTCCGGAGACGCGGAGCCTTGGTGCTTCAGGGAAAAGTTGCCATTGACGCACAGGGGCGGGCTGAGGGGCCCCTCGTACTCTGGGCTGTTGTACTCCGGGGATCCACTCCCGCCGTACAGGGAGTCGTAGGCCGAGCAGTAGCCGTGCGTCCTCAGCGGATGCGAGTTCGAGCCCGGCTGGCAGTGGGGGCTGGACAGACGCGCGCACTGGTAGGGGTAGGAATGCATGGAGAAGGAGCCGGATCCGTACCTGGCCCCGTCCTGACACTGCTGCTCGGTCAGGAAGTTACGGGAGTTCAGCTGCAGGCATCCTGCCACGAGGTTGGTCGTGGGCTGGGAGAGTCCCTTGCACAGCGTCTGGACGTAGGACACGAGGTCGGGCCTCTTCCCGGAGCGCAGTATCTCCGACAGGGCCCAGATATAGTTTTTGGCCAACCTAAGCGTCTCGATTTTGGACAGTTTTTGCGTTTTGGAGTAGCAGGGCACCACTTTACGCAGATTGTCGAGCGCAGAGTTCAGGTCGTGCATGCGGGTCCGCTCCCTCGCGTTGGCCTTTATCCGCCGCATTTTGGAGCGCTCGATCCGGGCCTGGGTCATTTTGCGCTTCTTGGGGCCCCTTTTCTTGGGCCTATCCCCCTCGGTGTCCTCCCCGTCGTCCTCTTCCTCCACCTCGTCGTCCTCGTCGTCTTCCCCGGCATGTTCGGAGTGCGTCCGGCTGCATCCCCTCAGCTCGGAGGCCTCCATGTCGTCCTGGGTGTCGTTTTCCTCATCCTTGATCTTGCTGTCCTCGCCTTCGCTGTCATCCGCCCAGCCCGAGTATTTCTGCACGTCGGGGAGCAGCGAGGGGTCACTGAAAAGCCTCGTCAACATTGCTGCTCTGGGAGGGAAAGAAAAAGAAAATCGAAAATTAGTCCTCACCAGCTCAGGACATGGACTCGGTGTCAATGTGGCTTTATGATTAGAAAATAATTAGAAGAAGAGGACATTTCTGGAATGATGTCTCCATAGCCGAAAGAAAACAGTCGTTTGAGGTTAAACTCACTATTGCGCTGGTCGCCATAAACATTCGAATATTGTGTATTAAATCGTGTTAATTTCATCGAATAGGGTCCATAAATCTCATTATTAACATACTGACTTTTCTCCTTAATGTCACAAAACATATTTGAGTCTTTATTTTTCCCTAAAGGGCGAAGAGTGTAAAAATTGGAGGAAAAATGTAAAAAAAAAAAAAAAAAAGAAAAAGAAAAGAAAAAGGAGAGAGAAAGAAACCCTCCCCTAAAGCTTTGCGCTGGGTTACAGCCAGACGGGTCCCCCATTTAATTCCCTGCTGTCATCCGTGTGCCCTGTCGCGTCCTCTCGCAGCGGGTCCCAGCGGCAGGGGCCACATTACAGGTCCCATGGGGGCCCACCACTTTTCACTCCTCCTGACGCCCATATACACTCCTGGCTGCATTCCAGCACTATTCATCCGCACCGTGCACCTCTCTCGCTCCCTCTCCTCAGACGAGGCAAAAGGGGGATTTTTATTTAATTGATGGGCTGTAGCTCCGTTTAAAGTCACGCTGATTATTAAATTAAGGCTTACAGACATATCCTAACTCAAGCTGTAAATAGGGCTTTGAGAGCAGTTTTAATACCATGGCCTGTGAGCAGCACAGCCAAGAGGGACGGCAGCGTATAATTATCGTTTCCACCTTCAGAAAGTTTTATTTATGATATAGAACTTTTAACTAGAATAATGATTTAATAATAATAATAATAACGATAATAATTATAAGAATAACAATAATAATTTGTACATTTCAAATGTATTTTTAGGCGAATATAATTGCAAAAATATTTCCAAATATGCCCTAAATTGTGTCTCGAACCATAATTTAACTATTACCAGCCAATTAACCATCAATACCTAACCAATACGCAAACATGCTAATTAATACATCAGGAAAAACACACAAAGAAACTAAATTGATCATCCTACCACTTGATTAGTAAATGCAGTGCATTCCGAGGGAAAAATAGAGGCTACAGAGGGAGAGAGACGAGGTGATCTCTGACAGCTTCAATAAGCCTCCATTGGCTTCCTCCCTAACACGTTTCACTTCCCATCTATTATTATAGCGCAGCAGCAGATAGACTCGCAGCCCCGTGGTAAGGTAGGCTGTGATGGTTGGTTAATTATCTCGGGGGGTGTGCCAGGGGCAAAATCTAGTTTTTAAATCGCAGGCTCAGGAGGTTTGCTCAATTAGAAGAAGAAGAAGGGGGAAAAAAAGAAAAACACAACAACGTTTAATTAACAGAGCGTGCAGCTTACACGAAATAGATTTCACACATAATTCAGTATGCACGAGTGCATGATTTCAAAGCACTTTTTAAAAAAAACCCTCTACAGATGGAAATCGCTTGTATCCCTTTAGCCCTCGTTAAATATAAAAAACACACCTCGCTTAAAGACACACATCCAATTTTGCAACCCCCCCCTTCCCTCCCGCACGGGCTCCTCTGTAACAGCAACGACCGTGCATTAAAAACAATGTTATGTCGAGATAGATTGTTGGAGATAAAAACTGGACAAACAGAGATAAATCAAGCTGCACGCTGCCTGTCACAGCCAATGGCGACGTCCCACCCTTTCATTTGCTCCGAGATTGAACGTGCAGATCATCTGCAAAATCGTCAATACCCCCCCCCATTAACACCGAGGACGTCCTTCCTTGAGGCAACAGAGCTTATATTTTAAAAAAATCTTCAACAGAAAGTCCTGCATATGCATTGTCTTTTTTGCCTGTGATTCGAGGCCCAGACTCAGGCATCTCAATAAATCAAATTACTGTCCGTTATGATCTATTTACAGCCCCGTGCGCTGCTGTGTAAAAAAAAAAAAAGAAAAAGAAAAAAGAGGGGGGGGGTTACTCTGGTCTCCGGGACTGCTCACCATAGCCTACATGATACTGAAGGACTGAGAAAAACCAGGGGGGCCTGGAGACGCTCACCCTCGCACTCGACCGTGGTTTTAGATCTTAGTTTCTATAATCCAGGTAGATTCGGATGTCAAAAGTTGAAGGGCAAGCAGAGAGAGACAGAGAGGGGGGGGGACTGAGGAGGTAATAGTGTGAGCACGCCCATACGGAAATCAGATAATCTGACAATAGGGGGAAATACCGTGTAGTTTATGTCCAATTGTGCGTTTTTGGCCACAGCGGGTTTCGAAACGTGCCGCCGCCGGAACAGGCAACGTGAAGAGGCTGGGCTTCGTGGATCGATACGAACATAGCGGAGCAAAGTCACTGACACAAGGCGACTGTCCCTCCGATTTCCGTATGGACTCGTGCCAACGAATCAGCCATTCAGCCTGCAAATTATTAGCGATCGATGTGCTTTAATTCACCATAACAGGCCGGTAAAAGTACATCAGAAACTACCAAAATAAAAAAGGTGAACAGCTCGCATCAATGTGCATCTGTTCATCTGTTTATTAGATTATTTTCTCCTCCATTTTGGACGGTTTCTTTAGCATCATGTTTTTTTTTGTTGTTTGTTTGTTTTGTTTTGTTTTGTTTTTTTAATTTCTAGCTGCTGTTATCGTTTGTGTTCCAACTTACCTCGGCTCGAGCTCTTCACGGGGGGGGGGACGTGAGGAAGAACAAAAAAAACCAAACCCCACGCGCTTGAGTTTCAGACCATCTTAAGGGACCGCGCGAGCGAAGCGACGCTCCTGGTCGGGGCGGAAGGTGCGAGGCGGCGCGCGGCTTCCTTCGACTGGCGCTGATGAGCTGTTCAAGCGGCGCTCCTCTCCCGGCGCGCGCACTCGAATAACCGGAGCCCGCGAGCGAACGTGCGCCTCGGCGTGCGTCTCCGCGCGTGGGTCCGTGCG